>BMAU01020329.1:0-600000 GCA_019973935.1 Trichonephila clavipes | reverse complement strand
TTAAGAAAGGTAGTAGTAATGAAAATTGCAATGGTATATGGTACCTTGTATTCTACAGAAAAAGAGCATTTTAGGACCTCGTGATGAAAGTAGTTTTTTAGTCATTCGAAGAAAATCTTATTTAGTTTATTGTTAAGGTGACTGCCTATCTTTGGACCCATTTTTTTTATAAAAACAAGTTTTGAAACAAATTGAGTGTTTTTAAGAAGAAAAACAAAAAAAATATGTGAGTACATAAATATTTTTAAATAAATATTCTAAAATTAGAAAAATTGGTTCTTTTCAATGAAATTTTACCAAATTTTTACTAAAGCGCGTAACACTGTATGAACATTTCTAAAACAATTAGCATAATTTTCTTTATACACAACATGCATATTACGTTTGTCTTCAGAATGAAACAAAATCTAAGAGAAATATTAAAATACAAAAGAAAAATTACAGACAATTTTACATAACAGTATGAAAATTTTGATATTTTTGAAGATTTTTTTTTTTTATAAAAACTACCCTAAATGAAACAAATATTTAACCTACAACAAAACGTATAGTTCACTTTATGAAAAATAGTATAATAAACATTCCCACAAAATTTCAAAATGTTATCTGGTTTGGTTCTTGAGATATCATGTATCTGGTAAAGATTTTCTTTCGAAAACATAATTTTGAGAAAAACACATTTAAAGTATTATATTACCACCCTTTTGCATAGAGAGATATTTTTATAACTATTCTATTTCACGTAAAAAAAAAACTGTTTTGGAAAGAAAAATGCTCAAACTATAAGATTATGAAATAAAAAAATGCCTTATGTAGACGAAAAACGACATTTTCAAGGTAGGCATTCACCTTAAAATGTAATGATATATATTTTATATTTTAAAATTTATGGTGAGATAAATTATTTAATTGGACATTCCAGGGTAGTATTGTTTTGGAGATGAATGCATTCAGCTTCAGGGAGTAAGCAGAAAAGAATATGAAATAAAACATACCAGATTTACTTTAGCTCTTTTGAAGGAATGTCAATTTTTTTGTCAGGACACATATCTGTGCTAAAGAGTCATCTAGAAAGAACACTGAATATAGCGAATAGGTTTATGTTGTGAATTATATTATTTTACACAAAAACATATGTAAGATGCATGCCAACTCAAAATAATTTGAATGCTTTAGGTTATTGGTACTTTAAAAAAATTTAAAACGGAGAAGTTTAAACTATTTGACTGTGTGTTTATAAGTAATTACTTATTTGCTTTATGGAATTTTGATTATTTCTCATACATTTTATATATAAATGATAATTTTATAACATAATTTATTTTATTTTCGCAATTTCAGAAAAAGAAAAAAATAATCTCTTATTAGAAAATATGTCATATTTAAAATTTGTCTTTTAAACCCTTTGAACATGTATCAGTGTGAATAAGATATATAGAATAGTTTTAAGTGTGCATATAACATAACTTAAGCGTATATGTAGAATACATATCTATGTTAATTTAAGAATATAAGTAGAAAAATTTTATAACATCAATTTAAAAATTACATGTAAAAGGTCGCTTTTTCTATATAAAATTATAAAAAAAACTATTATAGAAATTGTATATATTCAATAAGATTATGCTAAAAATAAAATTAATTAAAAAATAACGTTTAATTTAAAATTTAACGTTTTAAGTGCATTAAAATAAAATTAAAAATACACGAATAAGATTTAATTCTTGCAAGTGACTTTGAATAAGTGAAGAACAAAGTTTTTACTTTATTTAATTTTGAATTAATTTATTTCCAGTAAATTTAATTCCAGTAAAGTTTTTCTTTAACGAGAAAATATTATGCACAGATTAACGTATGCACAATTATATGCAAATATTTTCACCAAAAAAAAGAGTTCAATCACATTCCTAAATTTAATTTAAAAGTCTAATCATTAATCAAGCCGATTAGGGAAATTAATCTTGCAATCTTGACATGGAAAGTAAGTTTGAATCATGTTCAACCTGTGTAATTATGCATTTTTCATTTAAACCTGATTTCAGAATGAATAGTTTTCTTTTCTGTTCAGGTGAGAAATTAATTAGTTTGAAGGAAATATGTATTTTTATAATTGAATATGATAAATGTTTTTCTAAAAACAGTGTTTTAAACATGGAAAAACGAGATATAGAAATTTTTTTTTTAAAAAAAAAGATAACGAATTACATCGAAGTTAAACATAAGTTTGGTTTAAGAACTACCTATGTGTTGCGAAAACAGATGTTAATATATAATGCAATGCTAAAATGAAATTATTAATTTAAATTAGTAGTTGATTTTTTTATGTATACGTCCGAGTCTCGGCCCCAATTAAAAAGTTTTGATTTGCTTTAGAAAAAAAAATTAAATTATTTTGTTACTGATTCCGTTTGATAGCAAATTATTGTGTGTTTTTATCTTAAAATCTCCAAAAAGGTTCTATTACTAACTAAGTTTAATAAAATTTGGATTATCAAATCATACATAAGGCAGACATAAAAGTGACAAAAATATAACATTTAACAACACACACAATTGTAAGCAAAAAGTTTCTATAGAGAATTAAAATGATTAACAATTAAATTATCTTTTGTTCTATCACAATACGCGTTATAATATGTATTATAATGCAGGTGTTAGCTCTGTTTCTGCACATTTATCATACTTCCTTTAAGTTTTTGTGCAATCCCTGTTAATCTTCTTTCCTTTGTAATAACATATTCTTAGCCTAGCGATCATCTTTGTTATAAGGGGATCATTTGTTTTACAGTTGATGCTTTACAGGAATTGATTTCTTTCCAATTTGAAATTTGCAGCAGCATCTGCGTTTAGTAAAGTGACATTGACAAAATACTCATTATTGAGATTTCTAGCCTCTTTCACCAGTGTATCTAAATTTCATTGGCTGTAATGTCAACACGTGAAGACCATCATTGGATAGAGCAGACTTTATTTAACTCTTGAAATCTAAACAGGCAAGAGGAAATTTCTTCAGTAATCCACGAGCCTCATTTAGATTTGTCTGGAGGGATTCTTTTGAGTTACATAGAATGACAAGACCTTTAACCTATTCCATAACAGGAATAGTCTCATATAGACCAAGGACCTCAATAATTGCTCGAATTCACAAGTGACGCAAGAGGCATCGGAACCGATATCACGTGTGTAGGTTGCATTACTTGGTCATCACTCATCATAATACTCCTGAAACGCTATTCGAGAACGTTTTATCAAAATAACCATCTGTATAGACTCCCAAATTTTTTTGGGATACTTATCAAAACTATAAATGTGGAATTTTTAATACTCCGTAAGCTGAAGAAATACAATTGCATAGGACAAAAAATATGTTCTAGTCTTTTTCAAAAATTTGAATAAATATATATCACGTACAGAGTACACGTAAATAAAATGCGTCAAGCACAGTTATGTACCTTTATCATATTATTTACCTATATTATATTTTCCTGAACAATATTTTAAAATTCTTGGAGTCCTTATTACTTTATATATAACAAGAAAAATCTTCAGAGATGGAAATATTTATCAAGAAATAATTACCTACTGTGTAACTTTTGTGTAAGTAGGATATTATTTATTATTCATTAGAAATCATATTTTGTTCGTCAAAACGCATGCTCAAAAGGTAAAAGGTCGTCAAAGGTCAACTAATCCTCAAATAAACTGGGTTAATATTTATATTTTAACCATATGTGGGTAGTAATTCATTTTTATTCGTAAAAGGTAATATCGAGAAAAAAACTAAAGGACCTAATTTTTTTAATGAAATATTAAGTTATTAAATGTTTAAAATTATTAGTTTAAAGTTTAGTTTCTTGTTGTAGATAATAGTATAAACGTGTTAGACAAACATATGTTGAAATTGTTGTTTTTCTTCATTATACAGGTAAGGAAATACCAAAACAATTTCACATGAAGAAAAACTTTTCCAAGCGTATCAAGAATAACAAGAACTACATAGGTAAATCCTTTTTAAGCATTTAAGTAAAACATAAACAAAAAAAATTTGAAACAAACTAACTTTGGTAGAATAGATTAAATAATATAAAATATTTAAAGAGATTTTTTCATATTATGGTAAATGGAATAATTCTCAAATAGAGCAAGGCGACTTAGTTAGCATTGGGGAAACAGTGCTTTCATTATAGAGTTTATTACACCACAGTTAAGTTGTAATATATTAATGTGGTCTTGCATGATTTATTACTTAGTAAATATTACTTATATATATGAGGTAATATATTTTTATCATTTTATTTATGTTTTTAAGTAATAATACATTATGAATTTCTTTAGTAAAATTTTAAAATAAATTTATTGTTTAAAAACTTATATGTATTTCTACAAAGTACATTAGTACAACGATATTCAAAATTATATTCTTTTTACTTTTCAAATCCTTAGTGTTTCCTCCATTGAGCTTTGAGTAATGAATTAATGTAACTAAAGTTCTTATTTTTAAAATAAATAGAAATGAATATATTGCTTAGTTGGGCATCACCATAACACAACTAAAGTATGTTGCAAATGTATTTCCGCTATAAGCAAACTTGAATTAAAATTCATACTTTTTATCAAGATATGTATTTTTAACTATCTGATATACCCGTTCATCGCACGGGTGAATTGAAAAACTAAACAATACAGATTGAAGGATAAGGAAGTTTTTAATGAGTTTATTTTACGGGAATTGTAAATTAAACGAAAAACCAAAGTTTTCAATACCTCAGCAGAACGAAAAATCGTATTTCTTAAATTTTAAGTCTAATAGCTGATAAAAAGCATTTTTTTTTATTTATAATTCCCTAGTGGGTGAATTTTAAAAACACCTTCCTAAGCTGATCTCAGCTCAGCAAGAGAAACATACTGTTGCAAATTTTATTGAATGAACGCTTAAAAAAGTGTAAATATCTGGATGTGTAATAGTTAATATTAGTTTCTGTTGTACTTATTTTATGTTAAAATTATAATATTCGCAAGCAATGTCGTTCCTTACATTATAATGGTGATTCAATGAAAACATAGCAAAATGTTGGCGATAAAGCCAAGTTGGCATCATTTTTGGTGACCCTGTTTCCTACTTGATGATTAATTTAACGGTGCAGAAGTTTTTATGCTGTAGTAGCACCTGGTAGAGAGCTGCAGCAAAGAGGATATATAGCAAAAAAACCATCTCCAGAAAAAAATACATATGCATGCCAATTTTCATAGTGATCGGCTGAACTGTAATGGAGTGAAGCAAGGCCATATATACAAACATCCATTATATATATCTATATATATATATATATATATATATATATATATATATATATATATATATATATATATATATATATATATATATATATATATATATACATATATATATATATATATATATATACATATATATACATATATATATATATATATATATATATATATACACTGGTGTGCAAAAATTAAGGACGAGACGGTTTTTTCAATATAACTTTGTACAAAAGCTTTCCAAATCAACACATTTAATACCGTAAGATCCCCAATACATAAGGACATGTGTAATGTAAGCAACACTTACTAAAAGAGAAATCAGAGGGATAAAAAGAAGCTTGATTGAAAAAGTTGCATGGAGCGCAATGCGACTGAAGGCCGAAACATCCCTGTGATGGGTGTCCAGCAAGAAACATCCGGTCTTTAGTAGGTGATATGATCTCCCCTGACTGCTAGGCAGATTTCACAGCGTCTGCCCATGCTGAGAATGAGGGTGTCAATGAGTAGTTGAGGCATTGCTGCCCATTCGTCTTGCAGCGCCAATCGAAGCTCCCGAATCGTTACTGGTGGTAAGGTACGAGCTGCCAAGCGTCTGCCTAGAAAACCCCATACATGCTCGATGGTATTGAGATCCGGATATCATGCCGGCCAATCCATACGTTCAATATCCTAACTCTCTAAGAGCTGTTCGGCAGCTACTGTGTGATGACATGGTGCATTGTCGTTCATGAAAAGGAACTGCAGACCCATAGCGCCTCTAAAAAGACGCACATATGGAAAAAGAATCTCGTTACAATAACGGGTCCCGTTGACTGAACCTGCGTCGAAGATGTGAAGATCTGTATGACTACCAAGCATGATGCCTCCCAAACGAGAACACCGCGACCTCCATACCTGTCACTTTCAATGATAATCGAGGGATGATTGCGGCTTCCCCGCTCTCTCCAGATGAGTATGCTATGAGAATCGCTACTCAAACTGAATCTGTTCTCATCTGTAAGAAGTATTCGTCCCCATTCATTGTCTCTCCAATTCCGGTGTTCCCGGCATCACAGACAACTCCTTCTCCGATGGGCAGGCGTTAAATGTACACACCGTACAGGGCGTCGTGCAAACAGACCACCAACGTGCAGTCTTCTGGCCACGGTAAAACGCGATATCGGTCGTCCAGTCACCTGTGTCGTGTGTCTAGCGATTTCTCCCACTTTCTGCCGCCTGTTTCTTCTGGCCTGTAAGACAATGTACCGGTCATCTGCGGGTATGGTTCCTCGTGGACGACCACTACTGAACCCTCGGATAGCTGTTCCTGTAGTTTGAAATTGTCTCCAAAGTCGTGAAACGATGCTGTGAGCAATTCCGAACTCTGCAGCCACACTTGTCACACTGCGGCCTTCCTCCAACTTCCCAATGATTCGACCTCGGGTAAAAGCATCCAGATGTCGTCTAACAGATTGATTATTCGCCATTTCTCGCGGAGGTAGCAACTCTGTGTGATTTTACTGCTATACGGCTGCAATCTCTTTGCCAGAAATACTGATCTTACACCGCAACATGCTTTATACTACTCAGACACTGCCCCATTACGTCTACCTGCATATCTGAGCATGTGCTACCGTACATCACCTTACTTAATCTCCTGATTGGTCTTTCTGTCCGCTCTGCCTCTTCGTTCAGGTGATATGCTAATTTTTCGACTTCGTCCTTAATTTTTGCACACCAGTGTATATATATACATAGATAGATAGATATATCAAAATAATAGACTTCACTATTTGATTTGGGTATTGTTTACTATTTCATTGGTTTTAATTTTGAGTTTTCACGGAAAAGTATGTAATTTCTTTTCTAAAATAAAAGTACCCTAAGTTACTCCTTAGAATATCAGCTATCGGCCATGAAAGTCCCACCAAAATCGGATGTCATTTCAGGGATTAGACCAGAGATACTCAACCTGCAGCATACCGGATGGTCATGGTCATGGTCATGGTCCATTGCTCTGAGATATTTACTTATTTAAGAACATTGAATTAAAAATTTGGGGGAAATTTATTGTCAAGAAATCAAATATATCAATTTTGCTTTTTGCTGTCGGTGTCATACGAGTACGAATTGATATTACTTCTCTATTTGATAAGGTTACGGTTAGTGATAACAGAAAACAGTGGAGTAGCAATAATTTTATGAGAGAAACTAATTTTTAACAATATTTCATATTTTGCTAACGAAAAATATTCGAAGAAAATATATCGTTTCAAGACGATTGGGAGGTTGAATATTTTGTAGTCAAAACCAAACAATGATCAGTATTTGTTTGATTTGTCACGAAAGTGCTGTATTAAAAAAATACCAGTAAACTGGAATCATTCAATGATACTTTCCCTCGAAGATCTGTTGCAAGAGGTGATAAATAAGTTTTCTTGAATAATCTTTGCAAAAGTATCAAAGTGTTTTGTCAGTGGTAATATCACAGCGGTAACAAAGCCATCCTACGAAGTTTGTTATATTATTGGTAATCATATGAAACCGTTTTCTGATGCAGAAATTGTGAATGAGTGTTTCTTAAATGCTTCTAATTTAGTGTTATTGACAAATATAAAAAATATAAAATATAATAATTAAGAAAAGCAAAACAGGATTTACAATATTTTGATTTATTTTCCACATTTTAAATTTCCAATGTTTTCTTGGTCTTAAAGCATTTCTCTCCCCCTCCCTCCACCTCTTCCATTTACGCACATGTTGCGGCCTGCGTGAAATAGCAGACATACGTATGCAGTCCAGCAGAAAAAAAAGGTTAAGTACCCCTGGATTAGACGGAACAAATACACAGACAGACAAAAATTTTAAAGTTGGTCTTTTGATATAAATATTGTATATACTTTTAAATGCATTTAGTAAAAATCTATAAATTTTAAATTGCAAACAGACACTTCAGTTTTATTTATTTGTACCGATGAACATTAATTAAAAATTATTCAAAATGGCATAAGCATATTTCTTATATAAAATCACACACACATTGGACACTGTATATTTACTTTTCTATATGAAAAATCTATCATAAATTTTTATGACTTATCATGCAGTTATTTTCCCCATTCAGTTGTGTACCAATTAATAAAGAAACTTGATGCTTTGTAATCAAAAAAATTGAATTACATTCTTAAAATATTACCTAGAGCACAAATTAGTATATTTTTGCTGCTACTGAAAAGGGATCATAGGAAATTTAGAAAATAATGGGAGGAAGAGTTTTGACAGTTACTATATTTACTTATATAACGATTTTTACTTTTAAAATTGGAAGACCTTCTCTTGGAATACAATACTTCTAAGGTTCCAATTTTTTCCCCACGTTTCACTGATTTTCAAGGCAAAGCTATAAATTATTAATTTAGGTAACAGCAGAGTGAATATTTTACAGGGAGAAGACTTATATTCTTCAAAAGCGATAATTTAGTTCAAAGTAATAAAATAATTTTGTTATTTTAATCTATACTTGTCAAAAAGATAAAATTTCCGTTATTTCAAAAATGATCATTATACATAACGAGAAATTAACAGCAAGAAATTAAATGTTGTTTCTCAACAGGATTCCATTTTTTTTTTGCGAAAAGGAACTCATGGAACTATTGCAATAATACAACATATGAGCTTTATATTATTTTTTAACTTAAACAGCATATTCCAGTGTTGAAAATCAGCACATAAATGTATCTTTAACAGATAACCACGAGCAATTTTATTTGAAAAAATATATATATATTATAAAATAATATGTAGTTAATAATAGAAATAGAGCTGTATAATTTTAGTTATTTTACAGCATACTAAATGCATGGTCCACTGTGCACGGGCTTTCTCTACTTTTATAAATGTTCCCTTTCCTTCACAAAATCAGCCCATCTAATAAACTTTTTTTTCAAAATGACTCCCTCTCCCCCACTCCTCTGCTTAACCCGGTGTTGTTAGGGCTTTTAACGACTTTATAACTTAAAATTTCCTGTTTCGAAATTTTTTCTCTTCTTTTCTTTGTCAGACATGTTTATTTCCCATCGGCGTTGCACGAACATTTTTAAATACATAACATATTGTCATGGAAATGTTCTTTCCGCTCTCACTATCAGCCGTTCCCGGTATCTGTGTGTGATTTCGATATTAACGTCATTACAAAATTCACCTGGTAATTTACCACAATTAATTACTATTGCCCTTTTAAAATTTTGGCTACGGTTGAAGACCCGCTGTTGAATCTGTCAAGAGTTTAAACGTCCTAACGTGGATGTGGTATGGTAGTTAAGAGAGATGAGTGCCAGCTCAAGTCTCATCCTCGTCACTTGACAAAGGTTAAAATGTTGAGGTGCGTCACCAAAAGCTTTCGAATAAGTGAACAGTGGGACTTTAATATTCACTCACTCACTTTGCAACATTTTATGCACCGGAATCGAAAATGTACCCTTTTAAAGATAGTCGTATGTTGAAAAAAGTAGAAATTTTTATAATTACAAAATTTCACAACTATACTAAATGTTGAATTAAAATATGCGAGTATTTTTTGAAATGTTCGATATACGGGAAAAAGTTCCATATGCAATTATTTTTATAAATGAAGAAGTTATAAAAAATTTGAATTTGATAAGTAGTTATTAAATATTTAGTTTGAGTATATTTTAATAATTCGTAAAAAAAAAGTTTTCGGTATTTTATTTTTAAATTGCTAACTCTCAAAGATTAAGGCATGAGTTTTTTTTTAAAAAATCCATATAAACGCATCGATATTGATTCATTTTAGAATAAATCATAAAATATGTAAAGTATCATCGTTTAGTTAAAAAAATACATTCATTGTCTCTCTCGTGACGAATTTAATTATCTTTCCAGTTACAAAATTGCTGGCGAGGTTATTAAATGCGCGAATAAAATTTTAAGTATTTTTTTAAAAAATCATAAAAATTAAGCGATGATGTTGTCTTAAGCCCGAGTACCATCGGTAAAAGCGAAATTCTATGAAAAAAGGAGTGAAAAGACTATTAAATTAAAGGAAGATATATTTAATTTCATCAAATCAGATGATTTTCAATATTTATATAGGCGTATCTTCTTTTCTTCTGTAACCTTTCATCAAATGTGACGGGCAGAGGGGAAAGAAGCAATTTGGCGCCAAACAGTTTTCACCACCAAATCCTTGGCTATTGTAAAAATGCGTTATTTTTTAAAGTTTTAATTTTTTTACGGTCTTAATTTTTAAGTTAATGCCTTCAAACTTCATATATCGATTGCAAACAACGGTGAATTTTAAACAAAAAATGTAACAAAAATAATGCTTATATATTTCTCTCAAAAAGGGGAAAAAACGAAAAACACAATTTTTAAAAAAAACCCGTAATTTTTAAGTAATTTCTTCAATATTTGTACACATTACGGATAATTTTGTTCTACACACGTAAAAAATGTTTCTTGAAACTATTATTATAAATAAAGAAGTTATTAAGTATTTAAATAAAATTTTGAGTATTTTTTGAAAAAATCGCAAAAAAAATGACATTTTATTTATTTAAATGACTGACTCTAAAAGAGAAAAGCATGAACTTTTTAAGTGTAGAATATCATTTCAGTAACGTAAAAGAAAATACGAACGGAACGATTCAGAAATCATTTTCATAAAAACGTATCAATTTTGACTCATTTTGGAAAAAATCGTAAAAAATAGGAAATGTCATTATTTTGTAAAATAAATTATACCGTATCGTGGCGAAGTAAATGATCTTTCCGATTCTGTAATTATTTTTTTTTCTGTGCCTCATAAAAAATAGATTTTGTTTTATAAACGAAGAAAGAACGATAAAGAAAAACGTTGAAAAATTGGAACTTCACCGCTCCACGTTAAAAAATACCAGCAGTGGTAAAATAATTAAGCGTTTTAAGGTTTTTAATTAACATCTTTTTAACTAATTGTAATATTGGAATATAAATGGACAAAACGGGGATTCCTCGGAACAATCCCGATCTTTTGGTACATTTGACGAGTTTCTGCGTCGTGCGGTTCTTGAGAAGATGGATACGTTTGTTTATCTACGAATTTTAATAGTATAGATTAGTACATTAATACTAAATAATACGTATAAAGTATTTTGTATGAAATACTTGTTTTAATGTACTGCAAACATTTTAATTTATTACGAAGTTAATATTTAAATATTTCTTAAAAAATTGCATGCTCTTAGCATTATGAATGAGCGTATGAAAATAAATCAATAACAACGTTCATTAATCAATGCGAATAAATGATTAATGTATTATGCAATTTTCAACTAATTCAGATTCGGAATTTTATATGTTTTATATTCTTTTCAAGAAACTCACCTTGAATAGATACAATCAAGTAAATAATATAATAAAAATAATAATCTCGAAATATTTTCCTTGATGTTCCTTTCCCTAATTTTTCTAGTTGAATATATATATATATATATATATATATATATATATATATATATATATATATATATATATATATATATATATATATATATATATATATATATATATATATATATATATATATAGATAGATAGATATATGTATATATATATATATATATGTATATATATGTATATATATGTATATATATATGTATATATATATGTATATATATGTATATATACATATATATATATATGTATATATATATGTATATATATGTATATATATATGTATATATATACATATATATATATATATATGTATATATATATGTATATATATATATATATATATATATATATATATATATATATATATATATATATATATATATATACATATATATATATTTGAGGGGAAGTTTAAAAGTAAAGGGGCTTTTGCAATTTCTCTTTCCAGTGTTTGGTAAGAACCCTAAAATCTAGCATTGAATGAGGGTTTGTCGGCGAAACTTCTATATACCGTGTCTTCCCTCGTAGTCATTGGAGCGTCGCAAATCATTCAAGATACTAGTTCCATTTTCAATCTACACCAAAATTGTAATAAGGGCAATGATTCTTTTTTTTTTGTTTGCAGAAGGTATGATACCCGCAAAGGAAATTGCCATTCCTTCCATCAAAGACTTTTATATTACACTCAGTGGTAGACGTCGATACTCTGCTCGATCTTTCGTCCCCACATAAAGAACATACCATGCTTGTTTATTCATTTATAGTTCTTGCTTTGCGATAAACAGCTGTCACCAAGCAACGCATAATTTTCGCACGTTTCACACTTTCCGCTAACAAAAGTTGAATATCTGTCATCCTTTTCTTTTTGCTGCATATCGACAATGGAGCTACCATATTTAATGGTTTGCTACACCCCCAACGACTACGATTAATGATGAGCGTAAAGTTGTATAGAAGTGTTACCAACTATCCTTCGATCAGCGCTGGATACAAACGTTCATGCAAAACCTTGGAAAGAGAAATTTCAGAGTCCCTTTACTTTTTAACCTTCCCTCATATATATATATATAATTATAATAATCGTATTGTTTATGATACATGTTACACCTAATATAATTCAGAATAAAGTACGTTGTTTTACATTTATGAAATTAGTTATGGTATATATATATTTAAATATATAAAAACAATCACAATTATCAATTGAAAAATTGAAATATATGAATCCTATAATACCAAAACACTTCAGAATATCAATGGCGAACATAAAAGATAATATTCCATCGTTTTCAAACAAAATTAAAAAATTATAAAATAAAATAAAAATTTATAAATTATCCAAGTGCAATCTCGGACTTAGGACCGATAAGTGGGGTTAAACTAGTTTGATGGCGCCAACCTTCCCCCTATTGCAACTTGGTAAGTTAATTGAAAAATATCCAAATTGCAAAAAATAATTTTTAAAAAAATTAAAAATTTAAAATTAAACCATTATACTTTAAATTAAAAAGTTAAAATTAAATCATTATACTTGAAAAATAAAACTATTCGTCATCGCATTCTGAAAGATATTACAATATTAAAATTTAAAAACAATTTAGTGCATAATATAAGTGAACCATCAAACGCCCAAGATAATGCACCCATCTTTAAAATAGTTGTATAGAGGTAGAAAAAATAAATATTTGTGAGATCCGAAAGTTCAAATCAAAAAATATTTGAGATCCGAAAGTTCCAATTAAAAAATATCTAAAATCAAAAAGTTCAAACTAAAAAATCCGAAAGTTCAAACTAAAAAATCTGATAGTTCAAGCTAAAAAATCTGATAGTTCAAGCTAAAAAATCTGATAGTTCAATCTAAAAAATCTGAAAGTTCAAGCCAAATAATCTGAAAGTTCAAGCTAAAAAATTTGAAAGTTCAAGCTAAAAAATCTGAAAGTTCAAACTAAAAAATCCGAAAGTTCATACTAAAAATTTCTAAAAACCGAATGTTCACATTAAAAACACAGTATATTCACAAATGAATAGAGTAAATAATTAAAAACTCACCAAAGAGTATCCCATCAAGAATACGATCACTATATATCTATATATCTATCTATCTATATATATATATATATATATACCTCATGTATATATATACATACATATACGATAATAATTGGAGCAGTGGGTAGCCTAGTGGTTAGAGCATCGGACCCCAGACCGGAAGGACTGGGTTCGTTGCCCTATGCTAGCAAATACCCTCCGAGTACACACGGAGCACGTGCTCGTTAAATCAGTGGGCCCGTAGTCCTGTGGGCTGAGTCACGAGCGCAAGGACTAGAGAATATTTCCCTCTCCTTCAGTTTCCATGCAGAAATTGTGGAGGTGGAGATAGAGGTGGTGTCGCCATTTATCATCCCTTCGGGGAATCTCGCCGCGATAAATCGTACTGTCACCTGTATGGTGCTCAAGGCCAGCGACAGGCGTACCTATAGCCTCATGCCACGATGAATTTCGTGGGCTTCGATCTGACTACGTCAGACAGGTGACATTAGAGACAGCAACAATAATAATTGAATAATGAAATAATTGAAGGGAAGTAAATTGTGTTTCAAAAGGAGTGTTGAAACATATACAGAGGATTTTTGTTCAGAAGCATTTTGTAGAAATTTGGATTATTTTAACTATTTTAAGGAAACCGACTGCGTTCACAACCGTGATTTTCAAATAGCATAGAAATGAATAATGTTTTGATATTTAATGTCACCTGAATTAATATATACATGCAAAATAATTTTACTAATATTAATACAAAAAATGCATTTACATGTGTTACCAGCAAAGTGTGAAGTGCCGGAATTCTATAGAATGCTTTGGTATTGTATATAATGACGGACGTTTTTTGGAAAGGTATGAAATATGAGAATTATTACGTTCTTCGCCTAGGCATTGTATGTAATACATAGGCATTCTATAGAATGATCAATGCTATTTAGACAAAGCATGAAAAAAAGGTTTGATAAAGCCACATTCTCCTAAAAATACAGATGGTGTTCTGAAACTATGAGAGGGGCATTAAAAAAGTGGTCGTGGTAACCAAGTGGTCAAGGTAACGAACTTGTAGACGTCGTGTCATGAGTTTCAACCGAGTACCGCTAAAAACCCGAAATATAGAGATGTGATGCACGTTAAATCGGTCGATGATCACACGTTGGTGTGTTGTAGAAATGAAGAGGGGTGCTAGCTCAGGTGTCATCCTCATTACTTGACGATGGATCAAATTTACGATGCTCGTCTTCAAATGCTCTCGAGTAGCTGAATATAGTTCTACATTAATATTCACTCACGTCATTAATAAAATATTTTCAAAATACGTAAAGGGGACAATGAAAGTTGAACAAAACAAAATTTCTGCCTTTCTTATTAAGGAAAAAAAGTTTTAGTATGAAAAATAAGAAACTAAAATTAACCTACTTGTTGCAACATGGTAAGCTGGAATGACATTTTGAATTACATTAAATTACATTTTTCACGCAGATATTTCTTTTCTTAATACTTTTCTTTTCACATAATTTTAACGAGCTATTTTCGTCTTCCACTGGAATGAGCAATTGTAACTGATCGACGAGGAATGTCGTGGTCAGGAATATCTTCATTTTTAAGCAAGTATTTTGGCAACAAAGCGAATTGTGATCTCGCATGTACATGATATAAAGTTCCTTCAGAAGTTCCAATTCGACAGAAACCATCATATTTACTACTCAGTACCAGTGTCAATATTATCAGGGGGAATATAGGGTTCAGAATAATCCTTTTTTTAATAATTTTATAATTTTTTTGGCAAGATTCACAAAGGTTGATATACAGATCAATATAATGACATGTAACGTTTTAGTATTTGGTTGAAAGTTTTTTTCAGAATTCTGTCATATTCTCCGAGTCCAATGGTCAAATGAGCTTCATTTAGTACGTTGAATAACTCAGAATCTGTTACTTAATACTGTATAGTACTGACAACTTCTTAAATAGGTTAAATGAATTTATTTTGGTTTTCCACAATCATCGCATAGCGATTCACCAATCAATATTCCCTGGGACCCTTCTTAGCAGTCATTTTGGCATTTTGTACATCAGATGTTAATTTCTAATAAGTAGTTTTGGTTTTAAAAAAACTGATTTTTTTTGAAGCATTAACTCAAATTATGGGGAGTAGTTAATTAGTCAGCTGACTGACGAGTAGTTGTTTCATGTCAATATACCACAGTATTACAGCTTGTTCTTCCCTTTCGTAGCAGAATTAATACTTTGTTGAACAAAGTTAAAGTAGCATTGCGTATTTTGACACTGGCAAAATGCAACAAACCCACAAATGACAAAATGCATACTCACAAATTTTGTGTCTGAAACACGTGTTAAATTTACGTGCCTTGCCACGCGATATTCGAAGTGAATCGGAGATTTATTTCATACTTTGCTGGTTTCCTCATTTACATTCTATAGAATGTCTAGGCAATGTGTGAAGTGTGAATCATTTCATACATTGCTGTCTAGTTTTCGGCATTATTACAATGCCTAGGTATTCAATAGAATGACTTATTTCATACTTTGCGGTAACATATGCAATTTCTTTGCAAAAATGAAGAAAAAATGATATTTTTAAACATATTTGTGTGGAAACGCTTCTATGATAATAATATTTTACCTATATATAAATAGGACTTCTGTACAGAGCCTGAATCAGAAACTCTGAAACACATAATTTTGAACAGGATTTATTCATATCTTAATATATTATACATAGAAAAATTTTAATAAAAAAGTATCCGATCATTATTTAAAATTAATTCTAACTTAGAAATTAATGAGATTGTTTCAAAAAATTCCTAGTTCAAGTTCTTTAGAAAAGTCTTAGCTACTTGCAAGAAAGTTATTATTACCGCAGAAGCATTTTCCGTAACGGGAATTTTTGGAATATATTCAATTTTTCTTTAATGTTTTGCCAAAAAATTTATTTAAATGATTTTGTATTGTAATTATATTCTATAAGTAGTTTTATATATGTATTCTATTTCAGATGAAATTAAATACCAAACACATTATTCCTTTATAGACCCTTTCAAAATCGTGGCTTCAAACGTAGTGGGATATCTTAAACTCTATAATATAATTTTGAAAAATTCTAAGGACTCTAAACTTTTCTTAGATACATGTAGTTAAATAATTTGATTAAAATTTATCTAAAATTATGTCCTAAATCTTTTTTTTTATACAGGGTGATTCACTACCTAACCGACAAACTTACAAGGTGTGTAGGGGGTACAGACACGACTCGGAATCCCATAAGAATACAGGGTCGCAAATATCGTATATGTGAGCTATAGTGAAAACAAGCAGAGAAAAAGAACAGAAACCGCAACACATCAATGGAACAGAAATTTTTTTATTGAAAGTTTGTATTACAACAGGTGTTCAAAATTACAACCAGAAGTTGTCCGGGAAACCTAACGGCGGCGCTACATGAAATTCCTTACTTACTGTCAGATTCATCGTATGTCACGTATCCATCCACCTGGCAATTGCAAATATTCGAGCGATGAGGACTTCAACTGCAGGAAAAGACGTTTTCTACACCAAACCCTTCATGTGACCCTAGAAGTCCAAACATAGTAGATCCGGTGTACCGGAATGCCAATGTACTGAGCCACCTCATACCACCAACAGCTGTCTAAAAGTTACATTGAGATGTCAGTGGACGTGAATTTCGTAATGTGGAACATCCCCGTCATGCTGGTACCACATGGAACCTTGCTACGACGGAAAAACATGTGATGATTCAAGAAGTTCGAGCAGGACTTATTGTAAGAAGATCATATACGCCCTTTTATCCAAATGATTGGGCAGAAAGTGTAAAGCATCTCAGAAGACTTCTGGTTGTAATTTTGAGCACCTGTTGTAGAAAAACCTTTCAATTAAATGTTTTCTCTTCCATTATTGTATTGCTGCGTCTGTTCTTTTTCTGTTCTTCTTCACACCATATATCGCAACAACGGCGTCGGTCTTTTAAGGAATCACCCTGTATACATAAACTCTAATCATAGAGGATAATTATTGACTGATGGTTCCAAGAAATTGGTAGTATTGTTTCACTGTTGCCAGTACTTTAAAAATATTTTCTAAATTATAAAGTTTAATTTCCTTTATTTACCAAAATTTGTTAATTAAATGAACGAGTTATTAATTTAAAATTGATTTTCAAGCGTTAAAATACTTAAAAAACTTTCTTAATTTAGATTGAAATGTTTAACACTAAAAAGGTATTACAACTGTTCTAAAATTGAATGAAATGGAATTAAATCACATTTCAAGGAAACTATACATAAAAAAATAATAAATTTGTTTTGTTTAAGTAAAACTATTTCTTTATTTTTATTCCTTTCCATTTTCTAGCAATACTAATCGCAATTTTGTTTTACAGACAGACTTCCAGAAGGTTTCGAGAAGCATACTCCATGCATCTGAAAAACTCATTACCCTTATAAATGTCAATTCATAGTAGTGTAACGTAAAATGATGAAATCTACACATCTCCATATATAAAGTATACATTACAGAAAGCTTACCAATTGCTATTGCATATTAATGTTACTTAAGAGTAGAAGTTTTTTTAAAATAATTTTGAATGCTGATACTGATAATGTCATTAGTATTTGATGTTGTTACAGTCCCATATTTACTGTTATTAATGTAATTGTGAACTATTATAATATAAACGATTCATTATTCATTAAATGCACTGAAATTTCTCATCATTGTACACTCACTCACTTAACACTGCATTGAACTTGTGAATTTTTGTTCAGACTTATTTATATTCAAATCCATATACTCATTGACGGAATGGTTATAACGTTCAATGTTAAATCTATGTGACGTGTAGAGGAAATCCTGCATTTATTGTTGATTACCTTAACATTCTTGTATGTAATACCTCAGGATTAAATTAAATACATTTAAGGTGTAAACTATGTTATTAAAACTCTTCCAAATTATGTAAGCTGTATGTATTTTAAATGGAAATAAATGTTTCATTGTTGAAAGTCTGTGCTCTTTTATAATGATCTTTTAGATTAAGTTATTTTCAAGAGTACAATTCCCTCTCTATCTTTCATCTATATTATTTATAACAGACAAAAAAAATATTCACTTTTTTAAAGTTTTATTCCATGCTTGGTTTAAGAAGAATAATTTTGGATACTACTCAAAATATTGAATGATGTTCTGTACATCCAAATATGTAGAAACTGAATGTAAATTTACATGCTTTACTTTGAATACCTACACATTTCTATATTTTATAAGAAAAACTAACGTTACAGTATTTTCACACTATAAATATAAAAGAAGGAATGTATGGTAAATTAATTCGTTTAATCAGAAGCAAACTATTGAGGAAAGTTATAGTTAAGGACTTCCTAATAAATACCTATTATACACCCCATATATTTTCTCATACAGGATAAAGAGTTTACTGTGTGTGATAAACAAATAAATTTATGTTTCAAACGTAGAGTTTCATAATCTTATATTGAACATAATGATTAATAAAATTAAAGAAGAATTTATTTTTAAAAATGTATTCTAAATTCCTATGAATATAATTTAATTTTGAAACATTATTTTACTATTTACGAATCAAAGAGAAATGAATTAGTTTTAAAATTTTCATTTGTAAACAAATTTTAGAATTTTTTTTCATTGTGTTTGAAGCATAATTAGATTTAAAAATCACGAATCCACAGAGCACTAGAAATTTTAATTCCACATATTTAAAAAGCAATTAGATTATAAAACGAACAACACAAGATTCCTTGAAATTTAATCCTTAGGTAGTTATGGTAAGATAATCTTGCATGACATTCAGAATTGTGAACAAACTTACTCTACTGTACTTTTAATTCTCTGATTTAATTAAATCTATTGCAAATAATAAAACTTTATAATAGCAAATATTGCATCATAAAAATAATTCCTAAACTTATACATTTATTACAAAGGAGAAGGTGATGCATTGTCTGTGCAGAAACTATTAATTGTTTTTTTTACTTATAATAATGCATTAACATTTTTTAAAGCTAGCATGGATTTGAAGAAATTAAAGTGCATATTAAATTTATTCACTAATTATCTATGAATTCTTTGTAAAACATTTTCAGACTATTCCTTTAAAACGTTTGAATAGAACATTTTATAAGAAAAATAATTCCCGGTAAAAATACATCAATATTATTCAGAATTCTTGCCCTCAGTTACGGAATTAAATAATAAAATGCAATTAAACTCTTGTTTAGTTTTTAAAATTTTGAAATACACTGAAAGAGAGCTTTTCAAAATGTATGTTTTTGCATGTATAAACCACTTTGTGCTTGAATTTTCTCGAATAGGATCAGAACTATAGTTCTGTCTGCCTTATTTCAATACTTTTATCAACATATGAAGTATTAGAAAGTAACAGATATACACTCTGTCGCAAAAAATATATGCACCCAGAAGAAATCAAGCTACAATCACGAAACTCGGCAAGAATGTAGTCTGGTAAGAGATATGCAAATGATTAAAATTTCGAAGCCAATGAGACAAGGCTAAAGTGCTATGCGCATATTAGTTGCGCAACTGGGAGAGTTTAAAAGCATGAGTACGAGCGCAGTACGGCTATCCAAACGAATCTGATGACTTTGATAGACGATATTGAGACTTAGGATGCCTCTAAGACGTAAATCGGCGGCAGTACGAGCAGCTGACGGACTTTGATAGGGGCCGTATAATAGGCCTCAGAGAAGCAGGTTGGTCGAATAGACGTATCGGCCGCCACCTCGGTCGGAGCGATATGGTAGTTGCTCGGTGTTGGCAACAGTGGATCACAGAAGGTAGAGTGTACCGTCGCGGAGGGTCAGGACGTCCCAGGAATACAAATGATCGCGAGGATCGTGCAATCAGAAGAGTGGCCACTTCGGCACCAACAACGTCGCTAGCATCGATTCAACGCCACTTACCTCCTTCCAGACATCCAGTGCCATCAAGAGAAACCATAAGGAGACGACTGACCACAGTTGGCTTGAGGAGCCGACGTCCGCTAAGACGCTTACCACTGACCCCACATCATAGGCAGTGTCGACTGGATTTTTGCCGACCTCGGGCAACTTTGAGTGTGACAGACTGGAGACGTGTCATCTTCAGTGATGAATCCCGATTCAGTCTCAGTGCTGATGACCACCGCACACGTGTCTGGAGGCGCACCGGCCAGCGGTCCGATCCGGCATTTATTGTCGAGCGGCATACAGCAATTTCACAAGGTGTGACAGTGTGGGGAGCAATTTCTTGGGACACACGATCATCTTTAGTGGTCCTTCAAGGCACTTTTGACAGCTCGCAGATACGTGGACGATATTTTAACGCCGATTGTGCTACCCATGCTATCAAGTCGCGCAGGTGCCATTTATCAACAGGATAATGCTCGTCCACATACTGCGCGACTCTCCCAACAATGTCTTCAAGGATATGACGTCCTACCATGGCCTGCCAGGTCACCAGATCTTTCGCCAATAGAGCATGTCTGTGACGCGCTGGGAAGGCAACTGCAGCCGTCCCGAGATACAGGAGAATTAACTGCGCAGATGCAAAGACTATGGCAGGATCTTCCACAGGGGGTCATAAGTGATCTAATTGAATCGATGCCACGCCGAATTTCGGCTTGTATAGCTGCCAGAGGTGGCTTTACTACTTACTGATTTTTAACCTTTGCAAGCTGTAACCGCTTAATAAAATGATATTTTGTTCTAAATTTTTAATCATTTGTTTATTTTCATATCCACTACATGCATACCAAATTTCGTGAATGTAGCTCAATTTCTTCTGGGTGCATATATTTTTTGCGACAGAGTGTATATATATATATATATATGAGATGTACTTAATTTTAAGATATCGGATTTTTATGAGTAATATATTTCATAAGTAGTAAAATGGTTTTAATAAGTAGTCGCATTAGTTTTTTTATGAATTGTCTGCTGTAAAAGTCATTTTAATAGCAAATATTGATTGATAAGCATTTAAAAATTGCTTTAGATATAAATTATTTCTGATATGTAATGTATTATTGCACTAAAAATTTCCTTAAATACAGCATCTTTTGCAAAGATATAGCACTTAACTTATACAAAACAGTTTGTTTTGTATAAGTTACTAAGCGAAATAACCATATTTCGCATAGTATTTAGGGTTTAAAAATCATTCAATTAAATTCTTAACAGATTTCTAAGGAATTTCTTATTTATTACACTAGTATTACATAAATTTCTTGCATATGCAATTGGAATTCTCTAAATTGCATTTCAATTGCTTAACTCGTCTGGTACAATGCGATACATTTTAATTGGTTCCAAATTCTTCAGCACTTCACGGCAAAAAATGAGATTTCATCCTCATTTTTTAAATTCTTGCAGATTCACTTTATTCTTAAGTTAAAATTATTCTGTCATTTTTTTAGGGAAATGAAGTCAAATTTATGTTAAAGGGAAAACTAAACAAGTAATTAGATTTGCGCAGAATTTATTGAAGAATAAATATAAGAAAAGAGAAGATATAAGAGAAAAACTGATTAGATATATGTTGGAGTGTCCTTTCTGTAGGTCAACTCTATTGTGGCATTACAATTCCTTGTGACAGCTTTCTTTTTATTTCTCAGAAAAATGTGACCGGGACATAAATGCTTCAGCGAGGGAAAAAAAGATTATCTCTCAGAGATTAGAAAATTAATTGAAATCAAAATATTCAGGATAGCATAAAATTTCGTTGTTTTAAAATCAAATTTCCTTTTCGAAGAAAATGTGTTATTAGATTATTTTTAACATGTATTTAAGAAATTCCATTCTGTTGAAAACTATATGCAGACATTCTGATCTAAATGTTTTAATTAAAATCGATAAAATAAATTCCAGATAATTTCATTAGATTAAACCCTCTATTTTAAAGAAGAGTGATATTTTTAAGATATGTAGATACTGTGTGAAAAACTTGAATCACAGCATCCAAATATATGCATTTACAGATAAATATACATATAAAAATATTTAGCAGCTAAAAAAATATTATTTAAAATGAATTAATACAATCCTTGATTTTATAACCTTTAAAGAAGAAAATTGACAAACATTTAATTTTTATTTAATCTCACCGCTTTTGACGTTATAATTTGGGGAATTAACATGTAGTTGGATTGTGATTTATATTTGTTTTCATTAAATGATAAATTCTAATATGTTTCTAAGATGTACTTTGAAATATTTAAAATATTTCCATTTCGAATGAAAAAGATATTTAATCTTATATTTTTCATATTAAGAACTAAAGCATAAATTATGAAAAAACAAACATAATATATAAAATATGTACTTTCAGTATAGCCGGAATGTTTTTTTCTGAGAACATATACATTAAATTTCCTAAAGAGTTTGAAAAAAAATGGAATGCATAAATCGGAAAGATGTCACAAAGTTTGCTATGCATAAAGTGAACTATCATGGTATTTATTTTCATGCAGTATGAAAAACGGTAATTTTAAAAATAAACACATAAAATTTAGGTATTTCTCAACCAAAGTGAAAAATATTTTAAAATAAGAGCAAAAGCGAGAAAAATAATTATTTCTGTTAGTTTAATTAATAATAGCATTATAAATATATGTATCTAAATATTTTATGCGGGATATTAATACTCTAATAACCATACAAGAAGTAATTTTAATTGGGAAAGAATTTGTTGAACATCATAATATTAATAAAAATATTTTTAGATTAATTTTTTTTTATATTTTCATACGCAAACTCAAAACAGTGTATATGTTTGTGTGTGGATACACATATATATTGCTGTAACATATTATATTTAAATTATAAAATTTTTACATTCTAAATTGATTGATTTGTTTAGTTGAAGTAGCATAGAAATTTAAAATAAATAAGCCTGAAATATCTTAAAACATCTTTCAACCTGAATTACATATCAGAATTTTATGCTCTAAAACACAACGACATATAAAAATAAGTTTTGATTACTAAACAGTAACATAACGATTAATTAAACGCAAGCAATGCTAGCATAAATTTACAATTAATTCTTATTAAGAAGCATTTAAAAGTAGGCTGGTTCTCTAATTTCAATTATAATTCAAAGATAATTTCCATGCTTTATGTAAGCATTCAGTCAAATCATCATTATTTTCTATGTAAAACATTTATATTTGCAACTGCCATACAAAATTGTAGAAGAAAAAAATATAGTATTAAACCTTAATCTAACTGAGATGTAATATTTTTAAAACTAATTTCTATACCCCAACGTTAACTTCACATCATAAGGAAACAATTGATTGCAGTGGAGAGCAGTGTGATCAATATAGCGAGCTGTTATATTGCAGCACTATCACTGTAGAAGCATTCTTTTATACCATTCATCACATGAGCAGATACTCTCTGATGGATTTTTTTTACTTTTCGAACAGTTTTTTTACCTCATCTACCAAGCGTCTTTCCATTTAAGGAATGATGAATTTCGACTACGAGTTAGCATTTTTTTGGCTTATATATTTTATTCGCTATAATATTTATTCCTTATAAAATTATATAATAGCAAAAAAACATGGCGTTACATTTACTTTCCCATTGCTTTAAAAATGGTCTTTAAGGGGACTTGGCACCCTTTGAGCAAACTTCTTTATTTACGTATTTAAAAATTATATTTTAACATTTTATACAATTTTTCTATTCAAGAAAATGTTACCAGATGTAAATTTTCATATATTATTCACACAATTTTAAAAATTTAAACTTTTGAAGAAAATTGGGAAAATTTTAAAATCCTACTCCTTTTGTAAAAATTAATTTTTTGACCTGAAATTTTTTTATAATATTCTTATGGGTGTTCTTAACAACTTTAGGGATCGATTTTAGAATAACTTCATTCGTTTTCGAGAAAAAAAATAAAATGTTGATATACAGGCTAAAAATCAACGAAAAAGCCAACATGTCTTACATTTTTTTTTTTTAAAAAAGTATTCAGTTTATAGCAAAACGGATCCCTAATTTTATTACATGCTTTATTTTTAACACGCAGGAAAAAAAATTGAAGTGATTGGTAAATAATTGTCGAAGGAGTAGCATTTTGAATGCACTAAGGTTTCGAAAAACACAAACTGAGAAAAACCACTTTAAAGTTTATAGTTCTGAAATAATAATTATTATAAGCTTAATTAAACTTAAAATACCACTTTAAGATATTACTTATGCGTGTTTCTTTAAAATAATTGCATTTTCATATGTTTTAAACCCACACATTTTTATAAATGATCAACTTTTAGAGAGTACTAATTGCCCATGAAAATTCAAGAAAAATGTTAAAATTTTTTTTTTTCTGTCACGACAGAAATTTTAGCTGTTTTTCTTCTTCTATAATATTAAAGTATTACATTTGTATGAAAATATATCAGAATAAGATTTGAAATTATATAAAATTATTAATATAAAATGCCTTAATTTAAATATTTTACATGCACACATTTCACAAGGAAGAAAAATTACATTATTGTATTGCCTCTGAAATATTCTGCTTTTAATACTACACATTCTTTTTTATAGTTATTATTTCTATTTATAAAATAGATTTTTTTATCATAACGCATTTTTTAGCTTTTTTTTCTAAAAAGGGGGCGCGGCTGAATCGCCTTATTTGTTTTCAAATGAAGTTTTATTCAACTTCTAACTTTCCGACATGCACAAGTGATATATCAATCGAAAGATAATAATGCAAAGAATAAGATTAAAGAAAATAAAAAAAAACGATAGGTTTGTGATTTTAGGGGTAACAAGTCCCCTTAAGTAAAAAAAAAATGATTATCATTAAAATACGACTGATACATATTTTTGTAATATTCACTAGGTTAATGCATTCAAAATTATTTATATTGAATAATACCTATCATTTTATTATTTCAGGATTTATATACAAATTAGCGAACATTTCAATGGATGATTTTTAAATAGAATCTACCTATTCATTTCAATATAGTCAACTAAGAACCTAATTCAGTTTTTTTTCTGCAAATTAATTTGCATTCAAATTGGCATAATTAAACTCAATACTTGAAGCAATTTATTTTCAAAACGTTAGATTTATAACAAATAAATTGCAACATATATGTGTAAGTGTATGATTTGTAGAATTATGAATAAAATAAGAACAATTACAGATGTGTTTTTTTAGAAGAGTATTTATACTTCATAATAGACAAAGCATTAATTTTATAATTTCTTTGACATGATTCAAAAAATGACTAAAAATCTCTTATAGTTTAATTTAAAATTCTTTGAAACAAGAATTTAATGTCTGCATGATGCAAATGAGGAAACCTTAAAAAGTGATAGTAAAAATTATAATTATTACATAATTTTATTTTTTGAAATATATTAAAATTTAAAAAGTAAGAGTTTTTATTCATAGGATCTTCGACAAATAGGTTCATGTATGACGGACATTTTACTATTTATAATGAAGTAATGTTTTTATTGGAACGTTATGCATTGAAAACACTTAATTATTTCCTGTATATATAAAATCAGATTAACATATAAAAAAGAACACCTATCTATATATTTAGGGAGAATTTAGTGTGTTGAAATTAGGCATATTAATAATATGAAATACTATTAACATGCATAACACTTGTTACTAATGCATATATCATGCATGCCAATGATAAAATTGTGCATGTTTAATATATAGAAGTAATGCTCAGCAATATATTTAGAATAAAATGATGTTGGCTTTCTAGCCATTAAAAATTATAAACTGTTCTTATGATTTTTGCATTTTCTAAGATTTCATGCTTGGAGCTTTTACGCAGAATGGAGCTTTACATGGAGCTTTACATGGAGCTTTACACTGTAGTAATATACAATGCTATGAGCTTGTTTCTCAAATTTTATAAATGTTACACTTTTCAATGTATACTTAGTAAGTCAAACTCTTAATATGATGAATTGCTAAATATAAATGTAAAAAAAATTGAATTTAAAAAATTTATTTCTGATGATGAAAATGAAAATTATTGTTTATTACAAACTCCTTTCTGATTTTAAGAAAAATGTCCCCATTATAGGATTCGTGAAACAGAGGTTAATTAAACTTTAATGATAACTTCGGATACTTCATTAAATGGAATTTATTTCGGCTATTTATATAGAATAGTTTGGATTGCATAAGAGAAAAATTATTCTGTTCTATATCTCTCTTGTGTAATGTTTGAATCTAACATTAACTTCTTACGAAACAAATACAATTTACAGGTTAAGTCATATTTTGAATAAATTTGAATACAGTGTTTAAAAGCTAATAAATAATTTTTACTTTAAAACATTTATTTCAGTACGATAATTATGTGATTCTCAAAAGAAAATTCAATATATATATATATATATATATATATATATATATATATATATATATATATATAATGAAAATAGGTTCTTTTGTTTACATATTTTCGTTTAAACTTCTTTGGCACTTAATAAATAGAGTATTTTCTCTTAGCATGTGTAAAACAGAGTAAGATTTTAGCTGAGAATAAGCCCCACTAATTAAATTTCGGCAAAGCTCTCTTGAGAATGAATGGAATGCAGAAGGGAAACTTGAGTAGATTTTGGAGTACATATAATCTGATGTAGTTGTCCTTCGTAAACACAATATGAGAGAGTTGAGAAATTTCTATTAATTCTCTAAGGCTTGAGTGATTGTTGCTTAATACACAGTTCTCTTATAGTTAATGGAAGTGTTAATATTTCAAAAGTTTTTGAAAGGAATGTGTAAATAGGGATAAAATAGGGATCTGTATGGGTGCTGTAGTATATATAATATATTTTCAGTCCTGTAAAGCAAGGAATTTAATGTAATGTTTCTTGAATGTATAGGGTCTTCGAAAAGTATGGCTGCACTTTCAAAAATAATAAAAGCAAATAATCTCACTTATGGTTTTTTATGTTCCACAAAGTAAAGAATAAAGTTTCTGTTTAATGCTGTGCTTCTCACACTTTCAATGTTTGCTATCCAAATTTCAATCATAATTTTCATGGTGCCCACCTCTATACAATATAACAATGTATTACATTCAATATTAACGCATTTTGACGCTAAGGCTACAATACGTTTTTAATTCTAAACTGTATAAGTTATCAAATTTAGTATTAAACAGTACATATATAATTGTGTACAAGACCATGAGGATAAAAGTATTTATTAAACTTGATCTTAACTTAGATAAAGCCTAGTAGCTCAGTGTTAGCGTATCGCACTTCCACACCATAGGTACGGGGTTCAAATCTCGGGATGGCCAAGGTCGACTCAGCCGTTCATCTTTTCAGTGGGTCGATAAATGAGCACCAAGTTTGCATGGGAACTAAACACAGGGGTTTCGTGTCAGATTAACCACCTGACCGGAACACCTGCTAATGCACCTCAGCACCCAAACATGAATATTGCAATCGGCACGTTTGGCCTTAACCCTCATGGTCTGTTGGGCCACTGAGTTTAGTTAAGTTCTTAAACTAATATTGTTTAATTAATCATCAAATACATTGTGCAGTACTGATACATTTATAAGTATACCAGCCGTTACCCTCCCTCTTCACTAAGTATTTCTTCATATTGCATGAATATATACTGTTTATGTATATAAACTGTTGATATCTTAGCCATAGCATTAATCGTCGCATTGTATTGAAAAAAACTCGTATAATCCTCATCTCTTGATTTGAAAAGGGCAGATATTCTAAAAAATAATTTCTAATAATTTCTAAAATATAGTTATCTGCTGTAACCACCTTCAATAAAAACAAACAAACATTAAGTCTAAATATAATAGTTCAAGAACGGAAAATTTTATCACTAAGCCCCGTAACCCGCTTTAAGAGTCGATTTAAGTAACATCCCTTCTTGGCCAGTTTCAATAAAATCAAAGAAACTTCCATGCCAAATTTCATTATTGTAGGTATAGTAGTTCAAAAATGGGAATAATTTTTTTTATCAATAAGCCCCAGTTATTCTCCCATGGTGATCCGTTCTTAGCGTATCTCTATTCAGCAAAAGAAACATGCTTACAAAAATTTTAAGTATATGCGTCTAACACAGGAGTATCTATTTGTAATGCCTCTTAACCCCTCTCACACCCCTTTTTGGGAGATTATTTTAGCAAAACCATTTCTTAGAGGAACTCTAATCCATGATAGGAACACGCATATCAAATTTTGTTTGTATGTCTAATAATTCAAAAAAGGGAATATTTTTATCTACAACGTCTCATAATCACACGCGATATCTCTTATAGTTCGAGTTTCATACAATCCGTTATGCAGTGGATCTTTCCTTTGTGAAAAGAGCTTTTCTGCCATATTTCAAGTCTATAGTTCCAATGGTTCAAAACCAGAAACATTTATCAATCCCTCGTAACCCCCCCATGAGGATCAATTTTCCCAAAACTTTTTGGAGCGAATCTCTACACCATGAAAAGAACATGCCTGCCAAATTTTACGTGTGTAGGTCTTAAGATCAGAAATGGTAATATATATATATGTTTCACAACATCCTTTTTACAACAACCTCTAGAGCCCCCTCCTTCAAAGGATTGATTTTTTCAAAACCTCTTTTTCAGGGGACTTTACTTCATGAAAAGAACCTGTTTGCCAAATTTCAAGTGTGTATGTCTGATAGCTCAAAAATGGAGTATTTATGTATGACGTCTCTTAACCCGTCGCAACTCCCCTTGGGGGTTGTTTTTCACAAAACCTGTTTTCATCTCTACTCAATGAAAATGACATGCTTGCCATATTTCAAGATTGTACGCCTAATAGCTTAGGAATTGAAATTAGAATAAAATTATCTATAACGCCCCTTTAGCCCTCGGTACTTTTCTTGGGGGTTGATTTTCTTAAAAACTAATTTGTAGCAAATCTCTACTTCATGAAAGGAATATACTTACCTAATTTCAAGCCTGTAAGTCTAATAGTTTAAAAATGGAAATAATTATATATAACACCCCCTAATTCTCCGCAACACTACTTCTGGGATCGATTTTCACAAAATCGGTCTTAGCGGATCTCTACCCCATGAAAAGCACATGCTTACAAAATTTCAAGTCTATAGGTTTAATAAATTTGAAGATACCGAGATGAGTGAGTGTGGGTCGCTTTTTTCCTTCATATATACATAAAGATTTTATCATTATAAATGTAATTTTTTTATTATTTCAGAATGTATTGTGTGTGTGTGTGTTTTGATTCCTTTCAGTAAATTAATTATTTCTTTTAAATGTTTTATTTTTTCCTTTTCGATATGCTCGAACCCTCACCCCGTGGTAGGAATTATCCCGCCTCCCTGGGGTTCGCACCCCAGAGTTTGAGAAAGCTGGTTTAATGAAACATAAACTGGATGGTGCTATGTCCCCCTTTCGAAGCATTCTTGTTTCTTACTCGTTTTAACGCAAGAACAAGCGTAAGCTGTGTGTGTGTGTGTAGAATGTTTGGTCAAACTTAAATCTGAAAAACATGTTCAGCGTAAATTTTGGACAACCTATAAAGGAAGTTAACCTTCGAGATCCACAACTTAAAGGCAACATGGAAGATTTATGACAACAGATAGAGTTTTGTCAAAAACGAAATCTAGCCACACTAGCAGAAGCTGCGATGCCCCCTGTCTAAAAATGTGGTATTAACTCGATTTGCTACGGGCGACAAATTGTCCACACATTGAAATCGTGGAATGAAACATCATAAAAAAAACTTTGATATTTTCTTTATGGAACGTAAAAAAACCGTAAGTGAATATATTTTAGTTCTAATTAAAATTTGAAAGTGTAGTCATACTTTTCGGATACCCGATATTTTATGATTTTTTTTATGTAAATGCAATGCTGTAGGCCCAATGATCGCGTGGTAGCGTATCGTGCTTCCCCACCAGAGGTTCTATCCTCGGGATGGACAAGGTCGACACAGCCTTTAATCCCTACAGCAGTGGGTCGATAAATGAGTACCAATCTTGCTTGATGACTTACGCACTGGGGGTCTTGCTTCAGACTAACCTCCTGTTCGAGACATCTGCTCATGCACCTCAGCGTCCAATGGTCACGTATACTGGGATGGCCATAGTAGGCCCTGGCCCTCATGGGTTGTTGCGCCACTGAGCTCGAGTTAAATGCAATGCCACTTTCTTCATTCTTGCGTTTGTTTCCCTGTTTTATGTGTTCTTGAATCTACATATATATGTATATATATATATATATATATGTGTGTGCGCGTGTAGATATATAGATTATAATTTAAATATATCTATCTTGAGAGTAAAGAACATTATCGTCAACAATAGCCGCATTACATAATTAAGAGTTGCAGTGCAGGAATTTAAATAATTTTAATGGTAGATATAGGAAATTGTTACGGAATTATTGGATGCAAATTTTACATACGGTAAAATTCCAATTCTGTTCTCGTAGTCTGTATTTTCTCCTTTGTAATTTTGCAAGCCTTATACTGAGTTTCTTCAGACCGTAGTGAATTTGCTATAAGGCTAATTCAAAATATCGCTATTTGCAATAAAGAATCATCATTATTAAGCAGAGATTAATGTTTATCAAGTTGGCAGACATGAATATTACATTCGATTATACTCACAGTACTTTTAAAGGGAAATTGAGAATAAATAGCTTACTTATGCTATTAGTGATGAGAAAAGTATTTAAACCTCAAGTAAGTTTCGTTCACTTCTCTTAGTAATTTTTATGGTAATGTAAAATTGTGTAATAGCAAACTGTTTGTGTGCCGTTGATAGCTGATTCGGCTCTCAAATTTATTCTCGTGGGTACAATAACAAGCCAAATTCCTGGTTTCAGAAACTTCTATCTGTGGAACACTTAATGAAGCTAATGTAATGAGCAAAATGCTCTTTCAAAAGGCTGAACTTTAAACGAACTTAGATGGAATGAGTACTTTTAAATTACTTTGAATTCGTGCGAAATTAGACTATAAATATTGTAGGATTAATGAGATCCTTTCAGAAGTAAAACATTTTGCTCCGTTTCAAAGTAATTCGTATATTTAAGAGTTATATATATTGATTATAAAGTATAAAATATGGGGCTCAGGATTTACCTTGCTATGGTAAATCGAAAAAAAATATGTATATTTTATGTAATTCAAAAGTTTTTTTTTTCAATACTGTTTGCTGTGATCTTCACTAATATGTTAATCGAATATGTAATATGTATTTTTATCTATCAGTTAGTTTATACGTTTTTCTTTATATATCTCAAGAACTTGAGGAAAGTTATTTGCTCAGTTATTATATTTTATGTATATTTTTTCTTGTATAATTAAGATTAATTACTTTTATCTACTGGAGGTATAGGACTCAATTTTTAATATCAAGCCAATTTCTTCTAAAATATACAATAAAGTCAAAACATCGTTCTTATAGGTCTTCACACAAAAATATAAAATAAAATGTTTATTGTCATTACGTTTATTATGAATTTCACTAGACCGGGATTCTAAATTTGATTTTAAAAATTTATTTAGTTGATTTACAAATAGTAATTATTTCTATTATTAATTTCTTATATTTAATCAATTAAATCACGTTTAATTTCCTTTTAATCCTCTGGAAATCCAAATACGCCCCCCCCCCCATATTCCGCTAGTATTCCTAAGAAAGAAAAAAAATCTTTAAGTATTTATTTTGTGTAGAGAATAACATAATTTCTGATATATATTATATATTCCTTAAATATATTAGTTCCAGTTTTTACTAAAAATATGTTACTGCTTTTGAATTAACTAATGATTTTTTTGTTTTATTTTAATACTCCATTTAAATAAAAAAACAATTAATTCTATTTGTAATGCTGATCATGAAGGTTTCTTTTTTTACTTTGTTACTTAAATATATTAATTAATACCGTTTTTATAAATAATCGTTTTTTCTGACAAAATGTCATTTATTTCTGTTTTCATATAATAATTAGGTGGAATACCAACAATATATTGGTGAAATATGTGTCATCTTTAACAAAATATCTTACAAGAAAGAAAGGGCTTTTTTATATTTTTTGAAGGTAAATAACTCACGAAAATGTAATATTTCAATATGGCTGATTGTGTTACTAAATTTATTTTAACTTGTGTAGCAAACTAAAATTCAAAAATAGAAGTAATTTAAATGTTTATTTTAATAAAAATATATTCATGTCATATAAATGCGTGAGGAAAAAAATCAAGCGGAACAATTAATAATGCTTTATTTGCATGATTTATTTCAAATAAAGTAATAAAGAAAGTTATTGCGGCATTGAGATATTTTAAACATCATCCCTTTTATTACTTTATTTAAATTGAAATTAATATCAAAATAATAGATATTTTATCTTAAACATTTAGTGATCATAATGTACAGACATTTTTCCTATACTCCATATTTTCTGTTTAATTTAGAGATTTTTATCTCATAGAAACAGTAACTCCTGACTCCTGACGCTGCAATTGCTTTCTAATCTTTGTTTAATGACACAATCCATTTTGTTCTGACACTTACTCGGCAAAAATTGGATTTTTCAGAATTGATACACGAACAGCTCGTGTATGTGTTGCTTGAAGAAAGCTGGAGAGTTCAATTAAAGTTTGGTTACGATACTGTACGATTTAAACGTGTATCTGTCTTTTGTATTTATATGGTTTAGGAAAAAGTCATTTGAGTTTCTTAGATTGAATCCACTGCTTATATTTTCAATTTAAAATAATTAATCGATCTCTGAATAACATAGCTTAATTGGTAATTTAAAAATAACATTTAATTTTCTTGATGCATAAAAATACGACATTTCTACTTTCATATATATCAGAGATTATTGAAACTGCTATTAGAGAAATGGGGAATATTATGAGACCCCCCTTTTAATTGATAATGAAATTATAGATTCTGACATTTTTAAAAAGAAAATGTTTCAGAAACGTATTAATATAATACGAAACAATAAATATTTATCTGTTGTTGGGTTTTATGAAACTAATAAAAAATAATAAATTTTTTTATGAGTGATTAATATTTGTTTTCAAATTTGAAATTTCTCTAAAGCGTTTTTTATACTGATGCAATTTATCCGTTCCAAAATTACATTTAATTCTTCTGATGCTACCAAAGCTATTTACCAGTTTTAAGTAGGAAGAATACCAGAAAGTATATTGTGATGTGATGTAATTTACAAATTCATTAGGAACTGATTTCCATACATTGACTTAAATCGGTATATGTGTAAATATAATTTCATGAAAATTCATTATATTTTTTACTTATGAACATCAAATTTGGCTATTTCACATTTAGAGTTTTGTACTTACGTTCAATATTTATTACCAGGGCTTTGAACCGGAACTGAACCTCAAAAATTATCGGTTAATTTCAGTTCGATATATCTTCAGTCATTTTGTTACTGCAACCAATTTATCAATATTTTGAAATTTAATGCCAACTATATAATTATCATCTTTACAAGCGTCAAGCAACTAGAGTACACATAATAGACATAATCATAAACTCAATTGTCAAATGCGATTTTAATAATGGATAACAATGCCAATGCTCGTCATCCTGTGCGCACTGTCCGTATGGTACATACTGGTTAATTGTATCAATTCACATTGTGTACCAACTTAACAAAGAATAATATCTTCTAAATTTTGATAAAGATACATTTTTGTTTTATAACAGAACTATATTTATAGTGCACTTAAGAATATATATATATATATAACAAAATTATTCCTTCGGAACTGAACCAAAAACCGAAAGCTGTTATTTTTGACGAAATATGAAAACCGAAACTGTGTGTGAACCGATACATTTCATTTAGTTAAACCGGAACAAAACAATTACGGTTCGAGGCTCTGCTTATTAAATTTAGAGTCAATTTACACATTGACTTATTTACACATTGTCACATTTACACATTGCTTATTACTTTTATTATGCAGTCAATTATAATTTCCAGGCTGAATCCCATTATTTACATCTAAATGAAATAATAACTTTCGAACAGAATATATATGCATATCATTCTGATACTCAAATATTGCAAAACGACTTATGTTATAAAATAAATGCATTCTCCTTCACATTCAATTTATCATATTAATTCGGACATTTTGGATCATTGTGCTTAATAAAAATTATTGATTAATTATTCCATAGTCTTGGCATTTAACGTAAAACATGTCCGCTCATAAATAACAAAATAATTAATATTAATGAATCACTTTATTGTTTTTGGCATACTTGATTATTTTTTCATCTGGATAATTTGCGAACCCTTAAAAAATAAAATACATTTTACAGTCATCGTACTAAAATTTAAATAAATAACAAAAACTTACTTAAAAATATTAATTGCCTTTATAGTTTTCTATTATTGATAGACTTCAAATGTTATTTTATAGGTATTTTTGATAACTTTGATAATAAATTAAATAGTGTTGTAAATTTTAAAAAATATATTCAAATAAAAACAAATTAAGTATCAAACAAGATTTTTTCCATTTTCGTTTCAAATTTTATTAAAAAAACTTATAAAAGAAGTTGGGAAAAAATTTCTGCTGATGTTTTGTACGTCTTTTAATTTTACGTACGTGAATTGTAATTTAAACATTCTTATTTAGGAAAAACAAAAAACACATATAATTTATTTCAATTAATGCAACATTAATTTTATCAATTTGTTTGTTCAAATAGCATTTGTCGTGTTTTAAATATCCAGTTTTTATGCTTTACGCAAGTCTATGCAATATTACCAGATAATGAAAAGAAAAAGACATTTCTTTCATTTTAGGTGATTGATTTCGAAATCGAAACGAATCATTTGATAATCCTGTGTATAGATCAGTAAGTCCCCAGAACAGGTTTCTTATCCATCGATATCTTTAGTTAAAAAACTATGCTAAACGCTTGTCACAGGAAAATCTATGATTAATAAAAAGAAAAATGAAACAGTACATGATTATAAATTAGATTTTTTTGTCAAACATTAATTTAAATAAATAAATTTTTATTTAATTGCCAAAAAAGAAAACTTACCAAGCAAATTCTTACGTCACCTATAGGAACATCACACAGTAGCGCCATTTGTAAAAACTTTGTAACAATTAGCAGTGTAGAGCTGTTCTCCACCACAAGCAGGTGAACGAAACGACGAATAAAAATGCTTAACGTTGAAAAAGATTTTTTTATCTAACCTAATAACAATGCACATAGTTCCACGAAACACAAATAAATAATTATGTTTGTTATTATTAAATATTTTTTTAAGACTTTGTCGATGAAACGTCTTTAAAATAATTATTTTTTTTATTGTCGAAAAATAATTTAGTTGGTAATTTATAGAGGGAAATAACTTTAAATAATCAAAAATAAGTGAATTTTGCATCTGAAATACTTTTCATTGTGAATAAGATTAAAATATTTTTAAACAGCATTATTTTTTGAAAATAATGCGTCATAAATGTATTACGTAAGACGAAGAGAAAACACATTTGAATAAATTTGTTTTTGAAGTATGTTTGAAATTGGGGTATGAAATCAAATGAAATGGGTTATATATTTTTCAGCACACGAGAATGAAATGTAGTTCGAAAAGGAATAGCTGTCTGCGACTGCCAAATTAATGTGGTTCATGAATCAAAATGTATATATGTCATCAGACAACAGAAAATGGTTGTCTGAAATTGCAAAACATGTTTTGAACACGAATATTTATGAAAGATTACAAACTTGTTTTGGCTACGTTTCAAAAGTGTTAATTTATTAAATTCACAAATTTAACTATTTAAGCCTCTACTTAGGTAAGTTTTCTTATTATAATAAAAGTTAAATAGAGATAATTGTTTCTTATATATAATTTCGACCTTATTGGATAAATATTAAATAAGTATATCTGTGTTTTTTTTAAATTTCTATTTGGGATGTTGAAGCAAGATATAAATAAAACAGAAAAATGCCTTTTGCACACACATTGCTTTAATTGATGAATATTACTGATTCACAATTTTTAAAACTACAATAAATAGTTGTTTCTAACAAACACTTATAAAAAATCATAGAAATATTTCTATATTTCATAAAAAAAAATATTAGTGCAGACTTTGAAACTCAAACTTAAACTGTTTACGAAACAGCGAAAGGAAATTTCAAAATTCGTTCCGTTTACATCACTAAATTTAGCCTGAAGAAAAAGATTACGTTGGATAAATGTATTTTTAATAATATTGCAGACAAGTATCTGCTTTCTTGATTTTTCTTATAGAATTACTAGATTAAATTACCAATGCTAAAACTATAAAGCTGGATATTCTAATATAAAAAAGTGATACCCACACACACACACACACACCAAACACACACACACCACACACACACCAAACACCACACACACACCAAACACCACACACACACACACACCAAGTCACGTTTATTAAAATAGTACTCAATTTAATTAATGCAAAAAAAGGCAGCAATAAGTAATATAAATTATGCAAGTACAGAAAAATTCGAAGTTCGAAGTGTTTCTTGAAATTTATTACTAAGGTAATAGTCGTATATTTTAATGAAAATATTTTCAGTAATTGGAGGAAGAAAATTGAAACATTCTTTGAAAATTAATTTCTTACGATTTTTTTTTATCCAGGGAATGAATAAAATGAGAAAGATGAGAATATATATACTACTATACTGTTTATATTTAAAAACATCACAATTATTTCAATTTGAATGAACGCGTTTCATTTTGGTTTACTTGAAAGTAATTTCAATCGTGAAAGCTATTATGGTCGTAAAAGTGATTTCTAAACGTTTCATTGTAAAGTTAATATTTAATCCAATAAGAAATGGTGTATATGAGGTTTGATTCTTATTTCTTTGTAAGTGTAATTTTTGAAAATATGTGCGGATAATTTATGTCAGTGTCCGTGGTTAATTGAAGTATTTGGATGATAGAAAAAGTGTGATTTATTTCTAGCTTAGATGTGAAAAAGATATAAACATAATATTTATAATCATTCATATTATCATAAACAGAACTAACACGAAGCATAAAAAATTTTTACTGAAGGTAATTTTCAGAGGAAAAAAGCAAATTAATAAAGAAGAAAAACTTTTCATCTTTATTCATGTTAAACAACATAAAAAAATATAAAAAATATTAGTATATGAATTTTAATTTTTCAACAAATAATTCATATTTAAAATTACTTTTTAGATACAGCTTAAATTAAATGGAAATTTAAAACACTCTTTTTATTAATTAATTAATAATTACCACATACAAAGTACAAAAATGCAGAAAATTTATTTATGAATAAAAGTCGTAGACAACAAAATTTGAAGTTTCATTTTTAATATTGACAGTAATTTAGTTAAGAAAACATAACCACATTTCATTCTTTAATTTGCATTTATTATGTACAATACTTAAAATAATTTAATATCTCTGCCTAATTTTCACGTAAAGTGATGAAGTTAGAAGATTTTACTTCAACTTGGGTAAGAAAGATACAGATACAAATTAACAAATAATTACAAATAAAGACGAGATAAATGCTGTTGTATTCATTGGAACTTGCCATCCATTTTCAGAAAACAGATTACGAATCTTATTTAGAAATAATTAAATGTTAACTGAGATGTTAGATATTTGCTTTATAAATCTCTGAACAACATTCTTTTGTAGATTTTAATTATCTTGATTCTAAATTGTTACTTTTATATTTATTTTTGTAATAATTGATGCAAACGGTAGTTCTTTATTTTACAATTAATGCGCTAATTAAATACGACAATTTGTTTACATATAAGATTCTAATTTAGGTTTCTGTAGGTAATTTAGGTTCTTACTGTTTCGTGTTCCCGTACAATTTGATTTGTTATTTAATATCTCAAGAGCATTCTTCTAAAATATTGCCCAACAATTTATTTATATGAAATTATCCTTTGTTATAATGCGACAAATTAAATTGCACCATGTATGCAATGTTACGGACATTTTGTTAGTTAAAATATAGTTTCCTGAATGTAAGTATTTAAAAAACTTCAGTTTTAATGGAGAAAAAAATTGTATTTCTTATAATTAAAGCAATATTTATATCTGCTTCACTAAATATCAAAATTACTATACGTCACTAATGTAGCAAAGGCTTTATGACTAGTTTTCCCCATTAATGTTGTTTCTCTAAAACAAATATCAAGAAGGAACCCAAAAAATAAATATTTTCACAAATTTTGTGGGGAAAACAGCTACCGTAATAACTGAAGTATTTAATTTTTATTTGAAAAATGAAAACTTTAGAGAGACATGATAAATAAATTTTCACCAGTGATTAAATATTTCTGATATATATCTTAAGTCAATTTGTGGTTAAAACATATTACACATTGAAAATCTCATGGGTAAATTTTCATTAAATCTCATTCAATGCACTAAAAAATCGATTCTATAAAGATGGCCGAGTCAATGGTGTATATAATTATTTTCATTTAATTTACCTTAAATTATTCTAAATGATCTTAACCTTTCCCTCTTTTTGTTTCTACAATATTAAATCACAATGAATTTCACGCAAAAATTATTCTATTAATCAGTTTTCAACAAATTTAAGTGAACTTCAGATGAAAATTAATGTAACAAAAATAAAAAAAAATTACCTTACTCAAAAAGATAGCAAGTTCTTTTATTTTGAGGGAAATAAAGAAATTAAAAAAATTCTAGTTAACACCCAGAATTTCTTAAAAAGAAATAATCTGGAAATATAAAAAAAACCCCACTCTTTTAGTTGAATGGAACTTTTTGAATGAAAACAAATCTGACACTTGATTTGTAGTTTCCTTAAAATAAGTTCCATGATAAATTTTTCTTAGGAAGTCAAGAGAAAATATTCCTTTATGATTTACATAAAATCTAGAGTGCATGCATTTTAAATTTACAGTCAGCACTGCACAGCATGGGCAACTCACTTGGGAAAATATTTGATGGTAGTAACGGCCAATATCGATTGTATATGACTTATATTATTTTTACTAATCGTATCACTGCGCACGCCATCGCGTTAAAAGCTTTTACTCTCATTTTTCCCACGCAGTCCTTGTATTTTAGATGTTCGGTATTTAACGGAAGAAAATACCTGAGTGTCCACACGTAATATGTAGGTGCTTTTTTAACCCAATGTATTTTTTCCTTCTCTTAACCGAATTCTGGCTCGGTTCCAAATCTGTTATTACAGAGTTCCATTCTCAGAGACTGAAAATATCATTTAGGTTATGAAAAGGAAAAGGTTGATTCCATGGAAGCTATTATCTGGGAGTCGGATCAAAATAGTTCCTCGATTTATTGTATCTGATATAAGCTACAGTGAATTTAGAAGAAACATCAGTTGTATTGGATTTTTCTTTTTATGGAACACTTTATTTGAGATTTTGCTTTATGTTCTCAACAAAGAAAAACGATTTTTAACACAATATAAATATAATTTTATCTATTATAAAAATTTAATTAATTTTAAGTTGTGTGGTAAATAATGCATTTATTTTGACTATGCATTAAATATGCTTATAGAGTTCATTTAGAGTTTTTGCGAGATTATTCTATTTTGTAAGAGCATAAGCAAAAAAACAAACAAACCAGAAGTCAATTTCATCCATACATTTTAAATTTATTTATCTTCCAGAAAGCATTATTGATTCAGTATCAGTTACAATTCAGATGAATAGCAATTACAGTATTTTTTCAACAAAAATATAATTTATGAAAACATATTAAGTAATAGCTTGTAGGTTAAATTAAAAAGAAATATAATTATTATTTTCCCTTTTCTTTTGCCATTCTTTTCGTTATTAAGTAAAAATCTCAATTTTGCGAAAACTTACATGCGTAAGTGATTTAAAGAATTATGTGACTAAAAATTAAATACAAAACCAAGACATGTAATGACAAATCATATTGCACGTGGATGCAATTTTATATAAAGCGTCGAAACAAAAGAATTATTCTGACAATGGTTTAATCGAAATGAAATTCGATAGATTGACTTTTAGAAACAAAGTCATATTAAAAACGGATTCTTAAAGTTGAAGTACTTAAGCAAATCTTTTTCTATTTTTCGAATCTCACAAAAACATTTAAAAGTACTATTTCCAATCTGTTGGATAATATGGATAATTAATAAACTGTAAAAACTAAGCATGTAAAAATGTATGCACCGAGTATTTTTTTATCATTAGTTATTCTAATAATTTGCATTTAGATAACCATTTATTTGTACATTTCGAAAATGTTTCAATAATCATTTCTTAAAGAAAATTTTTTATTAGAAATGTTTGAGTATATAACTTGCTTATTTTTGCCGGAATATTTCTTTCAGAAAGTGTTACATATATTAAAAATTGGGCGAAAATGTTCTTTAGCTAGCATAGTATAAAAAGGAGGAAAAAAAGGTTTACTCTTTAACTATTTTTCATAAGCAGAACCAGAGAACAGTGTGAAAAGTATATGTATTATTTATTTTATATAGTATTATATTTATAAACAAACATATATATAATTTTAAAGTAAAATATTCATAAGAATCCTATATTTCACTTTGTATACTGGAGAAAAGATTCTATTGTAAAATAATAAATCAGTTTTTAAAGTAATCAATCAATAATGATTACAGTTACAACAAATGCCATCTAATCACTTCGATTGTTTAGATTCAATCAATGTCCTAATGCATTCCACAATATTTGTAGACCTCTTATGCAATATACAATGCAATTATTGATAGTCTTCTAATATCTGTTGGATCCATAACTAACACTTTATTTAACTCCTGTTATTAGCTCACTCTTTCCCTATATATATATATCTTGTACAAATTAAAATTTTTTTTCTTGTAGTGGAAGACGCTTTATGTTTTTTAAAATATTGATTCCTTAATTAAATTAATAATGAATAAATAGTAACAAACAAAAATAAAAGTTCAACAGCATATAAAGAAAGGAAAATTGTTCGTTGTGTCCCTGTAGCGCATTGGATAGCGCGCTGGGCTTCTAATCCAAATGTCTTCGGTTCAAATCCCACCAGGGATGGCTAATTTCTGAGGATGTGATTTCTTTTTACTGTAATATTTTATTAGAATAATTAAATTTAATTAATGAAACAACAACAAAAAAAAAACCCAAAAAAGTCCAACACCCTATATAGAAAGGAAAATGGAAAATTTCAACGAAAATCGCTTTCCGTTTTGTCACTTAATATTGTGACTCTGTTATATGTATATACATATTTATATTAATTGAAACTATTTAATAAAAAGTAACTAAAGTTATATTTTTCTTATTTGACCAAAGTAGGAGTTGACTTATTCTTTTCAATATTACTTGTTTTAAGTTTATAAATGCGTGTTTAAAGAAATACATCCATCAAATATCTAATAGACAAGTTCTATTAAGTATCAGATATACTGCTTTCTTTGAATTTCCCACTAGGTTTCAATTTTAGGTATCCGACTACGTTCGGAACCGTGATTTTGCAAAAGCGTGTAAATGGATAATATTTATGATAATTAGTGCCACTTAGATTAGAAAATATATATAAAATTGGTTTAAGAATATTATTACAATAAAAATTATTTGAGTACAATATTTTGTCAAAAAATGAACATAGAATGACCAATTTTCAAAATATTCGCCTTTTGTGAAAAATGCTTCTATTATAATAATATTTTGCCTGTATATAGCTCACACCTCTGTACAGATGCGCAACTAGAATTTTTGAAATATATAATTTTGAAGTGGGTTTATCCATGTCTTACGACAACAGAGAGGAGAAATGTTAAGAAAAAAAACGCCGATAATTATTTTAGTTGGTTGTAACTCTAAAAATGATGTGAGTGTTCACAGTGGTCTGAGCTATATACAGGCAAAATATTATAATAATAAAAGCATTTATCACAAAATGAGAACATTTTGAAAAAAAGGTTACTCTAAGTTAATTTCTAGCCAAAACAGTGTATTTAAGTAATTGTTTTTGTCAAAATTTCCTTAAAACAATTTTATGCATGTATTCTAATCTAAGTGACACTAAATACCATGGAAATTATCCATTTATGCGCTTTTTTGAAAATCAAGATTCCGAACGTAGTAGGATACCTTAAATGTTTATTTTTTAATCTCTAATCGTAATAGCTTTTCAATGTTTTTTTTGCCATTTCTGTAACACAATATTTATATCATTTATTGAGTGACCCCGATACATTAGAAGACACACCTTAAAGATATTTGTCATATAAAGTGCTAATATCTACATATATCCTATCTTCATCGGAATCTATGGGAGACTTCTTTTGGTGCCTAAATATTAAAAATGCTAGTCATTAAGAGTTGAAGCTGCTTTTATTGGATCACCATTATTAATCCATCAATCTGGATGGCCTTTGGTAGATTATACTGTAATCGCCTGATGCCTCGTAGTGTTCGAAAGCAGGCATTTTGTGATGTCTGCTGGAACAGAATTCAAAAGTTCAGGCAACATTTCTTGCAAAAGTCTATTACTTAAGAACGTCTGTCAAACGACATGTTATCAGGTATGGCTGTGCTAAAATACAACTCCAACTAAAGGGTGCTTTTTTTAGAAGTATAGAACTTTAAATTGCAATAAAACAACGATGTATTATTCAATTGACATGATTTTTTTTATTCAAAAGATATTCTTGTGGCATTACATTTTAAATATGATTTCTGACATAGGACTGCCACGGATTGCTCAGATGAAGTCCAATCTGGACGTCAAATTTTCGATGACTTTTTCCAACATTTGTGGCCGTATATGAACTTTTCACGTATTGCAATAACACGGCGAATGTTGTCTTCCAAATGGTCAAGCGTTTGTGGCTTATCCGCATAGACCAATGACTTTACATAGCCCCACAGAAAATAGTCTAGCGGTGTTAAATCACAAGATCTTGGAGGCCAATTCACAGGTCCAAAACGTGAAATTAGGCGGTCACCTAACGTGTATTTCAATAAATCGATTGTGGCACGAGCTGTGTGACATGTTGCGCCGTCTTGTTGAAACCACAGCTTCTGGACATCATGATTGTTCAAATCAAGAATGAAAAGTTAGTAATCATGGTTCTATACCGATCACCATTGACTGTAACGTTGTGGCCTTCATCGTTTTTGAAGAAGTACGGACCAATGATTCCACCAGCCCATAAGACGCACCAAACAGTCAGTTTTTCTGGATGTAACGGTGTTTCGACATGCACTTGTGGATTAGCTTCACTCCAAATGCGGCAGTTTTGTTTGTTGACATAGCCATTCAAGCAGAAGTGCGCTTCATCGCTAAACAAAATTCGCTTATGAAAATCGGGAACAACGGCAATCTCGTTTTGGGCCCATTCGACGAATCTACGCCTTGCTTGATCATATTTAAAATGTAATGCCACAAGATTATCTTTCGAAATAAAAAGTTCATGTCAATCGAATAATACATCGTTGTTTAATTGCAATTTAAAGTTCTATACTTCTAAAAAACACCCTTTATTATTCTGAAACTGTGTTTGTACAGCCCTGGAGAATTACTTACACGTGTGATAGTTATCTCTTCTCACTGAAATCTGTATTCATAAAGAAAAGATAAAAATGGTACAAATTCCGAAATGACTTTGATCCGTTTTAGAAGTCATATGGCACATTGAGACATAGCCAGTATAATTTTCTGCACATGGTAAAATTGTATTCTTTTCCTCCCAGTACAGAATTGGAATTTTCATCATTCGATAGGATGATTTCATATCAATTTTTTTAAAATCTAAATATGAACTTTTCACGTATGAAAAACAATTTTACTTTATAGATGATGATTCTTTTTTTAACCAAATTGAGCATCCCATTGCTCAGGATTACTTGATTTAAGTTTGTCATAATATAGAACACTAGTAGAAACTTTAAAATATTTGAATAAGCTTTATTAAATATTCTTCTTCTAAGTTCATTATTCTAACTCGCCTCAAATGGATTTTTTCACTATAAAATCCATTTCTATTCCGTCTATCAGATATTTACCATTTTATAATTACATTAAATGACATGCTTTCCAAAGTTCTTCTTCTAAAATTGAAATATTATGGTATTTTTAGTGTTAAAATAATTTAAAAAAACATTCAGAGATAAAAAAAATAATTATATATAAAACTTTCAAATATGTTTGTATCAATTTGAAAATCATAGTCATGTTAATTATGTGTACTGTTTAAATATAATTTATTAAATACTAAATGGTATACCCGTGCTTCGCAAGGGTGAACTGAAAAATTAAACAGCACAGATTGAAGGATAAAGAAGTTTTTAATGAGTTAATTTTACGTGAATTGCAAATTAAAGAAAAAAAGCTTTTTGCATATCTCAACTGAAAAAAAAAAACTTTGTTAAACTTTAAGTCTGTAGATCTAATAGCTGATAAAAAGGATTTTTTTAAATTTATAACTCCCCGTAACACTCTTGAGATTCGATTTTTGAAAATTCCTCCCTAAGCTGATCTCTGCTCAGCAAAAGTAACACATTGTTAAAAGTTTTGAGTAATGAACGCTTAAAATAATGTAAATAATTTATATCCGAAAGTATAATACATTAATATTATTTTCTGTTGTATTTATTTTATGTTAAAATTGTAATATTCGCAAGTAACACCGTTTCTTAAATTATAACGGCGATTCAATGAAGAACATAACGAAATGTTAACGATAGAGTCAAGCTGGCAAATGCCTAGCTACTTTAATAGCTCGAGCTTTATTACAGCTTTGTAAGATCCGCCGGGTAGGAAAGCGATGCACGTTAATGCTTTATCTACCACATTATGCTTTACTACAGTTTCTTTCATGCAATGTTTTTTTTTTTTTTTGGATCACTACATTGAAAATTAAGGGATGTACATAAACAAATACTCCACTTTGGGAAATTTAATCTGCTACTGCTAATAAATGAATTAAAGATATTCCACTGTAAAATTAATTATATACATCGTTCACTTAAAATAAATAGTCAAATCGTTTTCTACGGTCTTCATTAACGTACAAAAACATAAGGCACTTAAATTTCGACATAAACTACTTTTTCTGGATAAAAATAACAATCTTTGCATTCCGCTAAAAACGCCGTCAGTCGAAAACGCATATCTGCTGAAAACTGTTTGCCTTCTTCGCTAAAATACTCATCATAGAACCCGTGCTGCCATATATCTTGGAAGAGTGGATTTCAAAGAATATTCCTGCTGAGTATTGGTAGAGTATTCCTTCTAAGTGGGTGTGGTGTTGCAGTTAGGAGAAGGGGGTGCCAGCTCAGGTGTCGTCCACGTCACTTGACTAAGGTTAAAAATTACGTGATCCGTTGCTAATAGCCCTCGTGTAGCTGAACACGGTGCGACGTTAAAATTCACTCACTCACACACTCCAAAAAATACAGTACAGTAATTATAATTATTTTTATACTTAAAAATGCAATATCTGTGCGTGCCTATTCAATTAAAATATATAGTGTTATATTTAATTACTAACTACAAACAAATTTTTAAAATTTGTCCAAATGATGCAGTGTGAAAGAGAAAGTTTATTTACTTTAAGTACCAGAACTGATAAAAGCATTTATTTTGAAGAAAGATCAATTTTTTACTACCAAAGGTGCATAATAAAATCATAAAAAAACACATTAAAATAAAGAGAGATTTATAACAACATCTCCCTTCAAAACTTAGTTTTATTCTGAAATAAAAAATAGGCATTATGCTGATCACGGGAATTAATTAGAAGCGAGCGCCTTGCGTAGCCAAAACAACAAGGGTTTTTTACAAACAAAAGATAGACATATGATGTGGTGGGCTTTTTTGCCGCGCACCCCAGAATTGCTTGCAAATGGCAGAATTTTTTCCTACTTACTTAACAAATATCGTTTTATTTTGGATACTTTTCACAAATCTTTATAAATTATAGCCTATGCTATAAATTATATCATATGTGTTATTCTGATGCATAAGTTATATTACTGTAAAGTTTCAATTTCAGTTCAGTTACTGTAAAGTTTCAGTTTCAGTTCAGTTACTGTAAAGTTTCTATTCAGTTGTTTTTGCGTGAAAGACCCCCAAACATCCTCACAAACTTTCACATTTATAACATATATTAGATAATTACGAGAAGTCAATGAATTATAACATGTTCCGAAGATTTTTTTCTGCCATTGTCTTAAATTCATTAACAAAAATAACATGTGAGATGTAAGAAATGGGACAGTTAACTAAGAATATTCAACTTTTTGGAGGGCTATACATTTTTCAAAGTACGAATGTGACTACATTGATGGATCATTTATGACCATGTCAATATATCTTTCCTAGACAACCAATAGTATTGAGAAAGTAGTTTTTACATTGGAAGAAACCTTTTTAACAGATGCTTCAAAGATTTCTAGTTAAGGAATTATTCACTTCAACGCAGTAAATAAGTTTTATTATTATTCGTAATTTTACTGTCCATAAAATAATATTTAACTAAATGATATTTTTTAGGTTTTCTTAATTATAAGTACCGTAGCATTTACTAATATTATAACAATTTTAAATAATGGTTGCGTGTATTTTGGATTTTATCATTTTGTTTATTTTACATTTATTGGAAGGGGAATTCATTCAGTAAACTAGGAAATTCAGAAACATATTTATTTGTATTTTTGTTGCTTAAAATTTTGTTTGTTTCAGGACACTAAATTATTTCATGGAGCCTATTGTGAATTTTAAATGAATGTTGAACTTTAACAATTATTTTTTATGGTTAAATGAATAAAAGAAAGATAACCCCGATTTTATTACCAGAAGTTGGATTTTGAAAGCATTTGTTTTGAAATCGTAATGAATTTTTATACAGAATATTCGCATTTATATATCGTCCTTATACTTTACAAATGTACAATTTATCATCAAAATGATTTAATTACATTTTATATAAATGGAATGTATAGTTTTAAAGTAATTTATAAATATGTATGGGATAAATTCAATTATAAATCTCGGAAAATATAATGCAAAATTCAATAGAAGACTAAGAAAATTATTTTCCAGAAGCATTTTCTAGAATGATAATTCATCTTAAATCGTTGTTCCATTATCTTGTTAAATTACTAGGAAAACTAAATTTATTGTTTTTAGATATAATCAGTCAAAAATAATAAATTAAGAGAATTGAAGAATTTGTAACAGATGCTTCTAGAGTCTAGAAAAACCATTTGATTTTATTTTTAAACATAGAGACTCCTAAAAATTAATTATGTAAAATAAATTTCTAGTTTTTGAAAACATATTGAAGTTAGAATGTTTTTAGATCATTGCGAATGTTGATCGCAGCACGTAAATGTCCGAATGAAATATATTTGTCATTAAAAATTAAAATGTTTTGAAGAGTTTAATAAGCTGAATTTAAATAGTAAGCTTAGTAGAGTGTTATTTTGTTGATGTTTCTATGGAATGACTGAAAAAAAGTCGAATGGCATATTGTGAACGCTGACTGGTTGTCGAATGTATTGAAGTTGGACTATCAGTCAGAAGAGCTGATTTTTGGTTTAGAGTTGAACGTTTTAATTAGGAAACAAATCCTAAACAAAGTCAAATTTCTGACCAAAAATTTATACACGTTCATCTAAAAACTAACGTTTGGTCTATTGATACAGTAAGGGAAACTATGAGTGAATCTATAGCTGTTAAGATTATAATCTCGATCTCACTTGGTAAGATTTAGAATATATCAGTACAGGTGTGCTGGATTCTCCAGGCGAATCTATCATATTTATGTTCCATCAATCATCCAATCCAAAAGGAAGGATTAAAGCGATGTCATTAACTCTTCAATTGAACACTCGAAGATTATTGCAACATCAACCACAACTTCCTTGGAATCAGATAACAGATACGTTTGGATCAGAAGAGAACATCCTCTCAATCAAGGTACGAGCATGCATATTTATTAAGCTTTTAGAGATGGAGTGTCTTTAGGGTAGAATTTCTATCGGATATCGCCCCAAAATGCACATATTTAAGCACGATTTCATGATAGCCACATGGTAACTGGAGGAAGTTGTATATCTCATTAAGAGGCTCTAAGCTTCAAGCAGTTACTGACTTTCTCCTTATGGATGATTATGCTGATTGAACCAACAACATGGAAGATCACCCACAGATTGTGGGTACTTTTCATATGGGTTGACTGGCGTAATCTTTTGATTTTTAATCCCTTAAAACTCTTCGGAATAGTCTGTTTGTATGTTTGCTTCCTTCTATCTATTTCAGAGATTTCAAAGCTGTTTTATAAACGAGTAATTATCATTACTAAACCTACGATTGTTGACCCCTCATAGAAAGCAATATCTGTAAAGTTGGTGTAAAAGTTCAGGGTATAATCACACACCTTTTATAAATTTTATTTATTTCTTTGATTTTAAACATCTTTTTTTAATTGTTTACCGGTGAAGACATCAGATCTTACCAAAATAATTGTAAAAAAATTCTTTTTCATTAAAACACAAGCGCATTTTTTGTCTTCGTGCGCAAGTGCGAGTAAAACCTTAACAATATTTTTGAATTTTCTTGATTTTTAACATAGTGTACTTCACTTTTGGAACTAAATTTAAACTATTTTTTTATAATAAAAATATATGAAGAAATATGTATATATATATATATATATATATTGTGGTAATCCTTCTAAATTTATATTTTACGTGTTTAATCAAAATATTTCCATATATGGTTTCATTGTGTTAAACAATAAAAATAATGCAGTCCAATATTTCAAGTTTTAATTAGAGATAAACGTTACATTTCGGTTTCAACATCTATTTTAATATTGTTGAGTTATTTTGGTATTAAATTATGTTTAACAAAAAAAAGTAATGCAAACCATTTTATAAAAATGTAAAATATTTATTAAACATTTCCATAGATCAATGCTTATAAATCCTTTTTTTTTGCATTATGCAAATAATTTAGTGCTGTTGTTTTTAATTTTTTATTTACAGTTTAATTTAAATTTAATTAAGATGTTTGTTTTTTGTGTGATCATAAACAATACTATTTTTTGTGTGGGAATCGATAATTTAATTAAATCTAGAATTTAAGAATATTGGTAAAAATTCTTTTATAAAAAATTTATATATTTTTTTCATGAAAAATTTGAATTTAATAATGCACACATTAGTTTTTTACAAGAGCGGTATTAATTTTTTTAACTAAGCCTTAAAAATTCACAAAAAATAATATATTCTTTAGAAGGCGTAGAAAGAAATAGTATAAGATATAAATAAAAAGAAATATAACCTAAATCACACACACACACAGAACTTGCATGTCGTCAAAATGGCTAAATATATATAAAAAAAATAATTGAAACTTTTACAGATTAATTTCATGATGAACAACAGGATAAGAAACATGAGTTTAAATCAAATCAATCAAAACAAGGTATTTTGATAGTATCTGTAGTGAAAACGTTGAAGCTTATCACCTACCTTTCTATTCGATAAAACTTTAGTGTTAGGATTCCTCCTACTCATTATGAAATTATCAAACAAATATTTAACTTAAAATATTGGGAATATTTATTAAGATGCCCATTCATTTAACCATTGAATTTCCAAATTTTTAATAAAATTTATTAGTGCATATAATCATAATGAATTCTCCCCTCAATGTAATTCAAAACATCAATTGAATTCTTCAAAGTTTTCTCAGAACTATTTCTAATTCATTTTTATCGCAAAAAAGAAAAACACATTAAAAAAAGAGCAATACCGAAAGGTTTCATTTCAAACTTAATTCGAGAGCAATTTGTGATTCGAGTTTTGAAAGTAAGCTTTTGCGTGTAGCATTTTTTCTCAAATGAGCAAAATCTCTTTCCGATTCTTTATTCCCTGATGAGACATTAGATGGCTGAAAATTGTGGATTTTGGATGGAATTTTATGTTTTTGGGTAGAGAAATATACATCGTATCTTAAAAAAGACATTAATGTGAGCATTAGTACATAAATTTGTTTTTATTTTAAGCATTTCTCTCGCGTAGAAGGGTATATTTTTTTTATAAGATTTTAATATTCAGGTGCTATTCCTCAGTGATTTAACGAAAGTAAACAAGATGAAATATTATGACCATTTTTGGTTATAAAATCAATGTTTACAGGCTGTATAATATTTTTTTTCCTACTGTGATTTATCTCTTTTTAATTATGTGTTCATTTGCATGTTAACATTCAAATTTTTCATATTTCAGTTCGTCTTTATGTAACGTGCTTGTAACGATTGATTATTTCTTAATTTCGCTTTTAGCAGCAAAGCAATACCTATTGAAGACGGGTCATGTAATTTTATTCCACAGTTAGCACAGATAACTCTTGAAGTGATACACCACTCTTAAAACTTTTGCACCACATCACGGGAGGAGTGCAAGGAAACATACCAAGTGTGTGCATAAGTTCTTTCCGTTTTTTGGTAAAGAACGCACGTAATTTTCAAGAAAAGTTAATTTATCCTTATTTAAAACATTCGTCATCGGTTTCTTCATATTTCACGCATCCTTCAGGTAATTTAGGAATACCATGCCAGAAAAGCTTATTGTTTGTTGCGGCAAACCATTTGTCGATCCATTCTTCAAATCTTCGAGATTACAAAGTGCTGCTACGCGAGCGCGTGCTCCATTGATGCCAAGAGATGATAGTCAGATTACGTCAGGTCTGGGGTTTGCGACAGGACAAAAGAAGATCCCATCCAAGCGATTTCAAGGTTTCTTTCACTGGTTTTGCTATGTGAGACGGTGCATTGCCATGTAACAAAATCCCTTTAACATAACTATTGGCCCATTTCAGTCGTCTTTCGATCAATGCTGGATTTAAATTAATCATTTCTTGGCGATAGCGCTGAGTATTAAAGGTCTCGCTGGGGTTCAAGTGCTCATAATACACAGTACCGGTCAAGTACCACCAGATACAAAGCATGAACTTCTTGCCGAAGCGATTTGGCCTTGGTGTTGAAGAACCGGCTTCGCAATATGAAAGACACGAATTTTTTAGGTTCAAGGTTTCAAAATAAATCTATTTTTCGCCACTAGTCACTATTCAATATAAAATTTATTTTTCTTTCGTATCGTTGAGAATGCATCTCACCAGTGACTTTGCTGCTTTCCATTTGACGTTCATTCATATCGTATGGTACTCATTTACATAGTTTATTGATCTTCCCTATTGCTTGCGAACGTCTTTTGATTGTTTCTTGTGACCCATTTAATGGTTTTACCACTTGCTGTTGAGTTTGAGTTGGATAATCATCCATTAACTCCTGCGATTGCTCGTTTTTGCACTTTTTTTGGTCTATCAGAGCGCTCACTGTCTTTCACATTGAAATTAGCACTTTGTAAGTGTCAAAATCATGTGTCACATGTTCTAATCGATGGAGCATGTTTACAATATGTTTCTACCAGCAAACGATGACTTTCAACAGCCTTTTTTTATTGAATAAGAAATGCAATATGTGCCGCAAATGTTAATTTTCAGGCACATAATTTGACATGATCATTGAGCGATAAAACAAAGACATAATTTTTGGCGGATTCAGCTTGTGTGTGTTTGTAGTTTAATGTCAGACAAACAAAATGCCATATGTGACAAACTAATACGCTGCTAACTTTTTACTAGCGCAATCTCTTAGTTAAATCGAAAAATAGTTCTGTATGCACTTGGTAAACAAGGTGGCTTATATATTTACAAATTTTAAATATTTAAAATAATAATAATGATTTTCTTTAATTTAAATTTGAACAAGAATAATCTAATGAAATTAAGTATCATATTGGACAATAAGGTATTATGAGGAATAGGAATGTTACATATTTTTGTCCAGCAAAGATTTTTGGTTCTTTTCACTGAATCCTTTCGAAATTAATAATAAAAAAATCACATGTTATTCAAATAATCATACAAATGTAATTTTATTTGAGCTATATATATATATATGTATATATATATAGCTCAAATAAAATTACATTTGTATATATATATATTTGTATATTATATATATTTGTATATATATTTGTATATATATATATATATATATATATATATATATATAATAATAATAATAATAATAAATTGTCTTTACTACATTCTAAAATATTTAAAATCTCTTTAGCTATCAACTTATATTTTAAGTCGTCAGTAGACGAAATTTTACGTTTTTATAGAAAAATACATTGATATTAACACGGGAGAAGATTCGCTCTCAATACTAACGTTAGTGATCACGTGGGGTGACGGAGTCAACCCAATTTTTGTTTTTTATAGTTGTTTATTGCGCACGAAAAATTCGTAATTCCAGTGAATAATTTAAATAAGAGACAGTAAACGTACCTACTTTTAAGGACTTTTCAATTTTTTTTTTTTTTTTTGATAATTTGAGAAAAATTCCAATCAATATGAACTAAAATGTTTCAAATGTACCTGTTTTTAATAAATGACACAAATCACGTACTCTTTTAACTGACATCACAAGAATGATATTTTCAGGCAAAACTGTCATATTTTGTTTAATTTATTGTCCTTTGAAATAGCATTCTGAACTTTTTTTTTCCTAATGTCTTTTTGACAGGTCGTAGGGTGCCTTGTGATGCACTTGTGGCTTTATATCTTTCTTGAAGGAGTTTTTTACGTAGCATTTGAAAAGTTTCATGTTCATTGCTCTTTTGAAAATTACTTTCGCTATCAAGATTAACATCCATTATTTCATCAAATTCTTCCCTTGCATGACTAATTTCAACTTCATATTCAATAGAGATTACGGATGCAAAATTTATTTTTTATATACATATATTCTGTTCATTTACACTTATAAACTATTATGAGTGATGCAACACAGCCATAAAGACCATCATGTAGTTCACAAAGGGAAAATATAGCCTGTTTATAGAAAATATTTTGGAACAAAAGTGGTCGCACGAGAAACTCAGTCACCCCAAGTGCCTTAAAATTAAAAAAGAAAAACGTTCGTCATTCCTAAAAAAAGGGGAGATATGTAACAAATACATTTTAGTTTCCATCAAGACTGTCATATAGGAGGATACTGACAAGGTCATGGGAAACAAACAGTTTTCCCAGATTAAAAGTTTTGGTGTGCTTCGAGTGATTCTGTACACTCGCGTGATTGCTCTTGGGTTAAAATAATACAAGAGTTACAAAATGCTAAGAGTTTTCTTAAATCTGAATTAATTAAATACATTTATCATCAACGCATAACCTCGTAGAGTTGACCCTCTTTTTTCCAATATAAATTTTTAAACAAATTTCCATGATCAACATCCTAGATTATTTCAAATTTGAAACAAAATGTGACCGAACTGTGCATTAAAACCTAAAGTAGAGCCGACAGCTCCTTTCTTGTCAAATTCGTTAAATACGTGTGATCCCGATATGGTTATTATATCTATGAATCAGAAAAAGAAAACAAATTCTCTTTTTTGGTTTAGACAATATTTAACTAAAAATGGAGGTTGTGTTTAAAAGTTTTAAAATACTATCGGCTAAAAGTCTTTTTGAATCCCTTCAAACCTTAGGAATCATCCACAAATATTCAAATTTCATTCAGAATCAATAACCTTTTATGCATATCTACAAACTGCCATAATCGTTAGCATAAATTCCTTGGGATAGAAGGTCCTCAGTCTGCATGATAACGTTTGCTTTCTCATGCACACATAAAAAAGTATCATCAAAGCATCGTGAGCATCGCTATTTGTAGATTAAATTTCCATATCTCATTTATGACAAAGAATATATAATCTAAAGTTTAAAAAATGTAATTGTTTTAAAACCAAAAACCTCTTTATCCCACAATATTTTAAAAGACATAGCTATTGTTTGTAATCATTAGCAAAAATTTTTTAAAAAAGTATATATGATAAAAAAATGTTAAAACGACAAACATTTAAAAACTTCTTGTTTTAAAATAAAGCATTATATCTCAAAGGCAGTTTCATGGCACGAAAAATGAAGCAGATGACTTTTCAATAGAGATTGCAAAAATTGAAAAAGTGCTTTGTTTAATATTGCGCAGCAGTTGGGAATTAAAATTGTTTTAATAAAAAAAAATCATGATTTTGTTTTTATATAATATTATAAAACGAAAATTGAATACTTATAGCGGAAATTATGTTCGCCGAAAGTAATATTAGAGGAAAATGAATAAAACGTTTAAAAAGTTACATTTAAAAATATGCCAAACGTACAAGGTATTTAAAGCTCTGATAATCAATTTTAGGTAAGAGGAAAACTGCCTAAAAGTTATTATTTCACTTTTAATAGTTTCTAACTATTCTTTTACTCGTAAAGATTGTATAAAAGTCCTTACATACACACAAAAGCAATTTCTATGCTGGAATTTAGAAAAAAAGATTAATTGTAAGGTATGGAATTCGTGCTAAATGCGTACAATGGAGGATTTAAAATGAAATGAATTAAAAAAAGTGAACCGTATAGAAACAAGACGCAAAATGTTTTATTGACAAAATAGCATATATATAGAGAGAGTATTTTTCTCTGAAAACAACAAACAAAACCTCTTAGCGATTTAAATTACATTTCAACTACATTAGCTGTGTAACACCTTATGTTCATACTCAATATCAAGTTCTGTTCTCCAAGAATTCTTGAGATAAGAGATCCCATTACTCAAGAAGCATCTGTGTCAGTTGTCTAGTATTTTTGGGAGAAAAATATCGTGGCACCAAGCGTATTTTTAAGACATCTCGCAGACGAGCAATATAACTTAATTCTATATCAGTCAATTCTATGTATATATTTACTTTCTAAAAGCTCATGGACACCATTCTATTTGTTAGGATGAGCATTATCCCCCATAAACTAGCAATCTGAACAAAGCTCGTAAATGATACAGATGGGTTTGGATAAAATCCTCACAGGAACCATCTTCATTAAATGAAATTTTTTCGAAAATGTAGAACTTCATTTGTCTAAATATCAGTATGTGTCACTCCACACGCACACCAACGGTCTATTTCCCTAATAGCGGTATAAAAGTGTATTCTTACCTCTATCCATAACAGATGGCTGAGATAATCGTTAAACGTCTAATGCAACTTTCATTGCAAAAGAGGATGTGATTCTCTTTATGAGATGCCCAGTTTATTGCACCAGTTTGTGCTAATTACACCACAGTAAACAGGTGCACCGATTAACTGCTTTCAATGACATGTAACAATAAGGATGGCGGGTAAATTGGCCATCTTTATGAATAAGTTTTAAAGCAGTAAAATAGGATACTTATGGTCTGTTGGCAATGGGGCCTACTATCTGTTTTCGGTTATTTTTACCGTGTATGGAGGTATATCTGTAATAAATTGTCGTTGTTTTCCTTAGTTTGATTATCGCAACATTTCTTAAAGATGAACCTGAGCAAGTGTCTTAACCCTTTAAGCGGTTGGTCCGCACAACGTAAGGGCTACCGAAAGTTGGACGCAACTGGTTTGTCTGAAAGCTATATGGGCACTCTGATATTTTCTTTATTTCTTTGATTTGATGGTGTGTTATTTAGTGATAGTATTTTGAAAAGGTGATATAGTTTGTCTATAGTATTGCAATGCTTTTCATCTGGTATTTTTTTGTGGTGGAGCTGGAAATTAGTATGGTATAAATTTTTTTAAAAAAAAATGAAAATTTAAGAAATATTAATAATTTCTTTAAATATCAAAATATATTTGTATTCAGGACTGAATTTCTGTTAATGTAAAAAGTACTATATCTAGGATGTGCAGAAATATTTAAAATTCTTGTGTGTGTGATGTATCATAATTACTATATATATATATATATATATATATATATATATATATATATATATATATATATATATATATATATATATATATATATATATATATATATATATATAAAATATATATATATATATATATATATATATATATATAAATATATATATATATATATATATATATATAAATATATATATATATATATAAATATATATATATATATATATATATATATATATATATATAAATATTGAATCAAATTATTTTTATTATATGCATTTTCAGAAGTAAAATGCATCTACAAAATCATTTCGTACTATCCATGTGCAATAGATATTAATAAAAAGAATGCGCTTCAATAAATGAAAGGAAAATCAATAAATAAAAGCAACTACATGGAACAATTACCTAAAAATCCTAGTTGTTGCAAAAGACTAATATATTTAAAGCCAGTAAAAATAAAAATAAAGAGTTATCTGCTTAACAACAGTATATTCTGTGATAGGGGAGAGGGAATATAAATTATTTGACTTCTGAGACCCTCATAAACCGCTTGCGAAATATATCCTAATCTTACCACTTGGCGTAAAATCTGAGATTGTAAGAATTTGTTACACGTTAGAGAATTTTCAACAGAATGTTCCGAGTCATTCTTCATTTTCTGAGAAAAGTCCCATTCCATATAAGTGTGACAGCTAAATCGCCTCCAGAGAGAAAATGGTTAAAATTGAAGCAGACATGTACAAGAATTAGTTATTACTTGAAGTCGGCATTCGATTTTTTAAAGGAGCTAGCGGGAGTTAGGTGGCGTACTGCTGTGTAAAGATTGTTATACTTTAAAACCAATAAGCGAATGAAAATGTGTTGAAATGAAAGTTCGAGAATTTGTTTGAGTTGTAAAATAAAAAAAATCACTTCTAATACCATTTTTTTTAAATTTAATTTCTGATCACTGATAAAATAGTTATAATGATTAATTATTTATTACTATTTATATAACTGATAATATTCGAATCCAGTTTGAATATTTAATTAGTTACATCCTTTGATATTTTTTATGTGGGATCTTAAGATATTTTTGTGTTTCATTCTTTCGCATATTGTGGCATGTACAAATTTCATAGAGAAGTTTCTTTAACGTGAAAATACTTGAGAACGAAGAGAGCTGCAGCTATGCAAGCAAGGTCACGGTATAGAACAGTGACTAGGCCTGACCTATTGTAAACTACAGCAACGGTCCATGAAGCGAAATTTATGAGATATACATTGCAAGACGAAAACAAAAAGAGATGACTCGTAATTTTCAATTTGAAAAGTTTTAGAGCATCAATTAATTTGTTCGAAACAACATTTAGTTCTCACAAATAGTGTAAAGTGTTGAGTATATACCCATAAATTTCTAAAATCAATGCTATCAATTTTGTGCAAATCTTTTAAAGGGATAGCCATATGTATGATGAATTACGCACAATTTATTGCATAAAATTGATAGCATTGATTTCAGACATTTATGGGTATACAGGCAACACTTTACACTATCCGTGAGAACTAAATGTCATTTTGTACTAATTAACTGATGCTCTAAAACTTTTTAATTGGAAATTTTGCCGTATCTCTGTTTCTGTTTTCGATTTGAAATGCTTGTCTTCCGAATTCCGCCACTAGGGATCTCTACTGCAGTGCTTCTCAAGCAACCCACTATTCAATCATCATTTTCATCGCCCCCCTCCATACAAAAGCAATGTATTGAATTCAATAATACTATACCTTGACACTAAAGCAGTGCTTCTCAAAGTTTCCATGTTCGCGACCCAATATTCCATCATAATTTTCCTCGCGCCCCACTCATACAATAACAACGTATTGAATTCAATAATAACATACTTTCACGCTAAAACTACGTTACGACTTTTTTCTCTTTAAGTGCCATCGCGTGTATAAACGTCTCGCTAAGCATGTATGTTTATTTTCATGGACGTATATATACGTCTTTCCGAAGAATGATCTTTTCTGCTCACTACTAACCATAAAATTTTTCAGAAGGCTTTGGAATGCAATAAAAGGATCTTGACAATGTTTGAGAAAAATTTAATTATTTCAGATTATTTTTGTTTCTTTATTCCTTCCCCCACCCCTCAATTCATCCCATACGCGCGCCTACATACAAAGGATCAAGATAAGTTTTAATTTTTGTAAATAATTTTATATATGACAATCAAATGGGATCACTGGTTATTATTAAACTTGTTCTTAACTAAGTATTGTTAAATTAATTGTAAAATAAACCGTGTAGCATTGATACAACTATAAGTGTAAACGTGTATTTTATTTTTTATTACGTCAGAATATATTTTGTTTGCATACTTTCAGTAAATTAATAAGTTTTTTAAAAATAGTCTTCTGTTTTCACCTTTTCAATATGCTCGCGCCCCCTTTGTACAGTTGTCACGCCCCCAAGGGGGCGCGCCCCACAGTTTGAGAAACACTGCACTAAAGCTACAATACGGCTTTAATCTCTTATGTGCCACCAACGTATATAAACGTCTTGCTCAGCCAAAGCATTAATTCGCTGGACGTATATATACGTCTTTCCGAAGTACGACTTTTCTGTGCAGTGCTATCCATTAAATTACTCCGAAGGCTTTGAAATGCAATAAAAGGATCCTGACAGTGTTTGCAAAGGATTTACTTATTTCAGAGAATTTGCTTATTTATTTCTTTTCTCCTCCCCCTCCAAAAAACATCAAAATCTTCTACGAGATAAATGGTTGTATTGGCGAGCAAATCGCATAACTTTTAATAGCAGTTGAGAAATTAATTATAAACCGTTTAAATTATCAAGATAAGCGTTAATACAAGCCCATGGGGGCACTGATAAATATCAAACTTGTTCTTAACTTTGTATTGTTAAATTAATAATAAAATATACATTGGTCAGTACTGATTTATTCAAAAATGTATTATATCAGTGTAAATGTGTGTTCTATATTTCATTATATCAGAAAGTATTTTGTTAGTTTACTTTCAAAAATTTTTTTAAATAACCTTTTGTTTTCGACTTTTCAATAGGCTCGCGCCCCCCTCGTAGAGTTATGACGCCCCTCAAGGGGGCGCGCCCCGCAGTTTGAGAAACGCTGCTCTACTGCCGTTTGTATTAGGTCATGCGTAGACGTTTTACTGTACCTTGCTGTAGTAAAACGCTATAGTTCATAGCCATAGTTCATTCCGTTCATAGTTATAGTTTTCTTCTCGTTCTCAAGTATTATCATACTAAAAGGACTTTTTCTTTGTACCTTGTATACAGATACATGATAAAAAGGCACACATTTCAAATTGTCAGTTTGAATTAACAACTCAAAATATCCGATGCAAAAATAAATATGTGGCATTTTGGATGCCAAACTTTGTGTTGATTAAAACTTATATAAACTTGAAATCGATTTTAATCTTGAAAACGATTTTATAATATATTCCGAATATATTTAAATTGAAGAATATACACTGTGAAAAGTGTATAGTGTAACTACTTTATTAAGATTTATAAATGGGCAACTATATATATATAAGAAAAACTGCCTAGTGCCCAGAAGTATCATTATTTCTTATAAGTAAATGTTTAATTAATAATATTTGTAATAAAAGTGCATACCTTTAAGCATGCTTACTATGAATGTTGTTTCAGTCCTCTTTCATAAAAAAATAGATATGGAAATATATTATTAAATGTAACGTCAGGTGAAATGAAAATGATGCGGCGTAACGCTAAAATTATTCAAAGCATCTAATTGAGATTTTTCATTATTTCAAGTTAAAAGGCAGGTATAGCAAAAATAAGTGTGGGGGACTTCAGGAAAAAAATCAATATTAAGTATAGAAATATACTACTACTTTCTTAGATATGAAAAAAAACATTGTTTTAAACTTTTACAGCATTTAATAAATGATTATCCTATGTTTTATTCTGAATAGATCAGTGCTTCTCAAACTTTCTATACTTGCGACCCAATTTTCATTCATAATTTTCATCGCGCCTCCTTTCCATACAATAACAATGTATTGGATTCAATAATATTATACTTTTACGTAAAGCTACAACACGACTTTTAATTATCAAGATAAATATTAAATTTTGAATATAATTTTATGACATGCCCATAGGGTCATTGGTAATTCTTAAACTTGTTCTTAATTTAGCACTAATAAAATTAATTATGAAACACATTGTGCAGTACTGATGCATTTATAAGTGTATTATATCAATGCATATGTGTATTTTTTATTATGTCAGAATGAATTTTGTTTTGATTCCCTACAGAAAATTAATAATTTTTTTAAAAAATAAAATTTTGGTTTCGTCTTTTATATACACTCACCCTCCCCTAGGGGTAGCTCCCCACAGTTTGAGAAACACTGGAATAGATACAATAGTTTTCTGACGTTTTACTTTCAATGATTTTTATCAACAATATTTCTTCTTTATTTTATTTTGAATGTAAATATTTCATGCACCTTAGTTTTAGTTTGCCATGCCAATATTTATGCAAATACGATCTGATTGATTTCTTTCGCTTTTGCAATTTTCCTAAAATAAAATAATAGCTGTGTAGATGGCCTGACTAAAAATATAAAAATATTAAATATTTTTCTTATTTTTAACGACATTAAAGATAGTTTATTAAATTTCACTTTAAAATCAATATTTCATGCCTTTAGTGTAGTTTATTTCATATATGAACAAATACCAATTGTAATACAATAAAAAATCTAATTTTGCTAGGATTAATTCTTTGCACTTGTATGTAATGCCATAAACGACAATACACATTTGTAATAGAACTTGCACGTCATGATGGAGATGACAACACTAATTTACTCTAAAACACTGTAGATGGTAACATTAAAACACTGTAAATCATTTTGTGACATTTGAAATCTCATTCAGGAACAATTTTCTTAACTTTATTACATTATCAGTACACTTAGTGTTTATATGGATAAAAGGGAATCAGTATTTATCTCGAATTTAGAATATATATTAACTTTCCAATCCAAAAGGGATTATGAAACATACAAGACAGTGAGTGACACAGTGAAACTGAATTTACTAATAAAGGTGAGCTAAATGCTATGCTGGGGCTGTGCTACAAAACACATATCTATTTTATTGGTAACTTCATTATTCTATTAGTGGAAAATTTCATACATGTAGCGAAAAGAAGTTGATAGCAATCAACATTAGATTTGGAAAATTGATTTGGTGTAAAACTAAACATCTTAGTACCTCATCCCGAATGAAAATGCATCAATAGATTAATCTATTGAAACAAACAACATATGGGTAGAGGGAACACAATAGTTTATTTTTTTGAAATATATATATATATATATATATATATATATATATATATATATATATACATCATTTCCTGAACTTTGAAAAAATTGTTTTAAGAACTACGTTTCAGAAGATTATAAAAATAAAATTTTATAATTACTTAACATAGAACAAATCTAAAATGATTCCTTCAAACACCGCAAAATTACTTTAAATACGTAATTACTCTTTCAAAAAAAATTTTGGATTATTTACATTTGTATGAAGATTTCGTTTAAAAATTTAAGATAAACCAAGAGAATTAGGTAATATGGATAATATTTTTCTTTTTTTTTTAATTTTAGCTACTACTTTTAGCAAAATTTCTTCTGAGTTTAGGTACTTTAGTAGCTGTATCTAGTGACATTTGAAAGTAAGAAATGGCAAACAGGGTAAGTTGGTATGGTAAACCGCTTCAGTTTGTTGATATTACTTTGAGTTGCCGCTTTTTTCTTGCTTTTAGAAATGCTCTTTTCAGTGAGAGGAAAATGTATGTAGAGGCATAAATAAATGAGAATTTAGTAGTGGTATGCCTTATAGAAATCAATCACAAAGTGGTCAACCAAATATAAAATTATAAATTTAGTAGTCCACACAGCTGTAAAGGTCAGATATAGCTTTTTTTTTCAATTTAATACAAGTTAACACCTAACAACACTGAAAATTTTTAAAAAAAAGCCAATGGTTAAAAATCAGGTGCCCTTTGACTTACATCTTCCAGAAAATAAATATCTAAATATATCAAACCATTTTTTTATGAAAGAGACAAAATACAACGAAATAAGATAACGCATCCGTTTATCCATCTCAGTGACCTAATAGAGAGGAAAAGTTTTCCTACAATCATTTCATTTCCATCCTCCTTAGAATCTTACCAGATGCTTACAGCAGAAAGCCAATTGATGAATGTGGGTGATCTATTATAATGCAGCACTATCACACAAAAAGCATTCTTTTCTACCATTAATTGTATCGGCAGATGCTTTATGATGGATTCCTCTTCCTTTTTTAGTGCATTTACTTTCTTTATTATTTAAGTAAGTAAATTGCCTTTCCCTGAATGATAAGTTTCTACATAAACAAAGGGACAACATGTTTTCATAGGAATTCAGTCCTTTTTTTTTAAATTAATGTACTTTACGTATTTACAAATCATATCCAATTTTGAAGCCAAATTCTACTTAATTCTTCTCAATAAAAGGATTCTAATAAGGATAATTAATCTCAGAAACTGTGTTGTCAATATTTAAATAATTTACTGAAGTGTAGTTTGAACACATTTTAAGGTATCCGACTACCCTAAAATCATGATTTTTTTTAAAAATGGACACATTTTTTATGATTTAATTTTATAGGCAATCTTATCAGCTTCATACAAATACCAAGGTTTTCATTTTCCTTTCACCAGAACAAAAACTACAGGTGTTTTAGTAAAAGCAGATGTCATAACTTTACATAAGATGTCAAACTTTAAGATGCGTTTTACTCGAAATGTGTTTTTTTTCGAAAAACTCAAGCGGTGACAGCGATTGCTTAAAAAGTTTTTAAAATAATTTGCTGAAATGTTTTGTGTAACTTCTGTATAACAGTAAAAGTGTTTTAACCTTCAGATTTATCAGCACTGTTTTATTACAAAATTTATAGCTCTTTATGTAAATATAATCAGGTTTTTTTAAGCAATTTCATATAACAACTAAGATAAAGTGCTCTATTTTTGTAAAAATTAAAATACCTCTTATCCTGAAGGTCACTTCAAAAAGGAATAGCAAAATACTACATCAAAATTGAAAAATTGAGAACTTGTTCATTTACTATTTGTACAGAGCGGGCCCCGTTAATGCAATATTTTGTCAATTTTTACCCATTTTTAGTAGCAATAATTTATTTTTCAATTCTTAATTTTAGACTTTTTGCCCAAAATGTACAAAATAAATCTATGAACCACAAAAAAAATCTCCATATATCCATTATTTTAAATAAAAATGTGTCGTAAGTAGTCAGATACCTTAAATATTACATTTTAAATGTATCAGCGTACTTCTCATAAATAATAATAATTATAATTATGACCTTGATGTTAATTATGTTCCATGATTTCGCTTTTATAATTCCTATCATAACTACATGATCAGTGGCGTAGCTAGGTATTCAAATGCTCTGGTGCAAATAAATAAATAAATAAAAAGTGATCTATTTTGGTTGAGCTTTATCAAGCAAAAAAGTAAAAATATATTGGTATTTAAATATACAAATTTATTTTAACATCAACCCTTTATCGTGCTCTGTAGAACATAGGAAAACAAAGTTACAAACTTTTTATATGTATGTGTAGAAGTTTTCTTGTGTGAAAACTATTGTCATTACCCAGGTTCAATTTGACACATGATAGACAGGAAATGATAAAAAAAATATGCATGAATTAGAAAATATTGCAATATTAATCTAATTATTTTTAAAAAACACCCCTGTGTGAAAATTCAGAGGAGGGAGGGACAAAATTACATCAGTCTATTGCAGATACTAGATTTCGATTTACTGAAACAGGAAAATTTTTTGCTTATTATGAATCACATTAGAAATAAAATGACCAAAAGGAAATAGCTTCCTGTGTCGGATTTCTAAGATGTATGGTATGATTTTGCATGAAACTTGCAGTTTATTTTCAAGTAACAGTTAGAAAAATGGGACAATTGAAAAATAAGGCAAACTTTTCAATAAGTAAAGTTCGCAACACCAAACAAAGGAAAGAATTTCAGGAATTCCCTATAAGTTCGAAAAACCTTTCAACTGAGTTACCCTGATTTTGAAGTTATGTTGCAACCTTTATATATTTATATTGTAAAAGCACTCAGGGGTGTTAATTTTATCTCGATGGGTGAAAATATAAACATCTTTCAAACAGGTATAATTTTTTTTTAAATTTTAAATTAAATAATTCGAATATTTTACACATCATTTACAAGGGATTTTGGCTTCAAAAAAGTACAAAATGTTTGAATCATAATCATAATTTTAAAAATTATAAGCATATGAAAATTCTGTAATAAATATTAAGTAACTTTTGCGTTGCGCACGCTATTTTTTAAAATAGTGGCATCTGTTGTATAAAACTTTATAGAATTATAAAGTGTATCATACTTTTTAAACCCTACATTATTTAAGAATAATAATATCTTTTTTATTTCAAAATATTTGAAAAATATTGAAATTTTTTTTAAAAAAAAGTTTGAAAATTTAATTTTTTTATTTTTAAAAAATATAATTATTCGATTTATATAAAAATATCATAGCGTAATAAGGATACATTTAACATTATAAATCAAATTACAGCTATTAATTATAGCTACTATTTTAGAAAATAGCATGCGTAACGTAAAACTTAATTAATATTTCTTATAGAAATGTTTCTTATATATTTTCGTATGCTTATAATTTTTCAAATTATGATTATATTTTAAACATTTTGCACTTTTTCTGAAGCACCATTCCTTTATAAACAATGTGTAAAATATTCAAATTATTTGATTTAAATTTAAAAGACTTATATATGTTTTTGAAAATTGTTTATAATTAAAGCCCTGTACAAAAAGTTTAACACCCATGAGACCAAGGTGGGAGAAATTATGGCAAATTCCAGCTTGCTTGATGGTCAAGATCCTAGAGCTCCGGAGCGCGGCACCACCTAGCTCTTTGGTAACTACGTCACTGTGCATGATGCTTGTGTTAAGATTAGTTGGAAAGTATATTAATGAGAAATTAAATAGAAAATTGTTGTTTCACATTATAATGGCAAATAAATAATTAAAATGTTGATTTAAAGATAGAAAAACTGAATTACTTTTTTTTTGGAAACATTTTCCGTATTCGTTTTGTAAAATATATCGTTGCTATGCATCGAGAGAACCAAAACTTTTGCCAAGATTAAGATCTTTTGTTTCATTGAATATATTAGTTTTAGTAGTCTTTTTGTGCAATATGACGGGAAAAAGTGACTTGGGGAAAACATTTGTAAGAAAAACAACATTTTTGGTCAAAATGACGTCGATTCAAGATAAATGACAATGTATGCTTTGGTTTCACGAAACGAACTCGTCCATTTATGTTCAGAGTAAATTTTGACATTGATACAGATGCTACCATCCTAGTGCAAAATCAATAAAGAAGTGATATGAAATGTAAAGAAAAAGGCAGCATAACAGACGGCATGTTGAAGAGTATTTGGTGGGCACTAGAATATCGCCAAGACATTCTCCGAGTTACCAAAGGGGTATACTTGTCAATTTACTGAGGTAAATGGTGATAAAAAATCATAACAGCACTTACAACATAGCCGAACAGACATAAGTTGAATTATAATAGTTTGTGGGCAATAAATATTTATAATCAGGAGAAGACTTTTGGTTCACCCTATATATATATGTTCAGATAGTTGTAGTTGCAACCGTTAGTTATAAATATGAATAGCATATGCTCATCTCTCATACTTTAATAAACACAAGATGACTACAAATTAGTTGTGGAAAAAGAATGATTATTGTATGTAATTTACAGGGAAAAGAAGTATATATTGTTGTAAAATAGAGAAATAGCCCACTATTATCACAAATGCTTGTGGTGGCTTCATTTAGTTACTTTGCAAATGTCCCATCAGTAAATCAGTCCTTGAAACAATTTTGTCAGTATGCTTCCGTCTATCAAATTAATTGCATCACAAATTCTAAATTTTAGCTTAGGAAGGGATGTAAGAAATGACAGAGTGTACACTTCACCATTTACAAAACCCCATACACTTAAATCCAGTGGTGATCTTGATAGCCATTAAATAACACCTCCACGTCCAATCCAGACATTGAGGTCAGATGTGATGGGAGGCTGGGGTCCCTTACTTCTAGCAATTTCTGTACGAGTCCCTCTTGACCGGATGTGGTAAAATTCCTTCGGTGGGGTGCGTCAAGAAATTGGCGCGTTTTTTTTTAGTTCATTGAACGCATAAATTTCATGGAATGTAGCCTTACGCGATTGGGATTGTCCAATTAGAGACGCAATTCAAAAGACAGTAACTAGTCCGGCTCCAGGATTTTGGCGTTATGAGGTTGAGAATAAAATGGAATGCACCCGAATTTCGGGAAGTGCTCACTCTCAAAATTGCAGTCAAGACGTAACTAAGAGAAGGAGCTCTCGACCCAACCCGGGACTGCCCAAGGTGACCAAGAACTCCTCCCTTCACACAGCTAAGTTTTCTTTCTTTATTATTTCTTTTGTAAACGTAAATTTTACTGATGTAGCAATAAATTTAATTAATTCATAAGAAGTGAGTTATTTAATCGAGTACTTATTTATTAACTTTTATTTATATAATCGAGTTAACTTTACTTATTAACATTGGCCATGATGCGATTTGCAAGTACCGAGCCTAGGGAACTTGAATTAATAATTTATTACTGAGGCCTCGCATCAGTTGTAACATCGTTGTGATAGTGACAAGGAGTCCCACCTGTTGAAAAATGTAAACTCCTTACATTCCTTCTCTATTGATTGTCATAATGTCAATATGTAGCATGTTCCTCGATGTTCTAGGATACCGTGAATATTTCCCGTTTCCTAAATGACACCTAACACCCTCTATTAATAAACTTAGGATGTATACCTACTAGTGTGACCTTAAATGGGTTATTTTCATTTAATATTTCGAAAGTTCTTTCTTCTACCCACCTAATTTATAGACACATATGTTTAAAAGCAAAATTTTATTTTGAGAGTTTCAGTTACATTTACTGTATGTACTTTATCCTAAATTTTAATGGAGGAACTTTTGATAATTAATCAGATGACGTTAAATCTTATTATTTGTTAAAGGGTTTGAAATTGCTAAGTATAACTCTTAGCCATTATTTCCTTATCCAACTCTAATAGAATTGCTTTCTAAACATTTTTAATGATATCAAGACTATCTTATTGGTTTTCCATTACCTACTTAATTACGAAATGTAAGACAATGGTTATTTAAAGAACTTATCTCATTCAAAGTCTTTATTTTAACTTAACTGTATCTTGAAACTGTTCTATGCATCAGAAGTAATTTGAAATCCTTTCTAAATTTTAAACCAGTCAGCGTGATTTCCTCTAACAGTAAGTTAGAGAAAAACAATGCAATTGTTTCAGATTTTTTCTCTCTCTCAATGCAGTTTATTCTTAAATAAAATATTGTGTCCCTGTTACACATTTTGGATGGAACCAGAATTGTGTTAAAGGGAAGAATACACCACTAATTAGATTTCCACAAGGCTCTCAGGAAAATAAATGGAATGAAAAGGAGTAACTTGAGAAGATTTTGAAGTGCCGTCTCTCTCTTATTCGGTTGTGCTCTAGAATCACAATTGGTGTTGAAAGGCTTTCTGTTTATTCTTTAAACCTGAAGCGGGGCAAAATTAGAAAGATATCTGAAGATAAAGCTCTCAGAAGGCAAATATCTTTCTTTTTTTTTAGATGCGAGCTAAAACATTTATAAAATTTTGAATTTTAATAATATTTCTATTTTAATTTTGTAAATTTTATTTTAATACTTATGTGGTACTTGTTTTCCCTTTTAAAAAAATTACTATTAAATTGTTATGGATTTTTTGCCTTTAAAAGCGAATATGCTGTAAAAATTTAATTTTTCTAAATTGTGATGCCTGATTCGAAGTCTTACATGGAATAGCTTTATTATTGTTTATTTTTCAAAAATATTCCAAGTTTCACAGTTCCACCGCTTAATTACGCCTGCGAGAAACCATGTTTACTTGCTTTCTGATTGTTGTGTATACAGCAATGATACAAAATTATAGTATCTGCAAAGTAGTGCAACAAATTTATTAATCCAAAATAGAATTATTTTATTTTTCTCGCTGTGTTTCATTAAAAGACAACCAACGGGTATTTCTAAATGAATTCAATACTGAATTAAATTAAAGCATTGACAAGATGATAAATAAAAATTACATTGCTTAACGAATGACTCCATATTAGCTCAAGTCACATAGCTTTACTACTTAACTGTTTTTTTCTTCATTTTTTTAATTGAAAATATGTGAAAAATAAAAATAAATAAATATAACGTGTTTACTAATATAATTACTGACATAATTTCAATTTATTTATCAATAAGTAAATTTCTAGAATCATGTTAATAATTCAAAGATAAGGCTTCTTATTTTTCAGCGTTTGTCACTTTTTTTTTACTTCTATTGGTTTGAAAGAGTAAATTAGGTTATAACATCTGTTAATTATTTCGTTTTAACATTAGCTTATTGTATAAAATTTTGATGAGAGATTTTTAGTTAATAATATTGTAATATTATTATCAATTCTGAAATCTTTTTGATTATATAGTTTTCCATAAATGACAAAAACAAAAACAAACCCTTCAGAGTTTTTTAGAATTTATTTTCAGAATAATGTATATTAATTAATGGTTTTTGTTGATTTTGTTAGGTTAATTTTTTGGAATATTTAAAAAATGTAGGTCATATATAGCTTTTTCTTAAATTCTATCTCCTTATATATATATATATATATATATATATATATATAAACAATTGTTAATTATAATATAAAGAGTAAATTTCATTATTTTTATAATGATATTTTACTTTTCTTATAGTTATTTTTACCACTGAAAAGTCAAGATTTTTGGGGATGGGTGGTAAAGAATCGAAACACCTACCTTTTAATTAAATTTAATTAAAACTTTATCTTTAAATGTTTACTCTCATTTATGTTGTTCACAATTTCTATACATAATTTCATGCTAACGCTTCATGTGTATGAAATGAAATCTGTTCATTTTAGGGTTGAAAAAAGCTAAAGTAAATAAAAAGAATAATTGGTTTAATTAATTTGCTTAATAAAATTGAAAACATGCTGAAAACTTCCATCTGTTGTTTGAAAAAATGCATTTACTCTTATTCTACTGGTAAAAGTTGCGTAAATTCATAGAAAGAAATAAAATTATGTCATAAAAATAGTTACGGAAGATATACTGGCATCACATTTATTAAACTAAATCCAATCTACAGAAAACCTAGCAAGATTTGATTAATTTTGGAAGCAAAATATTGAACGATTCCATTAAACATTTATAAATATGTATAGGTTAATGAATTACTTATGTTTGTCGCAAATGAGCAATGTTGTATGTTCTTTGATGAATACTAATTGAATTAAGTCAATGTAAGAAGTGACATAATTCCAATTACGTGTTAGAGTGGATTATTTTCCCCCTTAGAAATCAATGTAAATTGGGACAAAAAAGACTGTGTCTTTATCTGAATAATACATAAATTGATTTTAACAAAGAAAATGCTTGATAGGAACATATACTGTCGTGAAATAAATTTATTGTAGTGATATTATATGCATTAACATTTTAATTTTTCATTATATATCTCATTCGTAGAATTGATGTCTTCAGTTTTATAAAAAAAAAAAAAAAAACATTGTCTTGTTTAATGATTGTCGTATCCTCGTAAATATTCTTGTTATTCCGAATAAAATTATAATCTCATTAAAAATAAACGAAAACGTGTTTATCCTAGTTAAATCCCAAAATTATTTAAATGCAAAGTAAATATTCTATTTTCAACACTAATTATCTTTAATGATAATTAATTTTACTCGAATACCATTTTAGTAATACAAGTTTTTGTTTGATGAATATGTAAATTTCAGCTTATGAGTTTGTATACTCTCGGTAATACATCAAAATGAAGTGCTTTTAATCAGTTAAATGAAGTAAGAAATGCTAAAAAGTTGTTGAAAAAGCTAACTTTCAAACAAAAACATCAAGGAGATTAAAATATATAATAATATATATTCTGCTATTCACACAAAGACGAGAAAATGCTCAGATTTAGATCAAATTTTCGAAAACTATTGAAATAAAGTAAATAATTTACAAGCAAGGTAGACATTTGTGATGTTATTTACGTAGGTGAAACATGTGCATGTTAGTTATACACATGGACGAATTTGCTTTGTAAGCGCATATGTCTGTTACCGTGCTTCGTTCGCTTGCACATTTTGGCAACTGTTGTAAAAGGGAAATTCAAAAAAGAAAAGTTAAAATTAGTAATTATCGATGTTTGAAAAAAGGGAATTAAATAGCGAACTATATCGAGAAGCCCGAGACAGTGATATTAAGTGCAGAATGCAAAACACTTTGGTGTAATGGTCAGCATTGAATGTAACTTTTGGAGACAATAAAATAAGAGTGGATCCAAAGAAATACAGTTTAAGAAAGGCTCTACAAAACCTAAGTAGTTTATTATAATATTGCTATGTTTTCATTGAGCAGACAGGCTTAAGGTATCCGACTACGTTCGGAAAAGTGATTTTGCAAAAGCGTATAAATGGATAATATTTATCATATTTAGTGTCACTTAGATGATTAGAAAATGTATATAAAATTGTTTTAAGAATTTTATTACAATAAAAGATTATTTATGTACAATATTTTGACAAAACTTCACATAGAATGGCCCATTTTCAAAATATTATCCTTTTGTAAAAAAATGCTTCTACTCTATAATAATAATTTGCCTCTATATAGTTCAGACCTCTGTACAGAGGCTCAACTAGAATTTTTGAAATATATAACTTAGAAGTGGGTTTATCCATGTTTTACAACAGCAGAAGGGAGAAAGTTTAAGAAAAAAATGCCGATAATTATTTCAAATGGTTGTAACTGAAAATAATGTGAATTTTGCAAAAATCATAAATGAGCCTCTGTACAGATGTCTGAGCTACATACAGGCAAAATATTATTATAATAGAACCATTTTTCACAAAAGGAGAGCATTTTGAAAAAAAAATTCTAAGTTAACTTTTTGCCGAAATATTGTACTTAAATAATTTTTTTGTCAAAATGTCCTTTAAACAGTTTTATACATGTATTGTAATATAAGTGACACTAAATATCATGAGAATTATCCATTTCTGCACTTTTTTAAATCACGGTTCCGAACGTAATCAGATACCTTCATAGGAGTGCAATAGCTTCTCAGTGATCCCGCGAACTTCATATGGCTACATGCTCCAAAATCTCAAGAGTTACTGCTCTCAGCGAGTTTCCTGAAATAAAACTGCTTTCAAGAAGCTTCTACTTGACGTATGTTAAAATGAAAGAGTCACTATATACCATCCAGCATTCAAAAAATAGATTGGTATGCTTAGCAGATATAATAATAATTATTAGTGCTTTACACACCTTCACGTCCTTGACAGAGGTTCTGGAAGTGTAATTTGCGATTTTATATTTGTAACCTTGAAATCTTAAATTTTTAAAATACAAAATTAAAGGCAAATTTTGATTTTAATTCATTTTTATGGGTCGTACCTGTTAACAGTATATTTCTTATTTGGTGAAATAATTTCTGTAAAATGAGTCCGATGTATTTATTATCCACGTCTTAATTTATGGAGCATGTATAGCGCATGATCACAGGAGGGAAATTTTTTCCTTACATTCTCTGTCAAATATCAATCCAGATATGAAAACAAATTGCTGCTAAAGAGGTATAACTAAAGGGTGTTTTTTTAGAAGTATAGAACTTTAAATTGTAATAAAACAACGATGTATTATTCGATTGACATGAATTTTTTTTATTCGAAAGATAATCTTGTAGCATTACATTTTAAATATGATTTCTGGCATAGGATTGCCATGGCTGGCTCGGATGTAGTCCAATCTGGACGTCCAATTTTCGCTGACTTTTTCCAACATTTGTGGCCGTTATCGGCAATAACACGGCGAATGTTGTCTTCCAAATGGTCAAGCGTTTGTGGCTTATCCGCATAGACCAATGACTTTACATAGCCTCACAGAAAATAGTCTAGCGGTGTTAAATCACAAGATCTTGGAGGCCAATTGAAAAGTTCAAAACGTGAAATTAGGCGGTCACCAAACGTGTATTTCAATAAATCGATTGTGGCACGAGCTGTGTGACATGTTGCGCCGTCTTGTTGGAACCACAGCTCCTGGACATCATGATTGTTCAAATCAAGAATGAAAAGTTAGTAATCATGGCTCTATACCGATCACCATTGACTGTAACGTTGTGGCCTTCATCGTTTTTGAAGAAGTACGGAGGATTCCACCAGCCCATAAGACGCACCAAACAGTCAGTTTTTCTGGATGTAACGGTGTTTCGACATACACTTGTGGATTAGCTTCACTCCAAATGCGGCAACGGCAATCTCGTTTTGTTTGTTGACGTAGCCATTCAACCAGAAGTGCGCTTCATCGCTAAACAAAATTCGCTTATGAAAATCGACCATTATTTTCGACGAAAATCTACGCCTCCCAGTGCAAAATTGAAATTTTTAAAAATTTTGCACAATTTTAAAGCGTTGTTCAGGCGTGAGTCTATTCATTATGAATTGCCAAACCAAACTGAGAATAAATCACTCATGACAGCTGTTAAAATCGGTCGCCATCTTGGAAAGTATTGCCAACATAAACATCATTGAAGGATAAAGAAGTGATTTTATAAATTAAAGAAAAAGCCTGGTGAAAAAAACTTTGTTAAACTGTACATATGTGCCAATAAATTGCCTTATTTCAAGTATGGTTTCAGATTGAGAAATTTAGTATAACAGAGAGAGAGAGAGTACTATATAATAACTAAAGGGTATATCAACCTTTGATTTTTTGTTAATCAAATGGACCAAATAGCTCCCATTATGGAATTTGCTCTGCACATGGTAAATTACTATGATGTAAGCACCCATTTTTATGTGGTATTTTTTGTATTACATCAAAAAAAAGAAAAAGCTATCTCAGTGAAAAAAATGCGGCAGTTTTTGCCGACGTTATGATTTCAAGTCATAAATTTTTTAAAAAAATTAAATAAACTTTTCCTCAAAATTCCTAATGAGAAAACTCAGCAGATGAAATCTTGGAAAATCTATTTTGTACAATAGTATTTACGAGGATAAAATAAAATTGCTTAGAAAGCATTTCAATATCAAATACTAGCGAAATGAATGTGAGCAGCATTTTAAGTTTAATATGATTTCAAGTTTCTTGTAACACATATTTTATATTTTATGAAAAATCATACTTTTAATACATTTTTATGCTAATCATGATATGTATATGAAAGTAACCTGTTATATTATGTTGATAGTATTTATATTTGGTCTATTTTTCTTAGAGAGCTGCTTTATATTTCATTATGTCCATCTTATTGCTACTTTTATAAATACATATGAGTGTATTAATATTGATTAGTACAAAAGTATAATTTTACTAATAACAGCTATTGCGAAACGTTTCATTAGAGAAGAAAGTTTAATATTTTATTAAAAAAATAGTTGTTAATTTATGTAAGATACACAAGCTTAGGAAATCTGAAAAATGTTATGTACCCAGAAATTGCAGATCACAGTTTTGATTGTCTTAATGAACTATCAATCAATGAAAAATATTGGATATTAGCATAAAATAACTCCCTTTAACAAAAATTTTTCCTTACGTCCATATTTTCTCTTAAATCTAAAATCGTCTTTAGCTAAAAGTAGCTGTAGCTATGTCTCTTAGAAGTCCAAATCGCTTTCTAATCTCTGTTTAATGACACAATTCATTTTGTTCTGACATGCAAGCGACGAAAATTGGATTTTTCAGGATTAATACATGAACTGCAGGCTGTATGTATTCCTAGAGAAGACGACTGGATATTTTAAACCATGGCTTTCTTCCTTCATTCTTTTTTTTTTGTGTGTGTAGTATTACCTTTTTAAAGGACATATCCCAAAACTGGTTACCGAAAATTGTTTAGTATAAATTTTTATTTTTGTGTATTTACTTTTAATTTAAAACAAAGAACGTTTACTCTCTAAACTACTGTATTCTATGAATGCGTAAATATCTGTACCGATTTATTTGCATCGACTATATTATAACTTAATCTATTAATACTTAACGCAAAAATTGTATGCTATATTAATATTCTAAAATGTTATGTAAATGTAGTACAATGTATTGCAGAATACACGGTGTTTGAATCTCAAGGTCTTAAAGCGTGCTATTAAATGTAATGAACGTTATGTAGAAATTATTTGTTAAAATAATTAGTACTTATAAACATCTTTTTTAATAACGCATATATATCTTTACATATTTTACAGATTGTGTTTTCGCTTGACATCTCATCCACGTTTGGCTTTCATAAACCTGAAACTGAAGCCATTTTACAACTAAAAATGAAGTAGTTATTCTCGTTAAATCAGTGTTTCTCAAACTTTCAATACTTTGCGACCCAATATTCATTCAGAATTTCCTTCGCGCTCCCCTTCCATACAATAACAATGTTTTTAATTCAATAGTGCTATACTTTGACGTTAAAGCTACAATACGAATTAACCTGTTAATTGTCACTGGCGTATATATACGTCTTGCTCAGCCAAAACGTTAATTGTCTTGGACGTATATATACGTCATTCCGAAGTACGATGTTTTCTGTACACTGCTATCCATAAAAATTATTTTTAAACCTTAAAAGCTTGGGAATGCAATAAAAGGACTGAAACAGAGTTTGCGAAGAATTTACTTATTTCAGAGGATAGGCTTATTTATTCCTTTCTTTCGCCCCTCTCTTCCAATACATCACACTCACCGCATAGCACGTCTACGTGGGAAACGGTGTCTTTGGGGAGCGAATTGCGTTACTTTTAATCAGCAGTTAAGGGATTAATTACAAGCAATACAAATTATAAAGATAATAGTTAATTTTTTTATATATGACAATGTCACTGGTAACTATTAAACTTGTTTTTAACTTAGTATTGTTAAATTAATAATAAAATACATCGTGCAATACTGATAAATTTATAAGTGTATTATATCAGTGTAAATGTGTATTTTAATTTTTATTGTGCCAGAATAATTTTTTTCCCGTTTACTCTCAGTAAATTAATAATTTTTTAAAATAATCTTTTGTTTTCGACTTTTCAATATGCTCGCACCCCCCCTTGCAGAGTTGCCACGCCCCCTTAGGGGGCATGCCCACAGTTTGAGAAACACTGCGTTAAATGCATATTAATTAGCAATAAATCCAATATCTTTTAAAATTTTAATAACATCATTAGACATTGTTTTGAACATGGATATCCTGCTAATTTTCTTTACAATTATATTGCTAAAAGTTCTCAGTAAAATGACAATATGTAATAATATTTGCGTTAAGTGGTTTATTGAATTAATTACTTATACAGTTACTCAAAATACCGCGTTGCATGTTTTATACATTTAATAATACTTAATTTTACTTTTGTATCATTGTGTATGTTTAGGAAGACTTTTTATTTTTCCCATCGATCTTATATTAATATTTAAGGTTTTTAAATGTATTATATATAGACTTACATTTATTTTTTATCGTAATTTACTAATTTTAATTTTATGTGGTCCTAATACATAAAATCTTTGTATTTGGTGGGATTTGTATTTTTTTCCCACCAATCTTTGTATTTGGTGGGAAACAATAACATTATGCTGTGCTCACAAAGTAAGTTTCATCATCTTCTAGTTTTAATACCTCGACTTTAACTCTATAATAGTAAGTATTCTATTAAATTTCATCATTATATATTAATAGTATTGTGTGTTTTACTTATAGTAATACCTGCATTACTATAATATTTCTTCCTTTCACTATGTCCCAGTGTATAGGCAAATTACAGGAGAAGGTTGACTAGTCACAAAACTTAGTTTAAACCGTCAATCTTCGTTCCTAAGGCTAAGAATTTCCTATTGTACTCCTGGGGGTAATATTTCTTACACTCTTGACTGTTTATACTTAAGTTTATATATATATATATATATATATATACAAATATGTATGTAGTCAATATAGAGTATGTTTGCTTTAGCGAATTTTGAAATTTCCATTAGATTTAAAAATCTTGTCTATGAATGTTGTTTTTTTTTTTTTTTTTTTAAAGTTTTATTTGGCTTTGTTCACAAGCTTGTGTGTTTTTCTTGTTTATATAAAAATATTATGCCAACTTCAGATTTTGTGCCTATAAAGTAATTGTGGATATGTTATCTATGAGTGGATTAGATTTTTTGGAATTATTGCTCATTATTTCACTTTATATTAATGTGATTGTAAAAACTTTTACAGTGATATTTTATTTGGGTCCTTTCATTATACCTTTAACTTTTAAAATAACTATGAATTTGAAAAAAATAACAAGTTTTAAGCGACTGGCAATTTGCTATACCAGGGTATGACATTGCTCGGTGGTACAGTATAATGGTATCTGTACCATCGTCATCCATTTACATTTTATGAGACCTTATGTAGAAATTTTGTATATATTTGGGTATGGCTTTAGTTAGTTGTGGTGATGGGCACAAAGGTTCTGAGTTGGCATATAAAAAAAAACATATAAAAAAAAAACTATAAATTTTTAAAATAATACAAAAAATGTGTGAATTGTTTTGATAATCAGAATTTTTGCTTTCCTTTTATCTTTGTCGTTTTAGAATTTTTAAAACTCGAATTTTTTGGAACTCTAAATATAAGAATTTATCTCGTACAACAAAACGAAATATTCATTTTTCCGATAGTATAGATGAAAATCAAAGAGTTAATGATTTTAGTAACATATTAGAAACTCGGTTTTTCAGAGATATTCATGCTTTAAAACTAAAATTTAGATCTTGCACTGATAAAAGATGCAAGGCGTGTGGCATGATGAGTGGGGAACAGTTGGATATGGATGCAGGTTATATATTTTGTAAGACTTTTAACTGTGTTTACAAAATGACATGCAACATATGTAAATTTGTAAATAGGTCAGACCTCTAACACTATCAATATTAGATTGAACCAGCATAGGTCTGATACAAGGAAATTTGATTGCAACAAAAACCAAGCTAAGATTGAGATAGGACACTTTCATAAACATGGATTCAATAACATAACTGTACATATACTTAGAATAGTGCCAAATATTAAACAAAGATTATGGTTCGAAAACTTTTTATATATTCATTTAGATCATATTATCCTTATGGTTTGAATGTTATATGGAAAGGTGAAAGTGTCTTATTAACTTTTAAACAAAAATCCGAGAATTCATTATATCTTCCGAATTTTAATAAATTTATTGATAATAGTAATAATATTCGTTTAGTGAGAATTTCAAAAGCTAAACGCAGAAAAAGAGTTACTAGAGACATGTCAACCCCCTCAAGAATTCTATGTTAGAATTAGCTGCTAAATTTGATGATAATTACAACACAGGCTTAATTAAATCGTTTATGTTTGGCTTGAATAAAACTGAAATTAAAACTATGACAGATATTTTAAGCAGATATAAATTTAAGAGATTCTCATGGTATGCATATGATTCGAGACCTTAATAACTATTTAGTACAAAAAATGAATATTAAATTAGATGTTGAAAATTACTCTACAGAATATTGTACATTATTATTTATGAATAAATCCTTTAACAAAATTAATTTTTCAAGTATATTTCAAAAATATCAATCCTTTTTTCCTATTAAAAATATTATTATTAAAAAGGCTTTCAAATACAACAAGAAATTTGGTAGATTTATATTTAATTATAATCAAATCTCGGAGCTCCTAAGTTCTGAATCATGTAGATGCAATCTATATCGAGACTATATTGATGATTATCATCAGCACGTTGTCACAGGAGACCTTAGCATCGTGAAAGATGATTTGTTAAGAAATTTTATGGAAAAAGGTACCGGTTTTAGACTTATGATCACAAAAAATAAATCTAATGTTATGAAACAAATCATAAAAGATTTAGATAAATTCTACCTTAAATGGCAATTAAATACGGAATGCCGATTGAAGCATTCAATCAATTTAGATCTTATGTAGCAACAGAAATTCGGGAATTAGATTTTACTGTTGAAAATGAAATTATGTATAAAGATCTTAAATCATCAATAGTAAATATCCAAAAATGACTTCGTTATTACATATGTTGATAAGGTATCTGCTAATTATGCCATAATTTGTAAATATTTTTACAGTAAAATATTAAGTAACCACATTTGTAATAATAATTCATTTCAAAAATCAATTCACAATAATAGAGAAGATGATAATCGTCTTTTAGCTTTGAACAAAAGACTGAATATTCATCTAAATAATATTAAATATCCAAGTATTTTTTTAACACCAAAATTTCATAAAAAGCCCTATAAAATTCCGTAGTATCACTGGATACAATACATATATCACGAAGTCTGGGAAGATCTTGCAATCTCTTCTTCAAAAATCTAATTGATAATTTACAAAACACGGCAATTATTAAAAATAGCTTAGAGATTGCTAAAGTTACTAAGGATATGTTGATTTTTTTTCTATGCATGGTTTTGATTAAAAGGACCTTTTAATTCTATAGATATTGACGATATGATTAAGGTTCTTCAGTTAATTTATGATAAATATGAATTATATACTTCAATGAAAAAGAAAAATTTGATATTCTTGTTAACCTCATTTTAAAAGAAAATTTCATTATATTTGATCATAATCTTTATAAACAGATCAAAGGATTACCTCAGGTGGTCCAGCTAGTAATTGTTTAGCGAACCTATATTTACATTTTTTGAAATAGATCATGTTATAAATGATTCTTACTTAATTTATCGTTATATAGATGATATAATAATTTTTGGTAAAAATAGTGAATACAAACCAAATATTACATTCTACCCTGATTATCTCAAGCTCCTTAAAACTAACTTCAACTCTAATAGGTGGAATTCTTGGATTTGGACTTGCATCTTATTAACAATAATGTAATCAGCAACATTTTTGACAAAAGAGATTCGTTTAACTCCATATAATTAAAATTCCTGTATGGAACAGTAATTTTCATATATCAATTTACAGAAATATCATTTTGAATTTTTTATTTAGAAATGATAACTTAACTACCCACAAAATAGATAAATACAAAAATATAAAAAAAAAAAAAATTTCAATGTTGTTTAGATCATGAATACCCAAATTTCTTGAGATCTTATATTCATCACAAATACATTAACCGTCTTGCTACTTCGAATTCCAAATCCACCACACAACAATAGGTTTTCAAAGTCAGCATGATATTTTTCTTATGTAATTGTTCTTAGTATTTTTCTACTTTTCTTACATAATTATTTTGTGATTTTTCTGCATTAAGAGTTTGTAGAGTTTGTTACATAATAGTAGTGATTGGTTTTATCATGCTCTCTGAGTTATACTTTCTCTGAAAGTTTTGTTTATTTTATTTGGTTTTTCTACCGAGTTGCAAAGGGGGAAGGTTGTTCAAACTAGTTTAACCCCACTTACATATTTCCTAAGTCCGGAAATTGCTTTCTGACTCGCTAGGTTCTTCTTTTTTGTAGTTCTTTTATTTCTCTATAATTTTGTTCTTCATGTTCAGCTTTCATATTTTTATTACGTAATTTCTTGTTATGTTCTTTATCTATTATTTCTGTTTTTGATAAATAATACATATTTTTTTATATATATATATATATATATATATATATATATATATATATATATATATATATATATATATATATATGTATATATATATATGTATATATATATATATATATATATATATATACATATATATATTTATTAAAAGTTCTTAAAATAATAATAGTTCAATACTATAAATTTACATATTTCATAATTATAGTTAGCTCCATATTCTATTATTAGTTAAAATTATTTATTATTATTTATTCATATATACTTTAGTGTCACTAAAGTAATGGTATTTTGTTACTGTCTTATTAATTTTTGTTTCTATTATTTTTATACTTTTGGTAAGTGCTACGTTTCAGCCATTAACATGCTTTGAATCTGCATTAGAATCCAGAATCTGGCAATAACTTATTTATTGCACTCAGATTTAGCACGGGCTATGCATTTTCAAGTGCAATTTTAGGTAAGTTACCTCTATTTTGTGATGTATTTAGATATTCCTATCCATTACTTTCAATAGGTTTTGGTTCAGTATTATTTACATAAAGGAGGAAGGTTGGCTGGCCAAAAAACATGTTCAACCCCACTTTTATATAATTTATTTTATATATTAGCTGTCCTAAGTCAGCAATGTTTATAATACTGCAGCATCCATTTCAAAACAAACAAAACACATAAAAATATATGAAATTGTGATACTTTGAATTTTTGAGATTTATATTTATGTAATAGAGTATATGTGGTTATCTATCGTATGTTTAGTAACAAATACTTAGTACTGAAATCTTTAAAAAAAATTTTTGAAGATCATACAAATTGGAAAATATGTAAAGAGTATTTTAAGGTATTAGAAGTTTAGTTTATTCTTTAGAACAAAAATCAAATACCAGGAGGTTAGATGCTGTTTTCAAGAACGAAAAGAAGTTTCAAAAGGAATCTCTGTTTGTGACTGCCAGATTTATGCTTCTCATGAATCAAGGCGTATGAAACGCGCAGCATCCAGAAACTAATGTTTGAGAAAGCAAAGTATATTCTAAAGTCTGTGGAATTGAACGGCGTTGAAAACATGATTTTGGCTACATTTCAGAAGAATTAATTTACTAAATTTAAGAGTAATTATTTAGGTTTTTCTCTATTTTTTTTATCTGTGATAAATTATATGTACCATTTAGTCTTTCTAATTTTGTTTCTTCATGGTAGCTTTTAACAGAAATTGTTAAAAAAAAAAAATTTTTTTGAAAAGGTTTTTAATATTTTTTACATGATTTGAAAAGGAATTATATTTCTTCTTATTTACTTTTTTAAGATGTACCCTTTTTATGAATATAAATGTAAAAAAAACGGGTTTTATGTACATAATATTTACAGAATTAACATAATATAATCTATTTTTTTCTTGCCTCTGAATTTTCTAGAACCTTTCTATTTACCTTCATCAAGTTTTTTAATTTCTCTAAATCTAATAAATTGACAGTTGTATATTACATATATCATATTAAAAGTAAGAAATACTGCAATAATTTTGCGTACGGTAATAAAATTGTGAAAAGAAACTTAAAACAATTTTTCATTTTCACTTAAAAATTCTTAAAATAAATCATACAAAATTTTTATTGTCTATAGAAATATGCATTATTAAAAGTGTGTTGTTTAAAATCAAATATAATTTCTGTTCACAACTTTAGAAGCTAATTCGCAATTGTTGTTCTTAAATCTTTATCTAAAATACAATTCTTATTAAATCTTCTGTAATTTTATTTAATAATAAAAAGCAGTTCTTATATATATTGAAAAAAATTGTGAACATTTAGATATAACATTAAATTATTCATTTTTAAATCTTATTGGTTTGATCTTTCATTTTTTTCGAAAGTATAATAGAAAAAGAAAGTGTCTCATTTATGTGAAACTTACGCATAATGTAACTAAACATTTTCTATAAATAATATTAAGAAACAACATATTTCTTTCATAATTTGATGATAAAAAATGGAATTTGAATTTACAGGCTTTAAATTGTGAACGCATCTTACAGTGATAGTTAACTCAACTGTCACTTTAAAAAGGCAAAGAATATAAATACTTATGAAGATTAAAAGCTTATTAAAACAAAATAATTGTGTTTAACTATAATATTTATTAACTCTTATATACTTCACTTTTAATTCCTTACTTTCAGAAAGTATGAATGCAACTTCTAAGCAATACCGTGGTTTAAATTTTGAATATATTGTTAAGGATTCTCTTATTCCAAAAAGAAAATGGGCTATTTCATTAAAAGTAATCACCGCGAGAGGAGAAAATTGGTTCATTCTCCTCTCAAGTAGATGCGAAATAGTATTATAGTATCTGTTAAAGTCATGTGTTATTATTTTAACTTTTTCCGAACCCGCTAATTATTTCTTTGATTTACAAGTTCGTGAATTTCAACTCTCCGATAAGGCCAGCTGTTCTTGTCAATAGTTTCTGATAAGAAAATCCAATTACAGCAAAATACTTAATATTATTACAGCCTTGGATTACTTTGAGCTTATTGTGAGTGGTCTACCGGGATGCTGATAGAACAAAAATGCCTGAAGAAAAAGAATAAAATAAAATGAAATAAAATAAACTAGCACATATATATAAATTTATGGTGTCTGATCCGGAGTAACTGGCTTAGAAATAAAACACAAAGGGAAATAAACCTTTTCCACTTTAGGGATAAGTGGAGCCTCAAAAATATCAAACTGCCTAGGAGGTGAATCATGATAGTTAAAGAATAATATTATTGTAAATTTTATGCTTACAAATATTATGGAAACTTATTAAATCACAAACTGATTTTCTTTGATAACAATAAAGCACCTCTCTCTCTCTCTCTCTCTCTCTCTCTGTATATATATATATATAAGAAAACCAAGAAAAACGTTCTAAATCTTCTTTTAGCGCAAAATGCAGATATGGCTTTCCGTAAAACATATGTACACTTAATATTTTAAAATTATTTTGAAGCGTGTTGATATAGAAAATTCAATCAACTTTGTTTCAAATAACTCCGTATTAAATAAGCGTCATCCTATAGCGCAGAAAAGAAAGAAAAACTTATTCCAAAAGAATACTTTAAAATTTCTTTTTGTTTTTTTAAACAGGTATAACTTTTTATTGAATACATTTTATGCGTTCTTGAGGTCTGGCAATAATGTTTTTTTCAGTCCATTGTCCATTTGAGTCAGAAAAACGTAAAGGTTATTTTTCTTAAAATTCAATGGAAATTAACTTTTAAAAAATTGATTCAGTTGCCAAATGAGCAATACATGTGTTTATGTGCTTTGTTCTCGTCTTATTCAAGAATACCATCGCCATACTAATAATGTTTGCTTAAATGTTAATAATTGCATTTAATATCGCAAAATATATTATTGAATTATCTCTCTGGTATTTTAACACTTGACAGTGATCTCAACATTTAATATACAACGAATAATAATAAAAAAAATTCGCAGTGCAAGGTGAATTAATGCTTAGAAAGTACAACATAAAAGTTTTAACTCATAAATCAGCTAACTGCTTTAAAATTCATAGTTACTGAAAATTAATCTGAATAATATAATTATAACTGTGTGCATGATTTTTTTCTATGTAGCGTTAATAAAAATGTGCATATATTTTAAGGAAAAACTTTTGAAAAAATGTAATTTAAAAACACATGTGTGATACATGTAAGCTGTACATTTATGATCCAGGACAATCAAACTTCTGCAAACCAACTATATTAATTAAAGTTTTACTTACCATTGTAGAGCATTTGACGTAAAAGATTAAACTATTAGTTGTTATTTCAGGTCTAAGTTCAATGATATCTCCTTTAGTATAACAACTATTTATTAATTCAAAATAGGTTACACAAATACAACAAATGTCTTTAAAAAACAATGGGTTAGTAATCATTAAAAAAACAAGGAAGGTTTTTTATAGCAAACATATTTTCTCCTCATCTCACTGGCACTATGTCATTAATGTATGACTATTGTATGCTGTAGTAATTACAGGTGAAGTTCTGAATTATTAGCATTTAAATTTAGCATACCGCATGTAACAATAATAATTTGGAGTTATGAACTGTTAGTTCATTTGGAGGGGGGGATGATTTTCTTCCGATTTTATGAGATTCAATCTTTCCATTTAATTCCTTTAAATTATTCTGTTTATCGAGTAATTGCTCTTTGCAATCAATTAGATCTTCAATTTTATCTTCATGAGAAATAGATTCAGCTTTTATTACACTTTCAATTTTTGTGGTTAATTTAGATGTTAAAGATCTAAAAGTTTTTCGTACAATTTTAACGTCTTCTAATGATTTTTCCATCTTTATAAAAATATATATAATCGAATACCTGATTTCTTACATGTTACATTTCTTTAAATTCTTATTTCCATGGGGTAGTTAAGCGATCCTTAAGATATATATTAAAAATGCGAAAGTTTGTGAGGATGTTTGGCCGTCTTTCACGCAAAAACAACTCAATGGATTTTAATGAAACTTTAAAGTAATATAGCTTATACATCAGAATAACATGTCCAATAATGAATTTAAAAGTTAAAAAGCAGTTGGAAACAGGTTTGTGTTTTAATTCTAACTATGCTTTTAATGTAATGCATGCTCGGTCTAAATTACTGCATCATGAGCAGTTTGTAGGGAAAATTGTTCAATTCTCATCTTTGATAGTCGATTTGAGTATATATATATATATATATATATATATATATATATATATATATATATATATATATATATATATATATATATATATATGTATATATATATGTATATATATATATGTATATATATATGTATATATATATATATATATATATATATATATGTATATGTGTGTGTGTGTGTTTGTGTGTGTGTGTGTGTGTATGAAATAATTTCCAGTAATTTAATCTGTAATATTAATAATTCCCTCTATCATCTTTTTAATTAACTCATTTTAATAATATCGGAAAATGACTACAACCTAAGGAGGATAAATGCTTTATTTAACAAGATGAAATATCTAAATTATACTGAACAGCAAAGGAGAAAGTCTTTCTCCTACGTCTAAAGCTTAGCGTCCCTAACGTCCGTCTGCGTATTTTCCCGTGTGTCCTTTAGACGGACATTCCTGACGGGGTGTGACGTCAGTGTGGACTGATCCACCCTAAGTACAGGGGGAGGGGTTGTCCATTGCACATATCCAACCCTACAATAATACTCAAATAATCTTTTAATATTTAGGTTCAAAACTAACGCACCAATTTTAATCGTAATCAACTAGTATCATTGTAACCAATCAGAGCTCTTGTTTAAAAATAGTCACGTGGTCTTCACTCCCGGGTATAAATACCGATGTCTTTGGAAATCCCGCGCTCTTCTCTCTGTAATCATGTAGTCTGGTGCTGTGTGTTGCGTGCTCGCTCTATTTGTCTGCTTGCTTTCACCATTTAAATGTCGCCGTTTGCTTTTTGTCTCCAGCTCGTCATCTTGAATATATATAAGTAATTGCAGCTCTTTTGTCCATTGTATTTTATGTGCTCGTAAGCTTATTGTGTTGTCGTAATGCCCTCCATGTTTCATTTGAAAATAAAGAAGATTAAAAGGATATCAGAAGTTCTATACTTATTCAGAAAGATAAGGATTTCAAAATAATGGTTTTGGTTCGAGAAGTCGATGAACTAAATTATAATCACAAATTCATAAGTTTTTTTCAAAGTTAAATTTTACAAATATGGTAAACATTTCTCCCTTAATTCCAAATATTTTTCAGTATTAAGAAACAGTAAGTTTTAACACGTAATTTCACTTACTCTAGTTACTCAGGATACCTTATTTCAATTTTACAGCTTTGAAAAGGGCAATAAAAAATTAATAACAAATGAGTAAGTACACATTTGTTATTTTTTCACACCTGCTTGACAAATAACAAGCGAATATTTTTGTCTAAACATACTAGAATTTAGTTAATAGAATGCTATCGTCGATGAAACCGCTTTTACTTCTATTTCCCTAAACAATATTTGGGGTTTAAGTCCGAAGTATTTAACGGAAAAACTCTCCGTGTGTCTAAATTTAAGTGGGTGCATTTTTAACAAAGCATTTTTTGCCGAAGTTTGGCTTGTATCCAAATCTGTTATTAAAGAGTTTTATTCTAAGGCAAAGAAAATATCATTTAAGCTATAAAAAAAGAAAAAAAAGGTGGATTTTATAAAAGTTGTTATCTCGAAGCTGGATGGTAAAAGCCCTCGATTTATTGTATCTGGTGTATAAGCTCCAATAACTTTGGACGAAGTCTCGGTTTCTTTAAGGTTTTCTCTTTATAAAGCTCTCCGTCTTCTATTTTCACATTTTACTAAAAAAATATGTATTTAAACTTTTTAAGAAATTATTTTCCGATATAAATAAGCTTTTTTTATCAGTATAAATAGCAGACATGAATATGAACATTTAGTATAAAGTACGCTATCTTTTTATTTAAATATTTATCATAGAAAATCTAGTAAAAAATCAAACTTTCAAATAAAATTTTGACTTATTCATTAAAATAGAAAAGTACTTTATATTTTTCGAACTTAGGTTTTATTCATACATATTTAAATTATTAAAAATTTCCAAAAAATAAAATTTCAAAGCATCTATTTCACTTAAAAGTATGCGTTAAATAAAATTTTTATGCATTTTTATGTTAAAAAAACAAAATTAAAAAATGGTTATATTTTTCCTGGTTTATATCTAATGATACTAATTTAACTTCCCAGACATTTGTGCTTTGTTATGTGGTTCTTTGTAAATCTTTTACTTCAATAAACACTGTTTAATTTTTATAGTATATGAATCATTATATATATATATATATATATATATATATATATATATATATATCAATAACTTTAACATCGCTGATTACTCAGGGTAATTGTTCTATTGTGCATAAATAAAGAAAATACTTGAATATGTCATTTGTTTCTACTTTGTGTTTGAAACAAATTATTTTAATACCGAATAATATTTTATCCATAAGTCTTCATTAGTTTATGGTTAAGCTAATGGTGACTGATGCATGTACATAGTTTTACAGTTATAATGCATCCTTCAGCGTACAATTATTCACAAATGCTTTGGTACAAAAGAAATTGCTTTAATTTTTTTATTGAACATTCAGCTCATTTTTCAGCTTTTTCTAACAAATCAAATAATTGTTTAATCATGATTGAGTAAAAATGGAATGTCTAAGACAAATAATTAGTCCTATCAAAATAACTCAAATTTTATTTTTTTGTGATTGTCCTTTTTTGTATTAATTGCCATCTTGTATTATTATTACAAATGCTCACTTCTTTCACAAATGAGTTTTAGAAATACATGTATTTATATAAAATATAATTATTGAAAATACAATGTCTGAAAGAAAAGGTATTCCACTTTGAAGATGATTATTATTTAAGGAAATGCTTTGGAAAGCCCTAAAAACTATTTTTTTTCGAAAGAATTTTTTGTACAAATACTGTTTATAAGCAATATTCACTAAAATTACAAATCCTCAATACACATAATTGATAACAAAATGACATATATCAAGTATACTCGGAATTTATTGTAAAGAATAAAAGATCTGAAATATAAATACAATTATTTTCAGCAATCCATCTAGAAAAATATTTTTTAATACATATTCCATGTAAGAAGTGCTTCTAATATGGAACTTTTCGATCTGAATATTAAGTTCAAACATCTCTCAAATGTTTTACAAAATTCATAAGTTAACTCTGAATTTAAAAATCTCTTTTCTTCACCTTGATCAATACTACTTATGTTCTACAGTTATAAATAAAATTTATGTTTGAAACAAGTTTTCGAGCATTACCATAATAAAATATTAATTTTTTAATTTCTGTGTTGGTAATAATAAGCAATAGCTTAGAATCAACGTAGATATATTAATTGTTTACAGAATTCAAATTAAGTTTACTCAAATGGCAATTTTAATGTGTTTTTATTTCATAGATTAATGCATGCTTAAGTGATGCAGAAGTGATGCATTTAAAGTAATAAAAATGATAGCTAGCACACACAAAAATAAAACAATATTTGAAAACTAAATGTTTACTTAAATGTTAAAAATTCAAAATGTTGAAATTTAATGGGACAAAATGATTTGTTGCAACTTTATAATAAGATAAAATGCTAATTGTTCTAAAATATTTAATACGATATTGTTGCTTGCATCACCAAGACTTATTAATCTTCTAAAAAACATAAGCATACAAGTACTTATTCTATGAAATTACTAGACTTAATAAACTTTCATTGATAACGCTGTGAGTACTTTTTTGTTATTTTCTTATTTTAATACTTTTTTATTGAATGGTGAAAACTTTAAATAATATATATATCAAAAATCATATGTAGATGCTAAATAGAAAAAGTTATTCCATGAATTATATATTGACATTACGTATAGCAAGAAGTTCTTTTTAATACCTTCATGCATAAAAATATCTTTAAATATTTATTTCTTATCGCACAAAAATGAGTCTAAAGAAAAATATGTATTAATAATTTAACCATATTCGTATTTTGGGCAGCTTAAAAGTTAGCTCAGTTCAGAGAAATTAACCTTCCAAGGAGCCAAAACTGTTAATTAATTCTACCTGTTTGTCGGATTAATAGGCGGAATATAGCCCGAAAGGAAATTCCTAAGCGTAATTGAGATTGAATCCAACTTTAATATTCATGTTAATTCCACGAATAGAGATAGGAAGCGACATAATGAATTGATTTCACAAATTTATTTCAGGTGTTACAAAACAAATTACTGCAAGTAATATTTTTTTCAAGCTGTTAATAATATAATGAAGAATCTATTATTAAATACATGATTACTTTTTTGTGGTACGTAGAAGGCAATTTCTTAAAAAAAATTCATTTCTTAGTAACTTTTAATGGCATTCTTTGTTTTCCGTGTCTTGAATTTTTACAATGATTCTTTATCGAGAAAACGATAAACATTACGAACTTTTGAGTAAGTTCTTAAACTGTCATATTTTTCTTTCATTATATCGTTTTAAGTATAATGGTTTTACTGATGACAATACTATTTTCAAAATAATAAAAAATGGAATTTTTTTTAAAACTGTTTGATAGTTGTTTTTTTTTATTATGATGGAAAAATATTTTCAATTATAGAAGGAAGTACTACAAAATTATTAAATTTTTTTATAAAACCCTGTATTTTATAAATGAAGTTTTCAAAAACTTAACCTCATGTTGCAGTTTTATTTAAAAATATCGATAGGATTGACTTAAAAAAATATGACGAAATACTGTGGAAAAAAAAGTAAAATTTGAAAAAGGATTTGAATAATGAATAATAAAATAGACAATTGAAACTTTGGATGTTATAAAGAGTTTGATTTTGCATTATTATAAACATTGTAGCCTTATTTCTTGATAAAATATGGGGTTTAATTCTTTTGGTCAACCAATTTCCCCCCTTTCTGCTTACAATACTGAGTAAATACATATGGAGCGTAAAATAGATAGACAATATAAATCCATTATTAATTAAAATGTTACCCATTTAAAAAAGCATTAAAGATGCTTAGTTCATACTCAAATTAACGAGCATTAAACCAATCATTACCAGATTCTGTGATCAAAATACATATGTAAATCTTGAAAAAATGAAAGCCAGTTTGAAGCGCTACTTATAAGTATAGAAACTATTACAGCTAAAATAGTTATAAATTCAAATTATGTGTGAATGTGCAAATTTTAGTAAATGTAGGAAGGAATAGACATGCCTGTCTGCTTCGAGACTTCCCTGTGACGAGAATTAAGTTATGTATGTATATGTGTGTGTGTTTGTGTGCATATATAATCATGTTTTAGTGCATAAATATATCAATTTTGTACTTACTAAAGTACAATTATTTTATTTTAAATTATAACCTGCTTATTTAACTGCATTTTTTTTACCAATGAACATTATTATACAGCTACATAGAAAATGGAGTACATTTGATTTTTGAGTATATTTGCTTACTACTGATTCTAACAATTGCAATCCTTTCATAATATTGTAAAATATGTTTATTAATCTGTGTAATTTCATACATTTTAACAAATTTGTACAGTGTATAATTTATACTTGCTAAATTGAAATGTATTTTAAGGAAAATACATTGTACTTGAAATTTGCTTCTTTAAAATTAAGTTAAAATAAGTATTTAACCTCTATGTATCTATGTAGTCAATGCGTTTTGATAAATCGCCATATTCATTGCATTCATAAAATTCAATGCACGAGTAATAATTTTACAAAAAAGGCCCCTTGAAACTACTTCTTTAAAATCTATGATCTAATATTTTTCAATTTAGGTTAAAACTTTGTAAGAATAGTTTTCTTCTTTTCTTCTCTTAATAAATACATAAAATGGCAAAAAGGAAAACACACACCTTTTTTTCGTATTTTTTTTTTTTAAAAAATGAACAATACTTTATTATGAATTCTCACAAGTTACATTTATTGTGTACAAGAGAGCTGATCCCATGGTATCTCATGTCAAAATTTCCGTTTATGAAAATATAATTAAATATAGTTTAGTATTTCGCTTTTCCCAATAAGAAAGAAAAATATGGTATCTTTTATGTGGAACACTCAATTTAAATGAGTTTCCCATGTTTTGACGTAATGTAATATGTTACAGTAATATTTTATTCTTTCTAACTTTCGAGGCGGGGGTGTGTTCTCATTATAATTAACCTTTCTTTAAAACAGGGAAGAGTGCTACTATCTGATAAAAAAGAATTATGCGTGCCTCTTTCATATTCTCCAATAAACAAAAAATATGAAAAGGTAAAAGAAAAATGTTACTTTTAATTTAGTTTTAAAAGAAATAATATAATAAAAAAGTCAAAAGTAAGAAAAAATTTACAGGGTCAATCAGTTTGGTCTGATATAAAAAAAGGAATAACTTGAAAGGTATTTAATACTAAATAATTAATAACAGTTAATACTTTTTTAATGTGGATTTGAATTTTTTTAATACGTGCATAAATATTTTAATGTATAATTCTTGTAATGTGAAATTTTTTAATAAATCATCTATATAAGAATTAGCTCTGTAAAATGCTAATAAAATTAGGTATTTCTAGGTGTATATACTTAATTTTGAGTTATGTTTGGATTTCATTACGTTCCGAATAAAAAACATTTGTTCACTAACATATGTTGATCCAAACCTTCAATAATATCTGACAGCCAAATGGTTCAAATTTCTAAAATTCAATATAGTTCGGGTCACTTTCACTTGAAATAAGTGTGTTGCATTTCCTTTTCAAATTTAAATTCGAATTCCAGGTGGGTAACAATTAAGATCTTGCAGATGAATTAAAAACCGATTTTTGAAAAAAATCCTCATTTTTTTTATCTTAAAACTCATCAAATCTAGCACTGAATGAATCCTGCAAAATGGATAAAAAATTAGAAATCTATGATATTTCGGATTAATATTAACTTTGGAAGATATTTCCTGAATGAATGTGAATGTGTTAATCTTTTTTCACCAAATTGCTGACACAAACAATAGATACGACCAATTAAGCTAGATAAAATACAATCTTTCAGTGAAATCTTAAAATTAAATTATTTAAATGTACTATAATATCAGTAATAAAGCTCAATTCTATATACAATCTTCATTTTTTAGTAGCAATCACTCATCGGGTAGTTCATTGTTTCTTTCCAGATATTTTAAACACGCTTCTTCAAATAGCAAAACCTAATTGTTGCACTTCATTTCGTAAGTTAGCGCACACAACAATGAAGGAGTAATGTTTGCATGGAAAGTTTGTACTGTAATTCAATTGATCAATTGCATTTGAAATATATTTTGAAATTAATTTTAAGTCTGAGACAACCGCATTTCAATATAATATAGAAATAGTGTTATATATTTGTTATTATCTTTTCATTTTCCAATAAGTCACCACGTGTCATGAGTTGACCACCTCTGCTTTAAGATTTTTCCGGTTGTTTATTTCTTTTTAACGTTTATCGTGATTTTTAACAAGTGTCATTAAGATAAAAAAAAATTCCTTTGAACAGATTTTTAAACACATTTAATAAATCCCACTTAAATTTTTACTCATATGTATGAGGATGCGTTAAAATACTTATCGTGAGATTTATAGAAATACAACTTCCTTATAGAAATACACTTCTTCTGATTATTTAAAATGTTTTAAACAGCAGAATAGAATTTTTAAAAAATCGAATCATTTAATTTGGAAAAAAAATACACACACAATGCTTTAAATTAAGTTTTTTCTCCCTTTAGTTAATAATGAGTTTGCAAAATTATAGTATTTGGGATAAAAATTTACTTATTTGAAAAGGAATTGCTAATTTTAAAAAAATCTGATATTTCAATAGAAATTTTCTTCTTTGTAACAGCATTTATTTTAAAGACAGTAAAGGCCTAAATTATTAAAATGGATTTTTTAATAAAACTGCTTTTTATCATCCGTTAGGAACTGGATGTTTAGAGAATATGTAATAGCATTACATAATTTATTTTCCATAGAAGACACATTTATCAACATCTTAAAATACTTATATATATATGTTTGTTTTTTTTGATTATATATTATTTTGATTTTAACAATCTTAAAGTCCCATATTGGAATTTTATCATGTCAATTTCTATACATAGAAGTATTATTTTCAACTATATTTATCGTAATATATTAGTTAGAGTTAAATCTATAATATATTTTTAAATTTTAATAATTTTATTAGTCATTGTATTGAACATGAATATCCTACTAATTGTCTTAACAAATATATTTCTATCAATTCTCAGGGAAATGGCAGTACGAAAACTTGCATTAAGTGGGCGGATGGTTTTTATTTTATTTTATTTTATTTTATCTTTTTAAAATTAATTTTACAGTTACTTAAAAGGTGGCGCTATATCTATTATAAATTTAATAACACTTTATTTTATTTTAGTATCATTGAGCATGTTTAGAAAGTCCTTTTATTTTTCAAAACATTTTACATCCATATTTAAGGTTTTAAATTGCATACTTATATATATATATATACTTACTTTCATTTTATCATAACTTGCTAACTTTTCCTTTTAAACGGTACTGCTAATACTGCCTTTGTATTTGACAAGAAACAATAACCTGATACTGTGCTCTTGAAGTAAATTTTATCATCGTTTAGTTTTATTACATTCATTTTAACTCTATAATAGTTAGTAAACTATTAAATTCTATCGTTATACCTTAAACGTATAGTGTATTTTATTTAATAATAACTATACTTCTATAATATTTCTTACTGTCTTTACTGGTTATACTAAGGTTTATAACTATTTGTATGTTTTATTATGGATTATATATATATATATATATATATATATATATATATATATATATATATATATATGTGTGTGTGTGTGTGTGTGCGTGTGTGTGTTCAAAATTAAAATTTTTAAAAGCTATGCCCATGAAAATTTGTAAATTAATTTTTTTTCCCATTTATAAATGAAATTAACGTTTTTGTCTTCATAAGGTGCTTTTTATAAAATCATAATTTTATTTAACCTTTTTAATGTTACAACAAATGCGCTTATTTCTCACAATAGTGCAATAGAATTTTTTAAAGATTTTTAAAACAAATTTTTATCAAGAGCATTGATATTTCTCCTGGTTTTCTTAATATACACTGCTGGACAATTGCTAAGGACGGATCACAAATTGCTATGTAGCATAACATTAAACGAGACATGAGACCTAGTAGGATAAAATATAGTTGCCACACTGTTCAGATATTAGAATAAAGAATATTTATTGTTCTGGAAAGTACAAAAGCTGTGAAACATCTGAAAGAAAAAAAAATGTTCATTTGATCTGCGTACGGAGAAATGGAACAATGCATCTAAAAGTCAGCAGGCACCTTAAAGAAAGGTGTCAGTACGGGATATGTCCACCGGGGAGTGTGATGCAACATTCCACACGTCGTACCATACTTTGCACAACATTATCCAGCAGCTGTTGAGGCAATTTATCCCATTCCTCTGTGAGTGCGCGGATGAGGGTGTTCTTGTTTGTCGGAGGATAGTTTCGACCAGCAACTTGCCTCCCCAAAGCATCCCACACATTTTCAATGGGGTTTAGATCTGAAGAACGCGCTGGCCATACGAGACGTTTAATACCCTCGCTGTCTAGACAATTCTGAACAGCGAGTGTTCGATGACATGTTGCATTGTCGTCCATAAAAACAAATTTATCACCGACACCACCACGGAAAAGACGAACATGAGGAAGTAGAACTTCATCAATGTATCGTTGACCCGTCATAGTCCCATTCGCAACCACATGTAGGTGCGTGCGGCCATTGATCATTATGCCGGCCCACACCATGATACTGCATGTCGGATATCGGTCCTTTTCCTGGATATTTTCTGGGCGATAAGCAGCACTACTCTCGCGCCAGATCAGTTGGCGTCTACAATCCGATGACAGACTGAACCTACTCTCATCTGAGAAAAGTACGCATGGCCAGTCCTGTTCAGTCCAATTGTGATGCTCACGACACCATTGCAAACGGGCTGTTTGGTGCTGTCTGGTCAATGGGACACACACAACAGGTGTGCGTGCGTATAGTCCTGCTCCCCTCAAACGTCTGGCAACAGTTTTTCGGGAGATCTGCTTTCCTGAGGCAGCAAGAAACTGATTTGCCACCTGCTGAGCTGTGGTGCGCCTGTTCCTTTTTTGCTGATAGGACGATATATCTGTCTTCTGCAGGCGTCGTACTTCTAACACGACCTCCACCGTGCCGTCTACTACACATTCCAGTAGTTTTAAATGACTTCCACAGCCGTGAAACAACGCTGTGAGCGATGTCGAACTCCCTGGCAACATCTGTTATGTTTTGCCCTTCTTCGATCTTTCCAATAATTCGGCCACGTATAAAATCATCTATGTGATGTCGGAAAGATATGCCAAAAATTTTAAGTTCGTCTATTAAATCTTTCCTGTAAAACTTTGACTTGAAACAACAACTGTCCACACGCGTCAAAACCTTTAAAGTTCTTATGAACGCTATCACGTGATGAACAGACGTGGAAAAAAAATTTGCATACTCATACTTCTTCTTACTAATAATATCCCGCACTTATTCTAATTTTCCACATTTTGCTTCCTTTCATTTTGTGGTTGCTATGGATGATAGTGTTATCCGTCCTTAGCACTTGTCCAGCAGTGTATAAAAGATAAATCTAAAGACGTTCTTTTCAAGTACGTATAGAGATATAAGTCTCTATACGCCCAGGTCCAATGGCACTAGCGACGCTGACTACTGTACCATAGGGCCTGGGTTTTTAATCCCATAAAAAGCATGAATGTTTGTAAATGTTTAGCACATGTGTGGCATTGGGACACATTAAATAGCCTTCGAGCCAAAGCCATCTAATGAGGTTGGCGGAAGGGAAAAATAGGTGGTTGAAACCAGCGCATCTCCAGGGTGTTCTCCCTCATCGTGGAGGTGGAGCTGAGCCAAATCGTAGAGTCAACTATATGGGGCTCAAAGCCTTGGCTAATGACAGACGTACATCTAGTGGCGAGTTTGATGAGTTTCGTGGGCTTCTATCAACATTATCAGCTAGGTGGAGTGAGTGAATATTAACGTCACACTGCTTAGCTACACGAGAACTTTTGGCAACGGACCTCGTAATTTTGAACCCTTTTCAAGTGATGAGGACAACACCTGAGCTGGAATCCTCCTCTCCTAACTACCACACCACACCAACGGGAGGACGTTTGAGCTCTCGACATATTTTCCGTGCATAGCTTCCGTACACGGCGGGTCTTTAGTGTTATTGGGCTTAAGGCTACAGTAGACAGTAAAAAAAAAAAAAATTAATTTTTTACCAACATGCCCCAAATTTTTACTGGCTGTATGTAACTTAGAACTAAAACCATATAAAAATTTGGTGAGAAAAAATGATTAGTTTTTAAGAAATTTAAAATTTAAAAAAATTTTAACGAAAATTTCAAAACGTTCCATGCGTTTTGATTTTTTTTTTAAATTTCATGTTTTCACCTGATTTAACTTCTTTATGCAATTCTTTACAAATGTATGCATACAATGTAATGTTTTATATGATAATTTACAAAATATGGGTAAACGCAAATTTTATATAAAAATTTCAAGAATTTTAATGATTTCCTACATAAAAAACTTTAATTTCTTCTTTCACCCTATCACTATTACTACAATGCATCCAAGAATTTATAAGTATACATTAGATGAATACTTTTGGAAAGTTTTGTTATAATTCGACAAAAATTGCAACGCATGGAACATTTTGAGTTTTGGTTTCGAGGCAAATTTTTGATTCTGAGAAAAACAGTTTTTTTTATTTTAAAGGAAATTAACTTATTTTTTTAAAAAAAAATTAAAGATATAAATATGAATTTGAAAAACACTAATATCATACAAATATAAGATAGATGCAGAATATATATACATAAGGTTCTGCAATATTTATTGTAACAGTCACATTGACACGTGGTATATACAGTGATAAAAATTGAAGTAAGCTAGAACTTTCTTATAATATCTGAAGTAAATTAGCAGAATGTATTTCATTGTTTTATCTCAACCAGATAGTATATTATATATTTCATTAATCATGATGAGTAAAAATAAAGTATTTCAAAGAGATTAAATTACAAAAATTCAATGCTTTCGAGGAAGGTTTCATTTTTTAGAACAACAGCTATTATTATTCTAAAGGAAAAAACTTAGTTTTTTTAAAAACAATTAAAGACATTCATATAAATTTGAAAAACACTAATATCATAAAGATAAGATAAACATAGAATATATGTATAAGATTCTGCAATATTTATTGTAACAGTCACATTGACATGTAATATATATAATGATAAAAATTGAAGTAAGCAAGAACATTCCAATAAAATCTAAAGTAAATTAACAGAATGTATTTCATTATTATTTCATCAACCAGATAATATATTATATATTTCATTAATCACAATGAGCAAAAATAAAGTATTTCAATACAATTAAATTACAAAAATTCAAAAAAATAACAAATCTAATTACACATAACAAGAAAACTGTTTGCTAAGTCTGATAAAAAATTTAAAAAGCACCGGCACTATAGGCTGCATTTGTATTCGTGGCATTTCTTTTCCTTTTTTTTTTGTAGAAATATTCTGAGAAATGCGTCGTTTATCTTGTCTTTCTGCAATAGTCAAAGAAAAACTGTCATTTAGACATGAGTCCTCTTTCGCTTCAAGAGATTTTACATAGCCCAAATTGTGCTTTTCAATGGCATCCGTTACTGCTATTTCGAGCCTCCTTTTTGGAGACGAATACCTCTTTTGGGCATTTTCGCCAAATGCAGCTATGCAAACTTTCATTAGAATTTTGCGTCTTGCCTGCTACGCATCTTTCAAGAATGGTGTCTGAAGCTAAACGTTGATAAACAGGCATAATTTTCTCCACTACTTGTGGCGACAAGTAAGTTTTCATGGAACTGTGTGACCCTTTCTCACCTTTGGCTATAGCTCTTTTATAGAAACACCATGATGATTCCCCTTCAGGACACTTACCATGCATAGGCTTTTTGTCAGTTGACGAGCAATGCATCAGGCTGGCATATATAGCAGTTTTCATTTTATCGGTATCAGGGACATTATCTTTTATTGCCTTTCTATAGTAATTTTGCAACTTTGTGATGTTTTTATCTGTAAGGCTTCCCTGCTTACGCCCACCAAGAGTCACTTTTTTCACCTTCCATTCTTTCACTTTGTTACGTAACGATGTGCCTAGCCTCTTTGCAATATGATTCAGGCACTCTTCCTTTTCAATTTTTATATCAGAACCATATATTTTATTGTCCGACAAAAATTGAAAAGTTTTTGAGTCACCATCACTCAGCATGGAAACGAATCTCATTTGGCAATCACTAATTGATCGCCTCCACATAATTAGTGCAGCGTGCATCTCCATGGCTCCAGAAGTTCCATCGAAATTTTTGTCACACTCATCCGCATGTCCTTTTTTGCCATATGTGGAACTCCGCACTATCGACTCCCATATCTCGACCAGCAACTACACAATTATGACAGTATTTCGACAATACTTCAAAGTCAAGGACAAGTCCACTAAGGATATCGATGATTATTCCTAATCCTAGGTTAGATGTATGTCCTCGCTTTTGCCAAGTACCGTCATATGATACACTCACATCAATTATTTCCCTGATTTTTTAGAGAAGCATCAACTTTTACGTGAGCTTCTCTAGCAGCTTGACGTGACATTTCGAGCATTTCTTTCTTCATCTCTTTGTTTTTCACGGATAAGTTGTGCATGCATTTGGCAAATGTTTTTCGGTCCATTGTTGGCATGTTGAGCACAGATTGAAACGTTTCCAAAGCAGCATGCCCTCTGCCTATGGATAGGAAGGCACTCACCAGTTTGCTGTTTATATCATGTGAATTTTTGGCCTCTTCTTGGAAACTTGAAAAACACTTCCATAGCTTTCATGGCATGATTCGCATAAAAATCCATCTTTGTAGAATATCCCACGGAATGGTGTTGTTTTATAACAAGGGTACAGTTTGTACAATATTTACAAGGAACTTTCTGCAATAATTCAGAAAACACAGCCTTGTGGGTGAAAATATAGCTTGCCTCAGGTTGGGAAGATGTACTCGGTTCAGACAATGTATCTCTCTGCAATACCATACTATTACTGTTTTTTCATCAACAGTTTTAGAAGATTTCTGCCATCGCTTCTTGCTATTTTCAGCCAACATCTTTCTCCTTTTGGTAGGACGACCTTTAGAGGTTTTCTATATCTCGATGATATAAGATCCATTATAGAAATTTTAAATAACAAAAGCAATTTAAAATGAACTTTAGTTCTGAAAAGAACTTTTGTTTTGGTAAAATCAATATAAAGTTTGAATAAAATTGAACGAAAATGCAAACGCAAGTTCGAACGAATTGTAAACAAATAATGCCGATTTAGGTCTCAGATACAGTTAAAACAAATTGTTGCCATCCAGACCTTGATAAATTAACATTTAAAAATAAAAATTAGAGAGGCTATGTCTACAGTAAATAAAATTCGTACTGTCAAAATACATGACAGCTTTGTCAGCATGACATCAGAATGTAAACAAAGGGGCGTGGTCATGAATAACTGAATCGGAACTACCCCATAACTCAGTAAAATGCATGAAACCAAAAAAATTTTTTGCGTTTGATAGAGAAGCTAATATAATATTAAAATAAGCCAAAAACAATTTTCGATGTTTTAGTCAATTTTCCACATTTTAACTGTCCACTGTAGCCTTAAACTCATGACATGCCTACCATGATCCTATACCTTGATCACTGGGCTACCCCAGCTGTTAGCTAGGTGGAATCAGCAACAACAGGAATATCATAGAAGTACAACTTGTTATTTTTTTATTCGAAAAAATAAGAAAATCATGATGAATATTTAAGTAAGTGGTTTTCAAAGTGAATTTGCTCTAAAAATATTGGCTTTTCCGATAGAGAAATAATTCAAAAATAATTACTTCTACAACCTGAAACGTACTCAACATATTTGAATTTTTTATATATTTTAATAACTTTAATAAGAGCCTATTTGAGGGTACTCTGTTTATCATAACTTATACACCTTTTTATCCTGAATGAGAATAAATGTACTATATTTTATTAGCATTTCCTATAAGTAATCACCTCGAATAACAGCCTTTTTTTGTGAAAAATAGGAGGCACAACATCCCCTTCAGTGAAACAAAAAACACGGAATTTTTTCTTTAAATAATCGATATAGTTTATCATCTTAGTTTAAAAAAAAGGCTTTGTTTTAGAAGATTTGAAAACAAAAAATTAACGGGATGCCTTCATTCCAAAATAACTTTTAATAATCCATCGTGAATGAATTCTCTTCAAGTAAACAACATGAAAAGATTTTTTTTTTCTAAAAAGTGCATATTTTCTTTTTTAGGATAAATCAATCCTTTTTTATCAAGTTATGGAAATAAACTTTACAGTGAAAGAATTGCTTGGATTAAACTAGCATACTTTCACAGATTTGGAGCTTCCTATTTAAATGAAATTTTTTGCATCGTTGCCAAATTTGAATTTCATACGTAAATCCCGAACTGTATCATAATATATGTTTTGTTTTATGCATTGCATGAATGCTGGATAATCTTGGCTATTACAACAGAATGAATAAGAACGAAAGCAATAAATATTTTATTTAAATAGTTTTTTATACCAATAAATTTAACACAAAATGTACCTAAATCGCATACTTTGGTTTTTAGATTTTTGACTTAAGAAAATATAACTCTATCATGTTAATTATTTGTAATATTTATGTAATTGTTTAATTTATTGTGTTTCTGAATATAAAAATATAGAGCAAAGTCTGAGCATAAAAATAAATTCGTTTTACATTTAAAGTCTTACGATTTTTGAGATATAGGATCAAAAGCTTATTCATGTTGATGCTTGATAGATCATAATTTTATAATTAGGATTACATTTTTATAGTCCTCTCAAAATCTATTGTTATGTAAATAATTTCACGTAAATAAAGTAAATGTATCATGCAAATGTATAAATCATTTTAATTTTATATTTTTAAAAAATGTATACTATATACAGGGAAAATCGTTTAACTTGAAACTGAAGGGACTCAAATATTTTTTCGTGATCAAAGATTTTCGTGTTAAGTTATCCGATTACGTTCGGAACCACGATTTTAAAAAAGAGCATAAATGGATAATTTTCATGATATTTAGTGTCACTTAAATTAGAATACATGTACAAAAATTTTTTAAGAGCATTATGACAAAAAAAATTATTTAAGTAAAATATTTTGGCAAAAAAATTAACTTAGAACAACCTTTTTTCAAAATGTTCTCCTTTTGTAAAAAATGCTTTTATATTATAATATTTTGCTTAGAAAAAGTAAAGACTTCTCCAGAGAGTCTGAACTGCAATTTCTTTTAAAATTCACATAATTTTCAGAGATATCATTAAATTAAATAATATTACTGGCGTTTTTTCTTAAAATTTCTCGCCTGTGTTGTAGTAAAATATGCATAAATCCATTTCTAAGTTATATGTTTCAAAAATCCTAGTTCAGCCTCTGTACGATGGTCTGAGCCACATACAGGCAAAATATTATTATAATACAAGCATTTTTCACAAAAGGAGAATCTTTTGAAAATGGGTCATTCTATGTTCATTTTTTGTCAAAATATTCTTCTTAAATAATTTTTTATTGTAATAATATTTTTAAAATATTTTATATACGTTTTCTAATAAAAGTGACACTAAATATCATAAATATTATCCATTTATACGCTTTTGCAAGATCTCGGTTCCGAACGTAGTTGGATACCTTAAAGGATATTGCAAAAAAAAACATATATTCAACAAAATTAAGTTTTTTAGAGAGGGCATTTAATTTACATATATATATATATATATATATATACTATATCATATGTATATATCATATATGTATGTATTTAAGGAAAATTAATGAAACTAAAACATTCACAAGAGCTTAATAAAATTTAATACAGAATTTTCATTGGGAGCATTCTGAGATATCGCTTGTTTGAACTAAACAATTAAAGCCATCTCTAAATCTTCATGATTATCCGTTATCACTCTGACTTAAACATACTTCGTTCAAGTATTTCTGTAATTTGCTTCTTTTTTTTAAAAAAAAATTATTGTTCATAATGTAGAGTTTGCAGTATCAATTTCGTCTGCAGTGTATTTTAGTGTTCTGTTTTCGATCAACAGCTTTAATAAGCTGCATCTTCATTTTAAGCAAGATTGTTGTTTACTTTCTCCTTCAGCTCTATGTCATTGTACTCATAAGTAAAATTTTTCTAAAATAGAAAAAGAATACGAAACAAGCTCTTTGATTTTTACTCACACTACGATCTACTCATGACTGAACTCCAAAGCCAACTGATAGATATATGTTTTTGTGAGGTGTTTTTAGGGGTGGATGGTAAAAGTATCTTAAATGAACAAACTTGACTCGTGTCACAGGCTATTCCAAAATATTTCAAAGCCAAGTTAGCCTCCTTTCTATGAAATCGCCTGTATTTCATTTCACTTCCCCAGATTGGCAGGTGTTTTCGTATTTTGTTCATTCTCAGAAAGGAAATCTTTTTGTTTTTAACGATTTTTTTTCGTGCTAAGAGGGAAATTAATGTATAAAAATACATTGAAGTTTGTCGTGTCGTTGTATTATTTCGCGTGGTAAGCGTTTTCACGTAAACGTATTTCACAGTAATTTTAACAATATAAATTCAACGTTCCTAGAATGTTTACTATCCTAATTGGATTTCTGAATGTTATTCTTCTTCAATAACATTAGTTTAAGGTATAATTATATATTGTTGCATTATTTCATCAGTCTATAATGCTATACAATCGTAACAATTTATATTTAAATTCTATCGAAATTATTTTTCTTAGTCCTGTATTTTGCTGAAAAATAAAAAAATTATATGTGAACTGAATAAAATACATGTGCATCATTCTGAGAGGAAAAACGTTTGAAAAATAAATTGTTTCTGTCTAGTTAAAATTTATTAGCTTATCTATAATTATGGTATAAATGAGCAACATTAGAAAAAAATATAATAAGAAAAAAGCGTAAATTGAGCATTTTCCAGTACGATTGTGGAAATATGGACAAATTACTGAATAATAATTAAACAAATTTTGTGATCTTAGTTGCTGTTTTTATATTATGTATAATTTTTTTAAATGATATAATTACACACACACACATATATATATGTATATGTATATATAATCCAATAAAAAATTCAATATATAAATATATATATATATATACATAAACATATATATATATAAATTTATACATATATATATATATACACAAATATATAAACGAAAATATAAGCAAAGAGTTAAAAAACATTGATATAATAGAAAAGTAAAAGGGTATATACAACAGCCAAAATTAGAATCTGCTAAGAAATCATAATTAGGCTATGAGCGAAATTGCTTACAATAATGAAAAACAGCAGTAATTCATAAATTTCTTCTATATTTAGGCGCAATGCAGCCAAGAATATAAAAGTAAATATAATCCAATATAAAAAATTCAATATATAAATATATGTATATATACATACACATATATATAAAAAAGAAAATTCTTTAAAATACATTTACATATATAGAAGAAAGTTCTTAAAGGTCATTAGAATAGTTATTTTGTAAAAATTCTTCAAACAACAATGAAAGTTAAACTGCAAGTAAACTTTAATCAGATTTCTGTTTGTTTTTTTGGCTGCTTCATGAAGTTAAGGGGTTTTTTTGTATATAAGAAGATAAGTGAAACTACAGATTTTGGTTTTATTTTTTATTAAATACGCATTTTGAGGTTACAGTACTCATACTTACTACTGGTTTTTCACAGAAGTCAGTACTTTGTAAATATTATGCAAGATTACATCAGAAACATTCAAAATGTATGTAACGCAATTAAAGCATATGTAATATTGTAAGTTTTATTCCAATTACCTGCTTTTATGTAAATAGAAACTTTCGATATATCTACTTACACAGTTTTGGCATAAATTAAATTGCTTTCACTTATATTTTCAATATTTGCAACAGGATTAGAATTTAAATCTGAGATCTGACTCTCAAAATCAATCAACGCTGCTATTTTTGTATTTTCTATACACGCGTTTATACGTGTTAAATCTTGAACTGAGATTAATTTTGTTTTTAAATTACACAATTCTTTCTTAGCCAATAATTTATCTCTTTATTATTTTTTTTCTTACAAGGCTTTGAAATGTCATCAACACATTGGAAATGGCTTTAAGCGTCACGACGTTTTATCCTGGAAAGCCCAGGATAAATGTCATACCATATATAGAAGGTGGATCATAACACTTCGGTTTTTTTGCGAGTGGAATCACAACACTGCTATCTAAAAATGCTTCTGTTAGTAGGTGGAGAGGCTGCTAAGGCTTCAACTATCTCAAACTTAAATTTTACGCAATCAATTTTGATTTTTGGAAGCATTTTGTTCGATATTGCATCTAGTTGGCACAGAAAACAAAAATTTACAACAGCTAAAACAATGAAATAAATTAGCTCAAGGTACTTTTATGTTAAAGAATGATCCAAAATTGTCTTTCCCTTTCAAATATTTTCACGTTTTTTTCGTTGCTCTCATCTGTTAACTAGATTATCCTTTCATTATACATGATTCATATTTGTTCGCAGCATTGTTAACATTCGAGAAATCACTAAGTTCTGATCTAAGTTCAATCTGATTTATTCATCAATTGCACAGTTTCTTCTTATGCCAGAATTCTTCTCCTTTGAGACGCCTGGAAAAGGTATTCCATGAAAAAGAAGAAAATCCACGAGAAAAATATATATAAATATACCACACCATACACACTCCCACCGGAAAACCCAGATTTATTTCAGGGGGATGAAGAGATATGTATGTGAATATCTGTCTAAAGGATGAAAATGCTTTAAACCTCATTTAAATGTGTGAAAGAGGAAATTAATTGCATAAAAGATCCAGAGAAAGAAAAAGGGACTCGATCATGATACCTCCGCCCCCCAAAAATATATGGTTTTAATTATAAAATAATACATTTTGTTTTTATTTAGGCTTCTATAAACATTATTGAAACAGAAAATATTTGGGCTTCTTTCACAGGGCAAGAATTTACCTTCATAGCCCCAGTGACTCAAGTAACACCCAACCCTCATGATTATGCGGGTAACGAAATCCCGAGTCCTAGAAGCAACATTAATAGAGCATAATTAATATTTTGTTCTATTTTACAATTATTCAAACTTTAATACAAAAATTTGTATCCAAGCAATTAGAAATATTTTGATAATTAATTTTTTACGACAAATAAAAAGAAGACGGGTTTTCGTTGTACTTGAAAACAAAGCTAGATTTGCCAGCTGAAAGTAAAATATGGACCACAACCATCGTCTGTTGATAAAAAGTGATATTTTACACTTTCTGCAAAAGCGCTTAATCACTGAATTCGGGATTTTCTTACAAACGACTACTCCAGAAGCAAAAACATACAATAATGTCTATCCAGCACGATCGTGCGGGTTGGGTCTTAAAGGGTTATATGAGCACTTTTTCTAAATATAAGGTAAACAGTAATGTAACGGCTATAAAGATTTAATTTAAACTATTGAAATCTGTAACTTCTTGTGTCTGCAGTAATATTTCCATGAAGTACTTACAAAACTGCATGCATGTTTTGTTTCGATTTTATAAATTTTGCACGCAATTTTGAACCTACGATTAATTTTCCCCGAGAACAACATTCTTAACTTTTTCATTAAACTTTGATTCATTGTTTCTGATGTAAGAATATAGGGGCTTTCCCTCTTACTAGGTTCGACAGAACTTCAGATCTAAGTTCATCGGGTACATTTTTGGTTTCAAAGGATCATTTTAATAAAGCGAAAAATAAGTTCCATGCTTCCGGTTAAGTTGGAATTTTCTTTGTCGCAGAGCAAACACTTTTAATTGAGTTTTCAAGTAAATTTACATTACTATATATTGTATGAAGTACACTGTTAATTTTATTCTTTAACTGAAGTTTTTCATTTCTAACAGAGTTAAAGTAAGTTCATTTTTTAACTCTAGGTTAGAATATTCATCTCTTCTTGGTTTCTCAAGTTTTCCCCTTTCTTTTTCTCTTCTATTTGCTGGTAAAATTCAATATTCCTTTGCAAAATGCAACGTACTTTCAATTAAAATTCTAAAACAAACTATTGTGATACACGTTTACAGGTACTACTAATTCATTGACAGCCGTCATCAAATATTATTTCTTTAAACGTTTTACACTAAACATTTTCCTTCTTCTGTTTCAAGATTAAGTACACACATATTTTTCAGTTTCTGCTTCATAATTAAAGTCTGCTATGTGTTTTGTTGAATATATTAAAATCAAAACCTTTTACCTCTTCAAACATAATCTGATATTATAACTTTTAAATTTTCTTTTTAAACTATAGTCCAATAAAATACAACTTGTTGTTACGATTAGGACTGGCCGTCAACGTAAAAGACATTCAATCTATAATGGACATTGTTCGTCGTACTATTATTCAATGCGGAAATAAAACAATCATTATATTTCTTTTTGTAGCCCATATGAATACTTTTAAATGATTCTAATAGTTTTTTTGGAAGAATTTATTACAGAAAATTTTATTTATAAATGAAAATAGTTTACTTGTCTTTTAAATATATTATACATATGTATATAAATTACATGTAATAATCTTAAAAATTACACAAAAATGTGAAATAGCAAGACAATGGTTTTAAGGCTATCATCGGCTAATGTTAAAGAATAAGGGCTAAAATCAGAATATTTTTTCAGATATTAAAGCACTCAAACATTAATATTATATTTTGGTTGCTCTATCCTGTAGAGAATCACTTTTTTTTATCATATACTCATTTTTATCCAAGTTGACACATTTTTTTCTTTTATAAAATGTGTTTTGCATTTTTTTTCTATACCGTAATGCTAAATGAGCTATCTCTTCACATGTTAAAAAGAAAAACTAATTATTTTTGAAATATTTTGAAATTTTAGAAACACTATATTTTAAACAAATGCACGAGATACAATGTCACAAATATTTATAAAAATTGAGGCATTTTTTCTGTCCGAAAATCGGCTTCGCGTCAAGTTCACGCTCTCTTACATATGGCAAAACCAGCCTTAAAACAACATTACTTCAGGTCTATTCATAAACTATTAGATCCAATTTTTATTTTGAGCCGTCTTCAGAGGTTAAGTTATAATCACTTGAGTTTGTATCTGATACTTTTAAATTCATAACTCTTGACATGGAAACTGTTAACCCAATTGAATTTAATGAGCAACTATGCTCATTACTCTGAGACTTAACCGTGAGAAAGGTAATTAAACTCGATTTTACTGGCAGTAATCGCCTACGTCACTAACCACTGAGGTAATCTTAACTCTCAAAGAATAAGGTGAATGCACATAATGGATAACACAATAATACTTTAAAGCATTTCATTATAATAAAGTACTCTTCGACATTTACTATCATTCATCTAATATAATTTATTTTTGGACACATATTTCAATTAAATTCATATGTCTGAGAAATTACAGTCCTTAAATTAAATGCAATAAAAAGATGTGCTTTATTAAATAAAAGATTTAGAAGATGATTCATAAAAAGGAAATAATTAAGCCAAAGAAACAAATTATGTTAGGCGTATTTATAATTAAAAACCAAAATGAGAGAAAGAGAGAATTCAGTAGCGCAAAAATCCGTGAGGACCAATGCCTATTGTGCCTATCTCAGCTTTCATGGCCTTAGGCGCTGGGGTGCATGTACAGATGTTTCGGTCAAATAGTCAGTTTGACATGTAACTCCAGTGTTTTGTTCTTAATAAGCCTTTCTACTTGTTTGTCCACTCACTTAAGGGATGAAAGGTTGAGTCGAACTTGCCTAAGGATAGAACCCCGAACCTGTAGTGCGGAAGCGCAATACGCTATCACTCGGCCACTAGGCCTCATATTTATCATAATAAACAATATAATACCAGTCAATTGTAAATGTAGAAATAATGAACGAAATAATTTCATCACGTACTTATTTTTATTGTAATTTTCATGCAAAAAGCTTCCAATAATTGAAACTAACCACTAGACTTCATATTAAATTAAACTACGCATAAAAATCTTTACTGGAATCTCAGTTTTACTAAGTGCTTGATGAAATAAATATTAAGATGAAATTTGAAAGAAAATAGAGAACGCTAAAGAAAAATGCTTCGCATTCTTACAACATTTATTTAAACTTTATTTTTATATTTATTTGTCGATAAATAAAATAATATAAGTTGTACATTCATTTATCTCACTTTTTAGGATATGCTAGCCTCACAAAGATACTTCTAAATGAAATATCTCAGACAGTTGAAAATCCAAAATAACTGTTTAATTCTACAATATTTAATTATTGTTCTGTTTCAGAATAAAGTTAAAAAGTGCTGATGCATTTTTAAATTAATTTTATCATATATTATGAAAACTATCAAACAAGTTATGGAACATATTAAATTCTACTTAGTATATTCAAATTACTGAGTTCCGAAACTTATTAAATATTGCTGGAAACTTCTGACTCGATGGCGGTGTAATTATTTAATCTTCTTCGAAGGTTTGACATGTTTAGTGCCACAAACTTTAAGAATATTTCCGATCATCTGATCTTTTGTGGTAATCATTTCAAGCTTCAACGAATATAAATGCGTTTCCGTATGACAATGCTGAACAACTATTCAATCGACGTTACTTAGAATATATTTTTCTGGATCGTAAGAAATACTTCAGGTATAGTTAAAGTAATGGCCCAAATATTTCAATTACTTTATTCTTTTTCAATTATAGAAATTCTATCCCATATGTAACTTTTCCAAATTCTACTTAAATGCATAAAAAGAAATAAGTTATTTTCAGTTCTTGCAAACTGCATGTTTAAATCAATTTATATTTATTTATTACCGAGATTTTATGATATTTTATAGCGATATTATATTTGCGTAATTAAGCTTACATATCCCATTATTGTATTTTCACGCTACGCAATGGATAGAGTTGTTTAATTAAGCTTTTTAATTGCTGAAAAATAATAATGAGATGTTAGCACAAGTTAACACTGAAGAATTTTTTGTTAAAAAGGGTTCATTACAGCTGTCATTATTTCGCCCAAGTCCATATAATTTTTTTTATTTAGATTTCATATAATCGGAAAATAAAAAGTGATTATATGCATATAAACAGTTTTTAAATGATCATGTGCATTCAGTGCCTAATGCAGTGCTTCTCAAACTTTCAATATTAGTGACCCCATTTTCAATCATAATTTTCATGGTGCCCCCTTTAATAAAATAAGGATACATTGAATATAACAATATTGTACTTTGAAGTAAAGCTGCAATAAGATTTTAATTAGAAACCATACAAATTATCAAGACTAGTATTAAATTTTGTATATACTTTTGTATATGACAAGCCCTTGGGGGACACTAGTAATTATTAAATTTATTCTTAATTTAGTTTTGATAAAGTACTTAATCAAATAGGTTGGGCAGTACTGATACATTTAAAGTGTGTTTTTTAGAGGTATAGAACTTTTAATTGCAATAAAACAGTGATGTATTATTTGATTGACATGAATTTTTTTTATTCGAAAGATAATCTTGTGGCATTACATTTTAAATATGATTTCTGGCATATGAATGCCACGGCTGGCTCGGATGTAGTCCAATATGGACGTCCAATTTTCGATGACTTTTTCCAACATTTGTGGCCGTATATCGGCAATAACACGGCGAATGTTGTCTTTTAAATGGTCAAGCGTTTGTGGCTTATCTGCATAGACCAATGACCTTACATAGCCTCACAGAAAATAGTCTAGCGGTGTTAAATCACAAGATTTTGGATGCCAATTCACAGGTCCAAAACGTGAAATTAGGCGGTCTCCAAACGTGTCTTTCAATAAATCGATTGTGGTACGAGCTGTGTGACATGTTGCGCCGTCTTGTTGGAACCACAGCTCCTAGACATCATGATTGTTCATTTCAGGAATGAAAAAGTTAGTAATCATGGATGTATACCGATCACCATTGCCTGTAACGTTGTGGTCTTCATCGTTTTTGAAGAAGGATTCCACCAGCCCATAAAGCGCACCAAACAGTCAGTTTTTCTGGATGTAACGGTGTTTCGACATACACTTGTGGATTAGCTTCACTCCAAATACGGCAGTTTTGTTTGTTGACGTAGCCATTCAACCAGAAGTGCGCTTCATCACTAAACAAAGTTCGCTTATGAAAATCGGGAACAACGGCAATCTCGGTTTGGGCCCATTCGACGAATCTACGCCTTGCTTGATGATCGTTTGGATGAATTGCCAAACCAAACTGAGAATAAATCACTTGACAGCTGTTAAATCGGTCGCCATCTTGGAAAGTAATGCCAACTTAAACTTCTAAACCTGGGAAAACACTCTTTATAAGGGTATAGTATCCGTGCAAATACGTATCGTATGTTTTATTATGTTAGAATGCATTTTTATTTTCAGTAAATATATAATTCTTTTAAAAAATCTTTTCTTTTCGATTTTTCGATATTTCAATCCTGGTAGGATTATTACGCCTCCTATGAGGATGCACTCCACAGTTTGAGAAACGTTGGCCTAAGGTTATCTTATATAGTAATTTATTAGTAATGTAAACCAATAGTATTTTATTTATATACTAATAGTGATGATATATAATTGTAGTAAATTAATAACACACACACATGCACATTTTATTTTAATTAAATGTATTGCATTTTTTCTTTTATAAATCACTCCATAATAATAATAAAAACATAACATTGAACTTTTCATAAAGTACCATTAATACCGATACAGAGATTCAACCATTACTATTTGTATATAAGTGCTTAAGAGCGTATATATAGATCACTAATTTATCAAAAGTAATACTTTATAACTACCAGAATGACATAAAAGATATGAGTTGCTGATATCTTACTGATTTGTGAGCTATCGATTGGTTAAGTAAACTGTTATCTTCATCAGCAATTAAAATAGTTAGACATGTTACAAATGCGTAATTAGAAAGAAAAATCCTATTTTATTTATATATATAAAGAACACTGACAAGATGACACACACACACTTATATATACTCGTTCGTTTGGCTGTATTTAAGAACGTAGTTCTACATTTGGAAAGAAAAAAATGCAGATCTTATATCTTAGAAATGCTGAACGAATAACAAAAAGGACAAAGGTAAACGAATTAAAAAAAATTAATCAACTAGTAGACATTTTAAATTAAAAATCATAATCATATTTTCAATGAAAAACTTCTTAGTAGTTTTAAAAAGCTGTGCAAATGTTTTAACACATGTATAGATGTATCAATGTAGATAGGTATTGGTACACCTGAAAAATATTTTTTTTAAATTCTGCTTATAGGTTGACACAAGAAATCGCGAATTTGTTGTTTTTTGTGCATAAAATGGGCATTATGTATGTACACTTCATACAAAGTGCATAATGAGTTTCTAAAAAAATTATTGTTATCTAATAATGGGATAACAGAGATTAAACGTTATCATGTTACTTATTTCTATTCCATTCACGAAAGAATCACAGCAGAGGAAAACAAGATTTGATCACTGCAGAAAGCTATGTGATCAATATGGCAAGCTACTATAAGGTAGAACAATCACAGAAAAAGCATTCCTTTACCCTATTTATCACACGGGATACTTTTTGATGATTTTTTTCGTCCTTGCGTAGCTTTTGTTCCCACTAACTTTACTTTTATCAGATAACGAATTTCTTCTTGAATATCAGACAACACAGACAGTACTTTATTTATTGCAATGTTGTAATCATATTATTCTCTTTAATAATTATCAAGTTAATTAGCAAACAGTTTCAACTACGTGTTTTAAAGACTTATTCAAGAAACTAAAGATCTCATTTATGTTTTTGAAAGAAATATATTTGGCTTAAATATATATTCTCTACATTTCTTTTTTATTTTTATTTCCTTTTATTTAATCAGTATGGTGAACTTTATTTTATGTCACGTGAATTATTACTGTTAAATTTTCATTGTGTATAAATGTTCAAAAAAGTGATATATTTAAAAAAAAAAACTCACAAATTTTTTTATAGATACAAAAATTGATTTCATTGTTAACGCAATTATACGAAATAAACCATGATGCATGTAGCTCGATTAGTTTTGTTCATCACTTGAAGAATTAATTGAAAACAATTCAAATAAACTGTTTCAAAACTACTAGGTCAGCCTCCAAAAATAATAAGACATGCATTTAAAAATGTGATTTATGTCTATACTTATGATTGTATATACTCTATTGTATATACTCTTGTAATTACAAAAAATAAATCATTTTTAATTACATTCGATTGTTCAAAGAATCTAAATATTTGAAGACCGGCAGTGTTTTTTTTTTTGTTAAATTATAATAATTTCTTGAAAACCTGCATCATTATTTGTTTTCATAATATAGTGAAAAAAATTTATAATAACTATTGAGAAGAGTTTTTTTTCTTTATTTAGGGAAAATCTTCCTAACGCACAAATTCCGCAAATCTGATGAAAAAACTCTGTATTTTCACAGTTTTCGTAAATATTATAAAAACATTTGTTATTTGTTTTTAAATTTTTAAAGATCCGTAAGGATTATAGTTGTAATCAAAAACAAGCTAAACTATCTATAGCTTAATATTAGCAGGTATAATTTACTTTTACTCGGTGCCCTTTACCCAACTGGCAACTTCACGTCAAACCGACTTTTGCTCAAGCCGTCTAATTTAGTACCCGCTCCTGCTGCTCTTCACACTCCCACCTCCAACTGGTTTTGTCTATTATATCTATATCTGGGTGTCAGTCTCATCGGTAATAGATAAACAGCTTTCTGCGTCATTATTAGTATTAGTATTTCTCAGTACTGTTTGGTATTGATCCATTCTGTTCAACTCATTTCTCAAAAGGATTTGTCAACGTCGAAGAAAATTACTGGACAGTTCTTAAAGTATCCTATATTTTGTCGTTTGAGTGATTTAGCGCCAAATAAGCTCCCTACAAACGAGAACTAAATTCAATACTGTTTTGAAGAGATTTCGGTTTCCAAGGAAGGTTAGCAACATAAAATTGAGTTTTGGATTTGTTACCAATTCAGTGGCACAAAAACGTGGGAAAACAATTTTTCAATGCCTGAAGTTTCCTAAAATTGGATTGTCTAACTCATCAATATTTACTGGTCATTCTGAAAAAAAAGCTTAAAATAAGTAATTAATGACCGAAAATTCACAAGTAAACTCAGTCTTTTATATATCTGCCTCAGTGGCATACGCAGAAGTGAGGTTTGGGGATTCACTACCAACATGTTTTTTTATTTTTTACCCTAGAGATTGCACCTTAGTGCTTTTGTCTACGTGTTTTATAATGTAATCCTACATAAAAGAGTTCCATGTACGCTATTGCTCTACTTGTGTCTGCGAGGATCCAACTTAAACAGTTAGGAACCTAATAAGATTCCGCTCATTGAACATAAGATTCCGTATTTAATTACAAAGTAATCATGGGTTATGAAAATTTGGTAATTTAAATGTAAAGAAGGCAAGAAGGCAACAAGGTGAGAACTATATTGAATAGAAAAAGCCATATCTTAAGCAGAAAAGTTTCTGAAGCCATTTTAAACAGCAGAGATGAGCTTGGCTCTTTAGGTGAAAAACAGCCAAGTTGTGCAAGTATTGAGAGTAAAATCATGTCACTTACTCTTAGAAGAAATTTCTGTGACAGATATGCTTAATTAACATAAGAACATTTAATATTGATCTCTACGGAATATTTGACCATGTAACCGCTGCTATATTATGGATTGTACTTCAAAACATTAGTTTATCATCCACAACAGACTTTTCAAATAATGTTGATACATATAAAAGTAGGAGTCAAAAAAGATCTATATTAAAAATAAATAAGTAGCATTTATTTTGACGGACGAAAAAGCCAAGCTTAAGTTATCGAAAAAGTTCTATTAAAGCAGTTCCATAGAATAATGAAGGAGGAACACTATTGTATCATTAAAAATCTAGCTATGTTAATGTTGGTCATGTTTCTCTGAACTCCTGATCTATTAAAGATGTTTATGAAATATTTATGTCTTATCTAAATAAGTAAGGAATTTCATTAAAAGACTGGAACTTCGTTGTCTGTGACGGTAAGGTATTAAGAGTAAAAGGGATACTATTCGTCGCGGATGAAATCTATGTTGAACGACCACTGCGATGGGCTGCTAATTACTGCATTTCATTGATTTCCCCTCTCCCTTTCGCTTTGAGCTCTTGATGGGAAAAAAATTGATCACGATCACTTCGTGGACCAAATGGTTAGAATATCAGGGAATGTGAAAGATTTCTGGTGTGTGTGTGATACAGGATTTGAAAAAAAAATATGCAACTTCAGAAGTGGAAGTATAATTATTGAGAAATATCTATAAACAAACGTTAGGCATTTAAAAGCGGTAACAGTGTAAGGGAATTCTCACATTGTAAGTCAATTAAATAGTTAGTTGGTTCTGCAAAATACTAAAGTTTATGGTTTTAAGATGTTTACACAAATGTTTGTTGAAAAGTGTAAACTTTGAGAAAAGTTATTTCAATCTTCTCATCCAGACCACATACAAGCTTAACTTTGATCAAGCTGTGGTAGATTGGGAATCAAAGCTCGAATTCACTTAGGACGCATATATGTCATTCAAAAGTTTATGGAATATTCATGATCCAATCAGTAATTTAAGAGTTTCTTAACATTATTGAATATTGAATTTTCCTACTTTGTTTGCAGTTAAGTTATACTTTCGAAGTAGAAAAATTCAGCCTAATATTTATATAAGTTTATATATGCAAAATTTGAATTCTATGGAATGTAAAATTTTATCACACACACAGTATATAATATATTAAAGCATCAAAATACAATATTGATTGATTTAATTTTAAGTCCTTCTGAGAAGCAACACGAGGGCTATTCACGATGGTTTTGAACCTATATTTAATAAAAAGGACAACACCTGAGCTGGTACTCCAAGCCCCCACATCAGTCAGGTCAAGATAGCTAAGTGGTTAAGGTTACAGGCTCATTTCCGCATGACTTGAGTTTGACCCAAGTACCACTGAAAACCCGTGGTGTAGAAGCTAAAACATCCTGCCATTGTTGTGTTGTGGAAGTTAGGTGAGGGAAATCCAGCTCATGTGTATTCCTCGTCATTTGACCGTGGTTCACAATTACGAGGTCCTCGAGTAGCTGAACAGTGCAACGTTAATATTCACTCACCCATTCACCCATATCATTTAACATGAGGACTTTGGGAGCTAACAAATTTATCGTATATCAGCCAGTCCCCACGCAAAGTCCTAAGTTGCACCAAGACTCGAACTCACGGCTCAACAAAAACGATGCATTCCATGAATTTGTGGAGAGATGGTAGACATTGAATATAGGTAGTACCAGGATCTCTAGTTAACGATGCAGAAAGATATAAGTTTACTCAATAAAAACTTTATTTACTGTCCAGATACTAACTAAAATAGAAATTCATTTAAAAATACAATAATCAGCAGCTAGTTTACTAGAACAGTCGAAGAGAGATTACGATAATTTACGTGAACGTTGCAATAAATTATATGTTTGCGGCAGACAGTTAAATGTGTCAAGTAGGTTCACTAAAGCCAAAAGTTCATAACCATGCCAACTTAATAAGTGTGGTTTCATCCCAAGATATACATTTGATCAATTAATTGAATTTCCATTAAGAAGTTAGTCAATAAATGAATTCTTCTCTTTTTATTGACAATAATGATGACGACATTAAAGACTCAGTATTTGAAAAAAATAAATATACATAATTTCTTACTCTTATGACTTTAACTTCATCTCTCTTAATAAAAAACCTAAGCATTCAAAATGATGAATTTTGTAAGGTTTTTAATGTTGTTTCTGTGCATAAATGTCATATTTCCCATTAGAATTCACAGAATGGGACCAAAGTAATCCAAATATGAAATTTATTATCCTATCTAATTTAAAAATAAACTTATGTAGTGTGAATAAGAAAACGATTTTATTCCGTTACACTTTAAAGTGAAACTTTGTTTTGTTAGCATTTTTTCTTTCAATTATTTATTTGCATATACTGTCATTAAGTAACATTTTCTTTCCCCCTATCCTGTGTAAAACAGAATCAGAATTGTATTTAAGTGAAGAATAAACCACTAATTGGATTTACGTAAGTTTCTCTTGAGAATGAATGGGATGTGGGAAGAGAGAGACTTGAGTAAATTTTGGAGTGCCGTCTCTCTAATTCAGCTGTACTCCGGATTCACAATTGATGCTGAGTGCTTTCCTTTTATTCTTTAAACTAGAGTGATAGTTGAATAATAGCCACCTTCCTCTAACGAACAGATGCTCTAAAATTACAAAAATATTTGAAAGCAAAGCATGTGGGAAGAAACATTGATTTTGAAAATATCTTAGTTCAAGATGTGTTAAATTAAAAATTAGGAATTAGTTCTTTATTTTCCATTTTAATACTAACATTACTGATAGAAATAAATTGTACTTCTGTATCTTCTTAAAATTAATCATTCTACCAAACTTTTATAGGGCCATTTTGTTCTAGTAATGTTAGATTAAAATATCTTCGGGATTGAATTTGATTTATAAAAATAAATTCATTGAGTATATGACTTAAATTTAATTTACTTTTTATGTCTATTTTTTATTGCTGGGAACCACCCCCTGGGAGCTATTTAAAGGTATTTTATATTTTGAATTTCTTTTTATGTCGTATTGCGTGATATTTATAAAATAACTTGCAAATATTAAACACTACACTAGAAATTATATACAGTAGAATGTCGTTTATCCGAACGTTAATTATCCGGAGCATCAAATATCCGAACCTACTGCTGCTCAAGAGAATCAGAGACCTTGCAGAGAAAAAAAAGGAAGGTTTATATTGGTACAGTGTCGTAAATATGTGATTATTTTCCACAATGAAGGTGAAATTGCGACATTTTGCTCCTATTTTGCTTTTTCTTCAAGCACGTTTAACGCATCTGATGATTTTCATTATTCATATAGTGTCCGGTTTCATATACTGCATGGATCGCATTTCGTTTCCGGTTATCCAAACAGTGTCCGGTCCCATTTTATTTGGATAAACGACATTCTACTTTATTAGATATATTTTGCGTTTAAATATTTCAAAATTTATATATATTATTTTCTATGAAATTTCAGAAAACGGGAATCATCCGGAAAATGAAGATTTTACAGGCTGTTCAAACCATCGTGTTCCTTGCTTTAATAGAGCTCAATGTCTATATATTTTTTGTAAGGTCAACAGCATTAGTCAACAGCATTAGTTAAATTTACGGCATCTGGAACAGTTTTCCTGCGGCTCAAGAAACTTACAGGTCATCCTTTATGTGTTTAGACTTGAAAATCCTGAAATCAATTACGATGCTACTTGAATTTCTAGCAGAAAAAATTTAAAGTGAGAAAATAGCTTCATATCGACTTATAAAATTTAATAAAATTGGCGGTAAGTATAATCGCCATAGATTTATAAAGTCTTTATATCATTTATAATTAACTTTTTAATATTTTTTATAAATAAATATAAATATACATATTTTTAATACTAATTCATAGTAATATATATTTTATGCTAAAGTAGAATATAGTTATTTTACAATAATATTTTAGTAACATCAAATTTATTTTAAAAATATAGTTTAAGAATGAAATCTATATATATATATATATATATATATATACATATTTTAATTAAATAGCTTAATATATGGGATTCTTTATGTAATAGTATTATAGTAACAACTATTCAAAATTTATTTTCTTAAATGTGGTTGCGAATTCCTTAAATATAACAATATACTAATTCATCCAAAAGCAACGCTTCCTTGTAAGTCATAAAATTTAGCGTTTTTTCAGCTTTTTCTTTTAGAATTTTCAAGATATTTTGTTGTGTAATATTAAAATAGATAAATTGATTGATTGATACTCTTGACATTTACGTGACATGAATCCATTAAAAATTATTGCATAAGATGAAATCAAAAAATAAAATTATGTGAAAATAATTGTGTCATGAATAATGCTTATCATGAAATATGTAACAAAAATAATAATAGTTTCCACACACAGTTTCCTTTGTAAAATTCTTTTTTATACTTTTCATGAATAAGTTAGTGTTGAAGTTTTAAAAAACAAAAATTCGGAAAAGCCTTTAACTTATCATGATATCTAAAAAGCTCTTTTGACTTAATAGCTATAAATGTCTGTGAAATATTTCTACACATAATGGAAAAAATACATTTGATGCATTCGGCTTATAAAAGGCGATATTGATTTTGCTTCGTGTAAGATTATTTTATAATATCGCCGAATATGTGTCTACCTTGTCATTTTTAAAATTGGAATTTTTTTCCTTGTTTTCAGCCTTTGTGTTTGATACATGTTTCGTACATAATGGATGAAAATCTAAAAATTCTAATACGTAATAAATAGGTGCGTATTTTTCGGTAAACTACTAATTTCTTCTCCTAATCTAAAGTTGGCGTGCTTCCAAATCTGCTTAGTGAATTTGTTTCTGAAGCTGGAAATATTTAGTTCGTAAAAAGAAATGAACCACTCCATTAAAAAAGTTATTATCGGAAAGTTGTATCAAAATATCACCCATATTTATTATGTTTAGTGTATGATAGATAGAATTTTGAGAAGCACCATTTATATTAATTTATTTTTTATAAATGTTATTTGCTTTGTTATTGTTTCTATATCTGTGGGTAAACAGAAAAAAGGTTATTGTCAAGAATTTCTTAAAATAAATTTTTAATTCAGTTGTTGTAAAATGTGCTTTTTATTCATTTGAATCATCTGTAAAATGTTTAGATAAAAGTGTACTTCCATGAACTAACTGAATTAAAATTACATAATAAGTGTTCTAATTATCTGTGCATATGTTCTAAGCAATTATTTTTATTTTACGGACTGTACAAAACAGAAGCAATTTTTAAAGCAATTTTTGTTGAATTTTTACAGAATTTTAAGAAATTTTGAAGGTTGATGATGTAAAATATTTTATGTCAAGAAAAATTCTGAATTAATTTGCGCATCTATGGAAACAGGAAATTGCCTCAGAAAAACACAAATGAAGAATCACAATTATTTCAATTAAAAAAGATAAACTTTTTATTTTGGAATAAAGTAAAATATGCAAAGAGATAATATAATAGATTAACATGCATAGAAATATAATACGTTCTGGTAGACCTCTTTTAATGCAAAATGCATACATAGAAAATATAAGAAGTTATATTGATACCAAATAAATTGCATTAAATTGTATAAGGTTTCATTTTTCACTGTTAGAAACAATTATTTCTTTATTGAAATTCAAGGAAATTCTGTAATTTTTAGGACCATAATAAAAAGATTTCGAGTTACAATTTTGTTACAAAAATATGAAACTACATATTTTCTGATTTGTTGATAAGTATACGAATGAAATCAATGTAAGTTTGTTATATTTTTTAAAAGAAATAGACTGAGATAGAGAGAGTCGATGCATAGTTTTCGACAATTAATCGAAATCGAAATTTTCATACGGAGAGTTTTTTTTAACCAGGAAATTGAAAAAATGAGTACTATAGAGAAGTTATAAATACAAAAAGTGTCAGCAATTTAGAAAAATAAAGTCAAACAGAAACACTGTAAGACAATTTATAGGAAAAAACAATCTTGCATATTTACTTTATCATTTTCTGTATGTAACTGCATGAAAAAGTCCTTAAAAATGCGTGAAAATTAATTGAAATTTTATAGGAAATTTTGCTTGTTTAATGCACATGCTAATGTATTTGTGTTAAGAAAAATTGTTTTGATTAGCAGTAACCAATGATTTTTTTTTATACAAATAACTTTACAGTCCCAATTGAAAAACTGTGGTGATAAAAATGTTGTTGGAGCGGAATAATAATAGTAACTTTGAATCATTCAATGTTATATAGAAATTGAAATACAATGTCTATTGTGCAACTAAGTCATAATTACTTAATTAAGTTTTAGAAGGCTTTACTAAAAGTCCTAACATGATTACTTCCAGTCTACTTTCATCACATTAAACAGAAGTGATAATTAATTAGAACGTCCCAATAACCATTAATAACTTATAATAATCGGACTTTTATGGAAATTGTCACTGAAATGGATTCATTCATAAAAGCAGCACATTAATACACTTAATCATGATAGATATACAAGTTTGAAACGAGATAAATAATACATTCAAATTTGAAATTACCTATAGCAGGCCTTAACTTTTATGTATAATATACATTTGAATATATGAGTGCAAACAATTTTAATAATTATAGTTAAAAATAAATCAGTTTATGTACATATTCATATTTTTAGACGGTTATATCACATATTTCAGATATGTCGCAGAGTTAGTGTTGCAATAAACTGAAATGAAATTTTACTTTTATAAATTTTTTGGGGAAGAAGCAGTTTCTAACAGTACTGCAAAAGTGTTTTAAAATGTATGAACTTACTTAAGAGTCCATGTATTTTTACAAATGTAAATAAATAGTTAAAATAATAATGCAGAATTGTGTAATACGGAATAAGGTTCTTTTTATAAATTTTATAAGTTGATGTGGATTACAGAACATATTAAAGGAGAATAACGTTTAAGGATAAACATTATTATTATTTTATCCTATGCCTATTTCTGTTCTTTAAGTCATAAGTCGACGAACAGCCCAGTAAATCTTAGATCGATAAAAAACGGTTACCACAAAAGCACAGTCACCTACATTCAAAGAAATTTGGTTTAAAACAATGAGGTATATAGCTATGGGATATAATTCACGATTATGTCATGGTTACAAAGTTGATAGGAATATTAATCTGCCAATGCTATTCTTATACAGACCAGATAGCAAAAAGTCTTGACCAGTAGCAAGGCTAAAACTGACCATTCTGGCTGTCTAGGCAAATAACCAGAAATTACTGTTGACGTTTTCAGAATAGAACTCCACTTCTTTCCTGAAAAAACACTCTATATACTAGATAGAATGTTTGAATTTATTGGTACTGGATATAAACTTTTCATGTGTCGCATAGACAATGCAGGTTCTAGCTGCATCATTTCGGATCCACTCTTGGACCACATATCAGACCTCTCATTTCGTTATATACCGGAATGACTTGGGATCCACTGAAATGAAATGTAATTCCTTATATTAAACTATTTATTCATCTTCTCTGGCAGATTGATCCTGGAAATCCGACAGTTACAGCGAGTGGAAGTTGTTAAGGTAGATTAAAAATTGTAAGTTGTCCAGCTATTAAATAACTTGAGTGCCAACATTAAGATATTTTTTCAGTGGGTACCGTCGCACGTGAATGTCTGCAGGGATGAGATTGCAAAGGACTTGGCCAGAAAAGGTAGCCATAGAGATTGATACTAGATTCTAAGATGACTAGAGAGACTAGATGACTAGATGCTAAGATGCTACTAGACTGAAGATGTCATGGTGACTGCCTTACTGTTTCAGAAATTTATACACGAGGCGAACAAGATATCAGTTCCTCTTGGAAGCAGACTTCCGTGCATGAATGGTATGAAGGAAATCATCCTGTGTTACTTTGCTTGGGACAGGCAGGAGGCGTGACGAAACTACTCTTGCTAGGTTTCACAGTGGACATACCCGAGCTCAATGGCATGTGATGGGTCTCTAAAGTTTACCCTTCTTGTCCAAATTGCGATGTGACCCAAGCCGCTCCTGCCCAGAGTTTGTATTGTTTGCCATAAAGGCCAGCTGCTCTTAAGTCCTGCTACAGTTCTTCAATATTTAAAAACGCACGGGTTCATAGACTTGATATAGATATTTCTGTCGATTACGTGGGATGAGAAACAATGTAAAAATTATAAGAAAGCCTTTTATTTTATAGCAAGTTATTTTTATGTTAAATTTTATCCACAAAGAACACCGTGTACATTTATATCAAATTCTAAAAAATTTCCAATGTATCACTCATAGAAGCATAAAAACTGATTTTAGTAACTATGTGGTATATTTATGTCTACAAGGCATGGTTTTGTCTAATCATTCAATTATGAAACTAATATTCAAATGACCTTATACTTATCTCAATGTAGCAATTAAATTATTTTCTCAAAAACAAGTTGTCCAATAAATAAAGACTTAATATTAAAATAAACTCAAAAAGTTTTAATGCATTCTAATTTGTTGCTTAAGTTTATTTAAAATAATCTTAAACTGAGACAATCTCAATTATACAATATTATTATGACAGAAATTCTCATATTAAACGAAAAATATTTATTATAGAAATATTTTTTTCTAAAAATTTTTTGTACATGTATACGCAATACCTTTCAAAACTCTATAGACAACCTTTATAAATTTATATTAAAAATGTTCTCAGTGAATATTTTGGGACCTAATTATTGTGCTAAGTGGTGAAACAAGTTGAGCTACTTTCTTGTTATAAATTTGCATCAATGAAAAACCTTTTATATTTAATTAAAAAACTCATTGCGTATTCAACGGGTGTTTTCTTTATTTCAGTCAAATGAGTTGGTCTTCTTATAAGCCACTAGCAGTTCCGGACAGGGAAATGTAATTAACCTTATTTTTGCATATATTTTCTCTCCCAGTGCTAATAAGAAGTATTATGTTGTTTGAAGTTTCATTTCAGTGTGATTTTACCGTTGAAATCCATTCCCTTACAAATCAGGAAAAAATTATTTCCCTTTATATTATTTTAATATTTGTTTCAAACCTTTAACATTTATGATTTAAAATCTAGTTAAAAGTATATATATTAAATATAGGAAAACATGCCGTCATTATATACCAGCGTGTTGAAAAATCTATACATTGGTAACTGGTTGATTGCGTAAAAAAATTCTTATTATTTATTTTCTCTTGTAGTATGTATTGCGTTTGTATGTGTGAGTGTATGAGTGTGTGTACGTGCGTGTGGGGCCGTATGTTTGTATATGTGAGTATTTGTATGTGTTTCTATGTGTGTGGCCGTGTGTGTATGTGTGTATGTGTATGTATTTGGTGTGTGTATGTGTAGTTATGTAAGTACATGATCAATTTCTATAAGATTTTTTGTACATAATATATATTTTGAACATCTTTCATAGACATGAATATATAAAGGTATAAGGTAAATATACTTTGTGTGTGTGTTATGCTGGTAAATCCACTAGATATCTCATATAACTGAATTTCAAATGCTTTTCTTTATTGTAAATGCGTAAAAAGTATAATTTTACGATTGTTTTGAATCATAATACAATTTTTAGTAGTCACAAAAGATTATTTTTTACAAACAAACATTAAAAAAAATTTTAATCTTGTATTTATAATATAAAATTATTTTTACTTAAAAACGTTTTAAATTTTTATGTATCGTAAATAATTTAAAGTTATTTTATAAAAAAATGTTTATGGGTTCTGTAGTTTATTAAAATATTTCATTTTTACTATATTATTTTTATAATATTTAAGAACTTACTTTATAATTTTTTGTTTTATTAGAATTAAGTATGTAGGGTACTGGTCGTTTTAAGTCACTTATTGTTCTATCTCTTCCTATTTTGAATTTGCGATTTCATTTCTCGGGAAATCCTTTAGTCTAGAAATCAGTAAATTAAAAAAAAAATACTTTCCCTTATTAAAACAAGTAGTTAAAATCCACGATTCTCTGAACTGTTTAAAGCCAAATATTTAAATTTCTTGATTATTCTTTTCATTTTGGTTCTTTTTATTGAACAAAAGCAGTAATTCGTAATTCATGAAACGTAATAAGTTAAATTTTTTAAAATCTTTTCTTCAGCATATCACTGACACAATATGTATAGTGAAAATGGCTTAACAGAAAACTGAGGAAATTCACACACACACACACAAATAATTTTTCGTGTTAAAAGAAATTTTAAAAAATACAACCATATATTTAACAAGATTAAGTTTAGAAGACTAAATTTTATTCACATAGATACTGTGAAATAAGGTCGAGCTATAAATATCGAAATCTTTATAAATTTCCGTTTTCTTCTTTTCCGTTATATTTGATTAATGGCTTTAAATAGCTCTATCTTTGTTTTAAGAGAAATGAAAGTTGTCTTCCCTGAGCTCTTTGCCATTGTGCTCGCAAAAAAAATCTTCCGAAATAGGAAAAAAACACAAACCAATCTCATTGATTTTTATTCATGCTGCGATGTACTCGGCACTGAATTTCAAAGTCAAATTATGTGAGATGAGATGTTTTGTATAGCACTAGTAAAGGTACAGGGTGAATATAGTTTAAATAAACAAAATTGGTTACAGGCTATTCTAAGGGTATTTCACTGCCAAGTTAACATCCTTTCTATTAAACATGTGAAACGGTATTTCTTTCATTCCACACCCCTCTTAAACCTTTCTTCTTGCACCGCTAGTGTTTTCCGTATTTTGATCACGAGGAATTTTTTTCGTGTTAAGCGATTTTCGTTTCATGTTAAAAGAAATGAAATGTATAAAAATGCAAAGTAGTTTGTTGGGACCGCTGTGTTATTTCGTCTTAAACGTTTTTGCGCTAAGCGTTTTTGCGTAAAACGTATTTCACTGTATAACGAACAGAATCTGGCATCATCGTATCAACAAAGTATTCGGTGGAAATATCTGTTTTGTAACATAGGAATGATTTAAATTCTGTGAGTCTCATACCACCGAATTCACTGTTGCCAGACAGTCAAAGGGAAAAAAACCGGTTCTTGTGTCAGTTCATTTTATTCTGTCGTAGATTCATTCTCTAACTTCGTTTCAGCTTAGGAAACATTTGCCGGGATTAAATTTGGATTAAGATTTAACCGTGCTTTCGCAGTAAACAATTTTTCATATGTTTACAAAAAGCTATATTTTCGGATATATTTCTGCTTTTACGATGGATAAAATTAAGAAAATCCAAACTTACTGAATTAGATTATTTAAAAAAAATTACAATATGGGTGAGAGAGTAATGTAAGAAGAATAAGTGATTGAATGAATATTAGCGTCGCATTATGCAGCTACTCCAGTACTTTTGGCGATTAACCTCTTGCATTTAAGAAGATATATACATGGAGGGGGGCGGCTGATTATTACGGAACTACCCATCAGAATGCAATAAGCTGTTCATTCATGAATTGAAAACCCTCCGAAATATTTTGGGTCTAGTCCGATCAGACGCACGAGCGCGCATTATTCGGCAATCATAGACCAAAAATTGTTACACTGACTTCATTAGTAAATAGGTGGACTCCAAAAGGTGCAGTGAGTACTTTGGTTAGTGGAATTTCAATCAGTCACTCGTTTACAGTGATGTGTTCGAATGATATGGAATAGAATGTCGTTACTAGCTTGACTGATAGACATATCAAAATTCCTATAAAATTAATCTCACACACGATCAATAATGTCTTTTATCATGAAAACTTTAGGATACTTGGCAGTTTGAGGTACCAAAGTTCCCGTCTCCTCTAAAATTCTTTCCCGTTGGTAGACAAATTTTGATGTCGAATTAATTTGAGCACGTTGATGTACACGCGTGGTTGATTTAAATTTCGTTAACCAAAGTAAGCACTACATCTTTTTTGTGGCGTCCACACCTTTACTAATGATGCTATTGTAACAAGTTTATCGTATGTGATTGCCGGATAATGCGCGTATGTGATTGCCGGATAATGCGCGTATGTGTAGCCGATCTGTATAGACGCAAAAAATTTCGGAAGGGTTTACAATCCATGAAAGAACAGTTTATTGCATTTTGATGGTATTTCCGTTATAATAAGCCATAATGTTTGGATACTTTAAGCCGGAAACCCTGTACCATAGCAGTACGAAGTATAAAAATAAAAACAAATCATTCGAGATTACAGGTTTTATTTTAACTTTTAAGAATGATGACTCACAGTTAGATAACCGGAATTAAAATAATAGTTGCGAACAGAAATTTTAAGCCAGTGATTTCTTTTCTTAACCCTGGTTACTTAACTTAAAATTTCGTAACGTGTTCTAGTTAACGCAAGAAGCAGTTGTTGGAGTGTAATATGATAATACTACTATTAGATAAGATCTTTGAAATTCATCTTTTTTCCCTATAAATGTTTTTCGGGAATAAAATCTTATTGCCTCGCCGTAAGAGTATATTCGTAATTTTCTTATCAAGTAAGAGTGATGCTGTGCTGTAGAACATTGTGCTATAGGAGGTATGTCTGACAGTAACTAATAGTTATTATATGATAAATAGTATTTGCTTATGAAAAGTAAATATTTCTAACAATTAAAGCAGTTATAATTTTTCTGTGGCAATGTGGCTTTATGAAACATATCGTTAGTAAGAAGAACGACATAAGAGTCACATTCTAACAAACAAATATCTAAAATAAATAAAATATTTCAAAATTTTCCAGTACCAATATTCGTAAAGATAGAATATTCAATGTTCAATTGCATGATTGAGCATTTATTTAATTTATCAAATTAATGAAACTATTCAAAAACATCAGCATTAATATATATATATATATATATATATATAATCCAATATAAGAATTTTTTAATATATAATCATATACATATACATACACATATATATAAAAATTTATACACACATATAAAATACATATAAACAAAAATATAAAAATAATCATATAGTTATAAACCTGATAACTTTGTAGGCACTAAAAAGACAAATTCCTGGCCTTAAACGGCTTTAAACAAGTTTTGCGGCGCCAACCTTCACCTGTAATTTGTCATACTATGTACCAAGAGAAAAGAAAGAGTTCTATACGTAAAATTTAAATATTAAGTCATTAAACAAGAATATATGAACATAAACATAACCTAATGGATTTGTAACGATGGCCGAGAGTGCATTATCGTGTTCCCGCCAAATAGGGAGATTTGAACCGCATAATTACTTGCGATACGATATAAGAAACGATTAATTGCGATACGATATACGATAATAAGAAATATATATATAATTTTAAAAATCAAAAATAAAAATAAAAATCATAAAATTAGCGTAAATTATAAAGAAACTCTGAAAAATATATATTAAAGATTTAAAAAAAAAAAAAAAACGCTCTATTTAATAATTGTAGGATAAATTAGATATTGTCTAAATTTAAAAATTACAAAACATAATAACAGTAAATAAATATATACATACATATATATATCTTTATATATAAAAATCTTCTGTGCGTACAAACTCCTCCTGGCTGGAGCTTTTTTTGTGTAGTTTCAACTAAACTCAATTTAAACAATTCGGTCCAATATCGCAATTAGTTAAAAAGGTATTAATTAAAAACATTAAAAAAATACAACTCAACACTCACCTGCATTGTTGTAACAACGCTATTGTTGTAAACAAGTAATATCAAAAAATTTAAAATCAATTCTTACAATGTTACATGAGCTTTGAGCAACTGATCATTTAAACAAGTAATATATATATATATATATATATATATATATATATATATATAAATTAAGTCAATTCCTACTTAGGTCAACCAAGAAAAAATTTATTTTAGCTACTTTTTATTAAATAGTTGTAATTAATATAAATATGTACATACATATGACAGAATCACAACATTAAGTGATAATTAATTTTTATTAATTATTGTTAAAGTTTCGTTTTGTCATCCAAAACAATCGTGTATGTAAAATTTTCTTTCAACTGAATGCCTTAACACGTGAGAAAAAAACCCTTTCAAATTTTGACATAAATCACCAAAAGGGTCGCTAAGTCGCCAACGTGGCTGTATTTCTAATTTTTAAATAATTAGTTATAATCAAACTATATTTATTAATTATAATTCAATTATTGTATTGTCATCCAAAATAATGCACATTGCATTTCAGCTCAATTGAGCGCTTTAAAATGTATTTTATTAACGATTGAAAATTCCACCAAGATAAATAAATAAATAAACAAACAAACAAATAAAATATGTATAGAGATCGTGAGCTAATAGTAGGAATTGAAAAACACGTAAGTTGGCGTCGAAAATTGATTTTCAGCCAAACTGGCCTACCTCGGTCTTTATTTTTACGAAAATGCAGATGATTCACGCTTTTTAGCGTTTTTAATTAATATATTTTCAAATAATCTTTATATATGTAATTCTTCTAAGCGTGTGTATGTAACTAAACTCCTCCTAAACGGCTTGACCAATTTTGATGAAAGATTTTGTCTGATCCAGTGGACTCGAGAATGGTTTATATTTATAATTCGGTTTAGAAATGTTTATTTAATTAATTTTTTATTTATAAATTGTTGATCTTGGAATGTTTTACATTGGAACCGGCAGAGTGCGCTACGATCGCAAGATAGAATATTCAAAAATCTTGCATTATAGTGGAAGTTGGTCCCTACAGTTGATGCTGTGATCATTTCAGGAAAATATTTTGTCACTTCGTTTTATTATTTTGTTGAAATAAATCGTGTGTTAATTAAATTATTACATTTAGATGTAATTAGTGTTTGAAATTTTACTCAATTTTACTCAAATTTTACTCAAAACGGTCCTGATTGTTAAAGCTTATTCATAAAAATTTGGAATTTTTTAATTTAAGATGTGTGTACACGACAACGTCTGTCGGGTCCTCTAGTATATATATATATATATATATATATATATATATATATATATATAATCTAAAATATAAAAATACACAGATAGTTATAGAACCTAAGTTAACTATACTAAATAGGAAGAAATATAGGCACAGTAGTACAATAACAAACTCCTAGCCTTAGGATCCAGTATTGCAGGTTTAAACAAGTTTTAGGGCTAGCCAACCTTCACCTGTAGTTTGTCATACTACGTACCAAGAGGAAAGGAAAGAATAACATTTGGAGGAATTTAAATATTATAATAAAATCACTTAACTAATAAAATATAATTATACAATTATAGCCTACTACTATTCACAGTATAGATTTAAATTCGATGCAAAACGTAGATAGTAAGACTTACCTCGGGAGTGTAACAACCGGCTATGTTTCCCGCCAAATACAAGAGAGGAAAAACAGTTCCGCTTAAAGTTAAATTATGATAGAATAATATAAAGTTTATATATATGTATGTACTTTTAAAAAATCACATAAATATATATTGATATAATTATTAGTGGAAAATATAAATGTATCCTAGAAATATTTAAATAATATCATTTATTTATTAAAAGCATGTGGCGCCATCTATTTAATAATTGTATAATTAGTTAAAAAAAGCATAATGTCAATAACTTATTAACACAAGATGTATATCATTGAAAACTATTAGACATATAATTGTAAAGAAGCAGGATATCCATGTCCTATACATTGTTTAATAAAGTTATTAATGTTTAAATAAATCTTAGCTTTATCATTAACTAAAACATTATTACGATAAATATAGTTAAAAATAATATTTCTATATATAGATATTGATAAATTTGAATTCCAGTAAGGCACTTTAAGAATGTTAAAATTAAATGCATCTCTTTTATCATAAATATTACTATGTAATTTCAAATCCTTAATATACAGTTTTACATCTAAGTAAATAGTTTTGATTGGATTATTATTAATTTTATCTAAGTTTAAGTACGCCGGATAAAAATTAATATTGGGATTTAAATTATTATTTTTACCAAAAATAATTAAATCATCAATATATCTAAAAATGTAACAGTCATTATTAATAATATAATTATATTCATAAAAGTGTAAAAATAAATTATCCAAACTATTGCTTGCTGGCCCTCCTTGTGGCAGGCCTTTATTTTGTTTATACAATGAACCCTTAAAAAAAAATTAATGTAATTTTCTTTTAAGACAAAATCTATGAGAATTTTAAATTTGTTAAAATTAATAATATCATTGATATCAATGGAATTGAAAAGATCTTCAAAGTCATAACTATGAACTGAATAAATATTTTTATTTTTGAAAAAATCTATATCTTTACTATATATGTATATATATAGAGAGAGAGAGAAAGAGAGAGAGAGAGAGAGATTAAATATCTTTACTATATATATATATATATATATATATATATATATATATATATATATATAATTAGTTTTACTATTTCAAGTATTTTACGTGAATCTAAGCATTTTATGAAGTCTTTCTTCAAAATCAATTTCAGTTTCATTAAAAGAAATAAAATCACACATACATAGAAATTTTGTCCCAATAATTCATTCTTATACTGTATAAGAAACTAGCCGTTGAGAGAAACAGCAAAAAAATAGCAGATAACCAGCAAGTGCATATAAAAACATTAAGAAAACACGAATGAAATCATAGTTTTTGCAACAAAGGCAAGTGAATTTGAACATGAATAAAAACATGAGGAAAATAAATTCGAAAAGCAGTGAAAGAATGTTTCAGCATCTAATATTATGAGAAGGATACATCATTTGATTCTTTTTAAGAAAAATTCTATTATCTGGTTTCTGGTCCTGTTTAGGAAGTGGCAATATGTATTATAATATGTAACACATAGAAATTTAAAAAAAAATGTTTCTTTTTTACTTGAAATTCTAACGAAAAATGTATGGATTTTTGGACAAAAAATATTAAATTAAATAAAATGAATTAAATAATTTTATTTTTAAGGAATGTGATGTACTGATTCTTTTAAATCAGCATTCTTATCAAAAAATATTTCTTTTTTTTCAAAATTGTCTACAGGTTTTAAATACTTATTAGATTTTATGAAGGAGATTAAAAATTAGTCTCCATGGAAATATTAAATACAGTGCCATTCTAGTTTTAGTGGCTTAAAAGTATTATACACCTAAAATTTTACTTAATATTTTATTCTACGAATTTTTCTTACATAAACACTTTATCTGTTTAAAAAAGCTATTTGAAGCTTTATTAAACAGTCACTATCTGTATTTCTTATTCTGAGGAACTTAAACTCAGTGGCGCGACAGCCCATGATGGGCCTACTGTGCCTATCCAAATATACATGCCCATTGTCCACTGGGTTGCATGAACAGATGTCTCGTTTAGGTGGTTAGTCTGAAGCGAGACCCCTAGAGTTTAAGCCCCCAAGCAAGCTTTGTACTCATTTATCGACCCACTGCAGTCGGGATGAAAGGATGAGTCAACATTGTCCAGCCCGGGAATAGAAGCCGGACTTGCGGTGTGAAGTGCGATACGCTACTACTCAACCACTGGGCCTAATTTCTTATTCTGAAGTAATAAATAATAATTTTAGGTAAATGCACTTTTTTAAATATTTTCAAAACAATGGATGTTTCATGTTTAAAAATAAAATAATATTATTTTTAAATTATATTTTTCAAACAGATTTTTCAAATATTGATTTTTAACTGAAAATGATGCTTCTAAAATGTTAAAAAATAAGAAACTACAGTTTGAGCTTCAATTTATTTTTAAGTTCTTTAATTCTGTAAAAAAAAATCAATGCACCTCTTTTAATATTAAGCTAAAGGTCTATTTTAATTTTTTAATTCAAATTTGATCTTATCTTTCTAAAAAATAATAATAAAATAATTTGCAAACGTGATCAGTTGCTTATTAATGAAACACAGTGCAATTCAATTGGCAAAAATCGGTCAAAAAATCAAATCTAATTTTTTTAGCTTAAATTATTTTTTATATACTTTTCTACAATCTCACAAAATTTGAAAACTCTAAGTTTAAAAAACGCAGAGTTATGATAACATTTACGTTTTCTTTTATTCACATTCCAATGGCATACAAATCAAAACTTTGAACTGACTTATCTCAGAAAGTTAAAATAACTAGTTTGTATTTTCATTTAAAATGAAAATGCCTTTTTTTCTATTATGTCTACTACTTGGAAAGATTTTTCTCTTGTTACTAATCGTATATGGAATAAAAGTTGGAATGCATACTTCATTAAAAGCTCTATCTATTTTTTAAAAAATAATCAAATTTAGAATTTTAAGGAATTTTCAATAAGTATTCATACAAAGAAGGTATTGTACGAATAACAATTATGTTATCACAAATTCCATACGAAATTTTATTATAAATAGTTTGACGTACTTTTAAATCAAATTTCGTATTTGTACGTCAATTTTTATAGGATAAGCGTAGCATTTTAAAATCACTTCATAGGTTTCAAGTTGTTCTTTAAAAAATTAAATGGTTGGCGTTTTATGAAATTCTAAACACAAAATCTGTTTTTCATCATGCATACACATAGGAGGAAACTAAGAATATTATAAAAGTCATTAAATTAAAAATGTTTTTATAAATAGTACCACGACCCCCTTAATTTTACTCAGCGCTGAACACTTTCAAATGTTAAAGAATTCCTTTCCATTGTGTCCAAAAATGGCTGTCACGAACCCATGGCTAGAGTTGTTTCTGTGAGTGTGGATTACTGTAATACTGCTACTGAAGACCAATCGAGAGTAGAAAAGCTGAGGCACGTTAAAGCCTCAAAGTTACCTTGTTTGGTGTGGAAATTTTGAGAATGAGTGCCAAGTCTGGTGCCAAACTTGGCGACAGATGCTAAATATCTTGAGATCCATCATGAGCAGCCCTAATTTGTTTCAAACATCGTACGGTGTTCAAAAACAATCAAATTACAGGGTGGCTCGTGGAAACTTCTTTGTTTTAAAATGCAAAAAATCACACTGCATGTTTCATTCGATTTTATTGTTATTTCCGTCTACAACACAACATTGGATGTTTGATTCCACACAGTTTTAAACACAATGTCTGTTAAATGTCACCCTTAATTATTAATACATTGATAAAGTTGATTTTGAAAACTTTAAGCCGTATTTTAAAGCATATCGATAAGGATATCAATTTCGGCGTGGATGTTGTTCCATATATCCTCCAGGGTCTTGGAGTGATCTACGTAAACCAGGGACTTGAAATATACCCACAGGAAGTAATCAGGTAGTGATAAATCAGGTGAGCACGCAGACCTGTTTACTTCCTCTCGCAGGGAGATTAGTCATTGGGGAAGACTGCTCTTAAAATACCAATGGAAACCCTGGAGGTGTAGGCTGTGTCCCAGTAGTGTTGTAACTACGCGTTGTCAAGATCCATTACTTGGACAGGGGGTAAGAAGAATTGTTGGATAACCGTCACTTTGTATATGAATTGTCACACGAACTTGCTTCACATTTTTGGTGTTGTACTGGTCTTTGCAGGTCCTTTTCATTTCTTCGAAGTTTTCCCTGTTTCCCGGAAGGCATCCGTCCATATAAAATACATTTCCGATCAGGAGGAATATCGAATCGACGACAAAGGCACATTGCACTGCAACCACCTACCAACCGTTCGAGAAATACTCATCCACTGGAAAAGCACCCTATTTTCTCGATCACTACATGCATGACAGTGATCCGCAACCCCCTGTCCCGATCACTACATGCATGACAGTGATCCGCAACCCCCTGTCCGTGGATCAAATGGTGCTGGGGCACCTAAAGAACATAAAACTATTGCCATTTTATTTAAAGTGGTGCATTTCTCTCGGATTTGCGCAACTTCACACGGAAATCACTTTATATTTCACGCTAAATCTGTTTTATTCATTTTTGTTGTAACTATATTTTATTCTGATAGAATATTTAAATGTAACTAAATTAAATTTGTTAAATCAAAACAATCTAAAATATAAACAATCAGCATGTCCTTAGCAGGCCGCGGTAAAATTATCAAACGTTGACCGGTCCGCAGCGATGAAATGGTTGCGGAACACTAATGTATGAGACTGAGACGGTCAGAAACACAAATATTTCACCCGCCCCTTTCCACCGAAATCCTCCCCACGCCCCCCCGTCCCTACGAACACTGCAACATGTTCAGAAAAGGAAGCTTCCGCGCCCAACCCTGTATATTGAAATATTATATTTTTTAAGTAATAGACAGCAGTTTCCTTTGCTTTGTGCTAACTTGCAAAAGTAATTTTAGTAAATGAACGTGATCTAGCTGAAAGATATAGAACGAGTGAAAACAAAGGAAATGAACTTAATATAAGACTAAATTTACTCAGAATGAAACTGAAGTTTGCAATTTAATTAAACGCTTGTAGTTGCAAATCTTTTTTTTTCCTATTTAATGGTAGTGCGTACTTTTTATAATCAGTGTCATAATATGTTTCTGTAGTTTAATTAAAACGATGTTTAAAATGCAATGGCTTTAATGTAAATTGCAACAAAAATAAAAATAGATACAAGTTCCTTAAATACCATGGCAGTTAAAACTAGACATTTTTTTTTTTACATTTCGATAATTTAAAAGTTTTAATTAAACTGGAAAATTCAGAAATATAATCCAATGAGCAATCTGTGCAATTGAAAAGAAGTTTAGTTTAAATTTTAAGTATATATATATATATATATATATATCTTTAATGAGTCTTTAATGATTTACTCTATTCATTTGTGAATATACTGTATTTTTAATGATTTACTCTATTCATTTGTGAATATACTGTGTTTTTAATGTGAACATTCGGTTTTTAGAAATTTTTAGTTTGAACTTTCGGATTTTTTAGCTTGAACTTTCGAATTTTTTAGATTGAACTTTCAGATTTTTTAACTTGAACTTTCAGATTTTTTAACTTGAACTTTCAGATTTTTTAACTTGAACTTTCAGATTTTTTAACTTGAACTTTCGATTTTTTAACTTGAACTTTCTGATTTTTTAACTTGGATTTTTAACTTGAACTTTCGGATTTTTTAATTTGAATTTTTTGATTTTAGATAATTTTTTATTTGAACTTTCGGATCGGGAATTTATTTTTTTCTACATTTACAACTATTTTAAAGATGGGTGCATCATCTTGGGAGTTTGAAGGTTCACTTATATTATGCACTAAATTGTTTTTAAATTTTAATATTGCAATATCTTTCGGAATGTGATGGCGAATAGTTTTATTTTTCAAGTATAATGATTTAATTTTAACTTTTTAATTTAAAGTATAATGGTTTAATTTTAACTTTTTAATTTTTAATTTAAAATTTTTTTTCTTCTGAAATTTGAAAATGTTCCAATTAACTTACCAAGTTGCAATAGGGGGAAGGTTGGCGCCATCAAACTAGTTTAACCCCACTTATCGGTCCTAAGTCCGAAATTGCCCTTGGATATTTTATATATTTTTATTTTATTTTATAATCTTTTAATTTTGTTTGAAAATGATGTGGAACATTATCTTTTATATTTGCCATTGATATTATGAAGTGTTTTGGTATTTTAGGATTCATATATTTCAATTTTTAAATTGATAATTGTGATTGTTTTTATATATTTAAATATATATATATTTATTTATTTATATATATATATCGTATTAATGCATGTATATGTGTGTGTGGATTATTTTTTTTACTTTTAAAAACTATACTTGAGTGATAAAAGTAACTTGATTAAAAAAAAACATAATTTAGATTTTGGAAACCTAAATAGATAGAAACCGCGCTATGATAAACATTGCTGACTAAGGATAGCTTCATTAAAGATATGGTTTAACAAGTTTTATGGCTAGGCAAACTTCCCCTTTTCAAATCTAATCGAAATTTTATGGAACTTAAAATGAATAGAAGTTCTAAATCATTTATTGATGAAAAAAAGTTACCTACCTATATATATACACTTGAAAATGCATAGATCACACATGATTGGAAACAATAAACAAATTATCCCCAAATTCTATGATCCAGTTACACACTCATAACTTGAAAAATAAAAGCCCTGTTAAAACATTAACAATCAGTATAATAAAATATTTTTACTTAAATAAGCTAAAAATATGAAGTAAAACTAAAATTTCAGGAATACAATTAAGAACATTTATGTAATCGTACATATCAAGAAAATTACAGTACAAAAATGTATTGCAATATAGTATATATATTAAGAAGTGCAGTATACTATATACATACATACATTGTTAGGGTTCATGTACGCCACTAGATGGCGCTATTTAAATTATAAGGTGTGTACTATTGTTTACGCGGGAGAAGTAAAAAAGAACGATTAGAAGGAGGCTGTATGGGCCATTCGCTCTATGTTAGCGATACTTTTTTTTATATATAATGTTTTATGATAATGTAAAAACAAGAAATTGATAGAGGCTGTGCGGGCCATTCGCTCAATGTTAGCGATATTGTTTTATAAATATTGTTAAAATAAAACCATTTGAAAGACATCAACATACATAAAACTGAAATATTCGTAAAAATGTATGGGGAATTTGCTTTGAAAAAAATTCAGAATCTTCATATACAATTGAAAACGTTTACAAGCATAGCATTAATTTTACTTTATTTTCAAAAGAGAAAAGACTTTTATTCAAGATGTTCAGTAAAGTTTTAAAATAAAGAAATTTTAATATTGTAAAAAAGTAATCAAAATAAAATAAAAAAAATCATTATATTATAAAACAACACATACCTTAGTATTAGGATTTAGTGTTAATTATTATTTCTTATTTTTAATAAATACAATCCAAACATTTTCTTATGTGACACAGCATGTGGTGTTATGTTGCGCAATATACATTGTACAATATATGTTGCGTAAAAACATTGTTTCACTTCATTTTACATTTAAAACATTTATCAGGAATTGTAAATATAATAATGAATAATTTATATTGATTCATGTTTTATGAAAATTAGAAAATATTACATTTGCAGTAGGAATATATATATGTGTGTACAGGTGTGTAAACGAAAATTGAAAATGGTTGTATTGAAAAAGATGAAATTAGAAATAGTCCTACTTTTTAAACTCTATTTGTTACCAAACAACCTTGGAGTTTCTGTATCCACGCAAACAAAAAAGAAAAATACCACAGCAATCATATACAATTTATACCAAGAGAATGTGTGCTGGTGGAAAATGAATTATATTTCTCCTGGTTCTTGTGAACGCATTGTGAAATACGCCCAAATCACACTCTTGGGCGCACAACGTCTGAGATAGTAAATAAGTAGTTAGATATGACATGTTTGGGCAAAATGTTACAAGTTTTCCTCAACCTCATTTCCTGGGGAACGTATTTCATTTAATAAGAATGTGACAGTGATGTTGCCTTTGGGAAGAAACAGTTGAAATTTAAGTTGTCATGTAAGGGAATGTATCGTATTATACAAGCAGGATTTTTATTTTTCGCTAAAAGCGCATAGATAATGATATATTATTGAATTGTTGGGTTTTCTTAACAGTAAATGAAGCGAAATTTCTCAAAATGTGAGGGTCATATGAAAAACCCATTTTCGATTTTTTTTTCATTTAATTACTAAAACGTTTTGCACCGAAACTCTCTTTCATTTTATTTATCAGTCTCTTTAACAGGAAATTGAATTATATCGGGTATCCTTTTTTTGTATAAACATAACAATAAAGTACACAGTTCATTTATTTTAATGTATGGATGGAATAAATTTGTAGAATGTAAGATCGGTTAGATGAGCTGGATTTAACGAATATCTATCATGATAGTTTAACTTATATTTCCTAAACTTTTAAAAAATTCAAATGGAAATCCACGTAATTTTTTTATTGTAGTTTGAGTTAAGAAAAGAAATACTGTAAGCGGATATAGCTCATGAAAAATCCTTTAATAACTTTATTTGAAATGGTTTTATTTACATATTAGTTGTAAAAGCAATTATGAAAGAGAAAAAACGGAAATAGCTGTAATTTTAGTGGCATTTTTAAATTCGATGATTATTATTGAGGTTGTATCATATTTATTTTATTTAAAATTAATTAAGAAATGTTATTACTGAAGTCAACCATGCAGCATTTTAAAATTTACAAGGAATATCAAAATCAACTGTTTATATTTTTGTAATTCTCTTATCAAACGTATTTCTATAATATAATACTATTGTTTCTATAATTCCTTAATAAATATATAATGGTTTATTCAAAGAAATATGTTTCCATTATAAATTTCTGTACACATTCATATAACTTTAAAGGGTTTATTTTTCATAGTTATTACCAAAATGCATTTTTTATGAACATATATAGAGAAAATTAAACGCATTGCATTGTGCATGTTTTGATTTGTGATTGATTGATTGCTTGATTTGTTGATTTCTACCTGTAATGAACAATAAAAAAAGATAAGAGTAGAGGAAAAATGGACCGATCTCTTAAAGTTTTATGCAAACGGTTTTACTTCTTAACATAATCGTCATAACGTTTTTGATGTTTGTCATATGGTTGTAAAGAGCTTTTCTATGCCCTCTTCGAAGAATTTTGGCGAATGTTGTGAGATGGATCTTGGAGATGTTTTGAAGCCTTAGTCTCGTAGTCAGTTTTTCAATACAAGAATGAGAAGAAAATCACGGGATTGTACGTCAAAAGTCATTAAATTTAAATACATTTGGTTTAAGCTGCTCAAAAGGCTGTAGAAATTCAACAACATCGTGAAGTCGAAAATTATCATGGACAAGGAGAACTCCAGGAATCAATGTTTCTCGACTGTTTTAAATGCTTTCTTTAATTCGTTACAATGTATTTCAATGAACGGATTTGGCGGGAGCATAATTGTACTCATATTGACAAGTTGATTTCGGGTGTTGCAGACATAAGGTTTATTAAGACAGGCATTCACCCAGTGTTTACTAATTATCTGGCTGTTTAGTGTCTCAGTCAAAGGTAAAAAAGTACTCTTGTAGTTTTATAACCTAATCCAGTTCAATCCTAAGAAAATTGAAATTCTTGACTAGCGACTTAAGGTGTTTCCTAAGAAAAATGAGGATTTGAAACCCAATTTCTTCATGAATTATGAAAATTAAATTTTTCGCTGACAGGTTAATAAGCCAAATAGTTGCATAGATTATTCGTATGTTGAGATAAGACTGTGCATCTCAAACATCCAATGTTTATGACCAATTTCCTATCCTAATTTTCATCGTTCCCCCCAATAACAATGTATTGAATGCAATAAAAATTTACTATGACGTTAAAGCTACAATATAACTTACATTAAAAATCGTACAAATTATCAAGATAAATATTAAATTTTGTATAAAATTTTGTATATGGCAAGCCCATGGAAGTCACTAGTAATTATTAAACCTGTTCATAGCTTAGTGCTGATAAATTAATTATTAAATACATTGTGCTGTACTGATACTTTATATGTATGTTATGTAGATTAAATGTGTCAGAATGTATTTTGTTTTGCTTATATTCCCAGTACATTAATAATTTTTTAAATAATGTTTTTTTTCGACTTTTCAATATTCTTGCGGCGTCCACGTAGGGCTATCACGCCCTCCCTTCGGTGCAAACTCCACAGTTTGAGAACTTTGACGAAAGAGTTTGAAAGATGTACGATTTTCAGCCCACGTTATCAGATCATAAATTGAAGTTATTCGTATTTCTTCCAGTTATATCCTTTGTGTGTGTGTGTGTGTGTGAAATTTAATTGGCATCTTTAGGAAAATTAAGTTAACTTCGCCTTAATTCAGGAAAAATGTTCTTCAATAGAAACAAAAAGCGCTAAATACATAAAAAAATAATGTTCAGATTTATTACAAATGCAAGCAATATTTATCTAGAAATTTTGAATTATTACTATTACTATTCATATAATTAAAACAAAATATCACAACTTAAGCACCATTCCTTTTCAAACATTTTCCTAAAAATAAAGTGTTTGCTAAGTGTTATTTTCAAAATATAACACCTGTTTAACCCAGCGCTTCTCAAACTGTGGGGCGCGCCCCCCTTGAGGGGCGTGACAACTCTACGAGGGGGGCGCGAGCAAATTGAAAAGTCGAAAAAAGAAGATTTGAAAAATATTAATTTTCTGAAAGTAAACAAACAAAATACATAATAAAAAATAAAATACACATTTACACTGATATATTACACTTTTAAATGTATCAGTGCTACACAATGCATTATATAATTAATTTAACAATTCTAAGATAAGAACGTTTAATAATAACCAGTGAACCCATGGGATTGTCATGTATAAAATTATATACAAAAAGTATATATATAAACACTTATCTTGATAATTTGTTTTGTTTATAATAAATCCTTTAACTGGCAAATAAAAGTTTCGCTATTAGCGTTCCAATGTCAACCGTTTTCCATACATCTCCGCGCGTATAAGATAAATTGGGCGGGGGGGGGCAGAAGTAAAGAAGTAAATAATCTCAAAAAGTAACTCCTTCACAAGTAGTGTAAAAGGTCCTTTTATTGCATTCCAAAATTTTATGGATAGCAGTGCACAGAAAAAATCGTACTTCGGAAAAACGTATATATACGTTAGCAGAAATTGATCTTTTGGCTGAGCGAGACGTTTATATACGCCGGTGGCACTAAAGAGGTCAAAGTCGTATCGTATTTTTAGCATCAGAGTATAAGATTATTAAATTTAATACATTGTTATTGTATGAGGGGGGGCGTGATGAAATTTAAGATTGAATATTGGGTCGTGAATATTGAAACTTTGAGAAGCACTGGTTTAACCTATTCAAATACTCCTAATTGTTCAATACTTCTAACTCCCTGCCATTAGTAGTAATATTATTAAGGATATAATGTATTTGACATCCAAATGGCTTTATTATATGAGCCCTCTATATGATAACTGTTTCCAAAATATAATTTTTCCTTTTTAACTTCTTCAGAAAGATAACTGCTCTTTCTTGAAAGAACTATAAAAGACGAATCATAAGCATTAAATTCTCAGCTGTCTCCATCCTAATTCAGAATGGCATTACTTAATTTCTCTTTTTCTGTTCCTTGAATAAAATTATTTTATGCCTAGTTAACATTTCGAAAGTCTGCGCGGTTTGTTTGCCTATTTGATAAGACACCCACCACTAGTGTGCGAAGTCATTCTCGAAGAAAAACAAAACCCGGTACCCAAGGCGATATTCACACGCTAACTACAGCACAACGGAAACTCATTTGCTTTGTATGCAAATGATTCCAATTAACTAGCAACCTCAATCTCGGAAATCAATTTACATTTGCATTCAAACTGAATGCATTTGAAGGAACAGAGACTAGTGTAAAGAATATCTTATATTTAAGCCTCCTGTTGCTTTTTTTGCAAAAAAGGCACAGTAGTACATATTTGCTTAGAATTTAAATGAAGATTATTCGTCATTGGAGCTAATAATTTCAAATAATTAGAGAGTTTTTATTAGAAGTTGTAATATATATTTTTTCCGCAATACAAATAATTTTTTATACAATAAATATATGCGTGTGTGTTTTAATATACAAGAAATTAACTAGTGTTTACTTGCATCTAACAAAATCCAAAATTTAACTATCGTTTATTGAATACTAAAAATTATGTTAAATGCACTTTAATCTGCACAGGTTTTAAATATTGCCGCACGCATAAGTCCCGATACCAAGTCCCGATAGCCGAGTTGGCAGAGCGTTGGACTGAACTTCCTCAGTCTCGGGTTCAATCCCGGCCCCGGCAGATTTATCCAAAGACTGGAATTTTGTTCTCGTTTTTAATGTATTGTTTCTCTAGGTTCTAGATGAATCCAGATCATTCTTTAGAGTGCATACTGGGTATTTCTCGAATATTCCGAAGTGTATAAAAGCAGAGTTCATCGCCAGTTGGGCATGTTCTCAGTCCAGTGTTGTATCGAGCTCCCAGCGTTAGAATAAATCTAATTGTTTGTTTAATTGAACTGTGTGCTTCTTTCGAACTCCGTGACAAGTTTGGTGGAGGCGCGGGGTACAATTACGTCAAACGTGGATAATAGCGACAACCTTCGCAGGAGCCTCCGGTTAAGAGGAGTATCCCCGAATTCGGACTGTTAAAAGAAAATAGTAGGAAGAGGACAAAAATGCCGACCGAGCAAGAAGCCAAGCCCGCTGTAGTAACACCTTCGTTACAGCAATGGAGGAGCCCATCGACCTTCCGAGGAGCGCCTGGGGAAGACCCTCTCAAATGGCTTAAAGAATACGATCGATTAGCCAACTTTAACAAGTGGGATGACATGATGTGCCTGGCTAACGTTTATTTCTTTCTTGACGGTACTGCGAGACAGTGGTATGTCAACAACGAAGACGCTTTAGATTCCTGGGAAGCGTTTAAAAATGGACTATGGACTTTTCGGTGACCGACAAAGATATACCAGAAGGGCAGAAGAACAACTAAAATGCCGAGCCCAGCGTTCAGGCGAGAGTACACAGTCCTACATACAAAGTGTATTAGGACTTTGCCAAGAGGTAAATCCTCTGATGAGAGAGAAGACGAAAAAGTGTCACACCTAATGAAAGGTGTTGCTGAGGATATTTATCAGGCCCTGTTGACGAGAGAAATCAACGACACAGCAAGTTTTATCAAATGGTGCAACTATATCGAAGATATGAAGCAAAAAGAGAGTTGGTCGACCGAGATTTGAAAGGCTTCCAAACGTCGTACCGGTTGCATCCCTGACGGATGAGACTGATTTGGTCTCTCTTATTCGCACAATCGTACGAGAAGAAGTCCATCGACTAAACCAGACGCAAGAATCTTTGGACTCCGATCCCCAGTCCTTAGAAGAGATCGTTCAAGACGAAGTTGAAAGGGTTTTGGCCCCAGTGTCGACAAAACCTACAGAAACTTACGCCGCTGTAACCAGGAAATACAGAGCTCCTGTTCAGAAATTCCCACCTCAACCAAGAAAAACAGATGTGTGGAGAACGGCTGACAACAGACCTGTTTGTTTCCACTGCGGACGTCCTGGACATGTAATGCGCTACTGCCGAGAGAGAAAGGCTGTCTTTGACAACTTCGAAACCGCCGACGGAACTTCGACGACGTTGCCACTGAAGAAGAAATACGCCGACCAAACTCTTCTCGCCGTTTTACGCCAAGTCCCACGAGAGGCCGATCCCCAATACGTCGTTACAGATCCCCGTCGCCATATCGCCGATCCAGTCAGTCGCCAGGCCGTAGAGCGAGGAAAACTAAACAGAGCGACCTTCCAAGGAGGTGAGGCCGCTTGTACTGGAAATCCTCCGTCGACCGCCAAGATGACTGGTAACCAACTAGACGTAATAATAGATAAGAAGCCGATACGTGCTCTAGTAGATTCTGGGGCATCGTTTTCTGTCATATCCGATAAGTATCGCCGATTTTTAAAGAAAGTTCTGTTTGCCGATGCCAAGAGCGTTATGCTGAAAGTTGCGGATGGAAATTTTGTTCGGCCGATAGGGAAATGTGTTTTACGTGTCCGTATAAACAATCGAGAACTGCCTTTTGAATTTATTGTTTTATCACATTGTAGCCATGACGTCATCCTAGGATGGGACTTTTTAGAGTCGTCTCAAGCCGTTATAGACTGTGGACAAAATGAACTTGTTCTAGAAGACATCTGTCGAGACTCCACAGCGCCTGACGCCTGGAATTTGTATGCCACCAGAGACTATAACTTAAGCCGCATTCTTTAACTAGAATAACAGTATCAGGATATCAAATCCGAGGAGACATAAATAGTTCTAGACGGCAGCAAACATTTGCTCTTCGAGAAAAAATATTGCTACACCGTCCATGGTATCCACATATCGTAACGGAAAAGTGATGTCTGGGTTACCAACCTGCAGTTCCGAAACCAAATCATCCCTAGAGGAATGTGCATAGGCCAAGCTGAACCACTAAATGAAGGGCATCTATGTGTTATTTCCGACACATCAGGTTGCTTGGATGACCAGCAAGAAACTTCGGAGTCACAGATGAATTGTTCGGTAATGATGTCACCCGAGTTAAGTGACGAACAGAGAAACAAGCTATCCGAACTACTCCGAAATTTTCTGGGCTTTTCACGAAGACCGACAAGTCGACAGCCGCGAAGACGAATGTGAAACACAGGATTTTTACTGGTGATCATGCTCCAATCAACCAACGAGCCTACAGAGTCTCGCCGACTGAAAGACGCATCATTCATGAAGAGGTTCAGAAAATGCTTGATGAAGGTATCGTCCAACCCTCTGAAAGTCCTTGGTCATCACCCGTTGTGCTCGTAAGAAAAAAGACGGTAGTTGGCGTTTTTGCGTCGATTATCGCAAGTTGAATAGCGTCACGAAAAAGACGTTTATCCTCTGCCTCGTATTGACGATACGCTCGACTGTCTGAAAGGTGCCAAGTTCTTTTCATCCATGGATCTCCGATCTGGTTATTGGCAAATAGAAATAGACGAAGCGGATCGTGAAAAGACGGCATTTATTACCCCGAAGGCTTATACGAGTTTAAAGTCATGCCGTTTGGTCTCTGTAATGCACCTGCGACCTTCGAGAGAATGATGGACAATTTGCTACGCCATTTTAAATGGACTATGTGTCTTTGTTACCTAGATGACATAATAGTGTTCTCAGAAACTTTTGAAGACCATCTTATACGATTAAGACTTGTTCTAAAAATGTCTTCAGGAAGCTGGTCTTAAATTAAATTCAAAGAAGTGTCTTTTGCTACCCATGAAGTAAAGATTCTAGGCCATCTTGTATCTAGTAATGGCGTTCGTCCCGATCCCGACAAAATAAAAGCCGTAAGAAATTTTCCCCACTCCAAAGAATATACATGACATACGAAGTTTTCTTGGCCTTTGTTCATACTTTAGAAGATTTATTAAAGGTTTCGTTATCTCGCCGAACCTTTGCAGTCGTTGCTGAAAAGTGGCGTGGAGTTTCATTGGGGTCCTGAAGAGGTGGAAGCATTTAACAGTCTTAAGAAAGCACTTACTTCGGATCCAGTATTGGGGATGTACGACGAAAGAGCTTCTACAGAAATCCATACTGATGCAAGCGGGTACGGTATCGGAGCTGTCCTAGTACAAATTCAGAATAATGTCGAGAAAGTTATAGCATACGCTTCTAGAACTCTGACAAAAGCCGAAAAGAATTATTCCACCACAGAAAGGGAATGTCTTGCCATCGTATGGGCTACCAACAAATTCCGGCCGTACATATTCGGAAAACACTTTACTGTTGTAACTGACCATCATTCCTTGTGCTGGCTCATGAATTTAAAGGATCCTTCAGGAAGGCTTGCCAGATGGGCCCTCCGACTTCAAGAGCATGATTTTGACGTAAAATATAAAACCGGTAAGAAGCATAGTGACGCCGACGCTCTTTCGAGAAATCCAGTGGAAGAGGAAACGGAAACATCAGACAAATTTTTAGCAGTCACGACGAGTATGAACCTTGCGGTGGAACAGAAAAAGATCAAGACCTTGCGAAATTAAAACTTTTGAGCAACTCATCCAAAAACGAAGAATTCAGATTCATCGACGGTATCCTTTGCAGGAAGAATTTTGATCCAGATGGAAAGTTGTGGTTACCAGTCATTCCTAAACATCTACGAGCAGACATACTAAGGCACTTTCATGACGCCCCCACCGCAGGACACCTTGGTTTTGCGAAAACTTATGACAGGATTCGCAAGAGATTTTACTGGCCGGGAATGTACCGAAATGTCGTTCGGTATGTCATGCATTGTCGGGAGTGCCAAAGGAGAAAATCCGTTCCTCAACGACCACCTGACGTTTAGTTCCCATCCCTCCAGCTATAGCTCCTTTCCATCGCATTGGAATTGATCTCCTTGGGAGATTTCCAAAGTCTGCTCATGGAAACAAATGGATAATAGTCTGCACGGATTACTCAACGCGATATGCAATAACAAAAGCCTTGCCGACAGCCGAAGTCGACGAAATAGCGAAGTTCTTACTTGAAGAAATTGTCCTCAGGCATGGAGCTCCTCGAGTAATTATCACAGATCGTGGAGCCGTCTTTCGATCCAGACTTGTTTCCTCTCTCGTCGACTTGTGTAACATTGATCATCGTTTCATTGGGCGTATCATCCCCAAACAAATGGACTGACGGAGCGCTTCAATAAGACCTTGGCCGACATGTTGTCAATGTATGTGGATGTAGAGCAGAAAAATTGGGATGAAATTCTACCATTTGTAACCTTCGCTTATAATACCGCTAAACAAGAGACCACAGGTTTTACGCCGTTCTATTTACTTCATGGTCGTGAAGCGGAAACGACACTAGATACAATGCTACCATTCTGTCCTAACGATTTTGATGACAATAACATCACCAAGATAGCAGCCAGAGCCGAAGAATCACGACAGCTAGCCCGAGTGCACACTCTGAGAGCTCAAGACAAAGACCGTCGACGTTACGATTCCAAACACCAAATGGTATCCTACGCTCCCGGAGATCTCGTATGGGTTTATACTCCAGTGAGAAAAAAGTCGGTCTCTCCGAAAAACTCTTAAGAAGGTATTTCGACCGTATCAGGTGCTACGCCGTTTATCAGCCGTGACTTACGAAGTACAAGATTTTGATCCTGCTTCACGAAAAAAGAAAACTAAGAGAAGTTGTCCATGTACTGCGTATGAAACCGTACCATGATCCCGCCGAGCAAATCGAAACCGAGGATATTCCTCCCAAAGAATCATACAAAGGACCCATCACTCGTTCCAGAATAAAGACCCTTGAACAAAATGACAGCGGGGCGCTGTCTTCTTTTGAGGGGAGCAATGCCGCACGCATAAGTCCCGATACCAAGTCCCGATAGCCGAGTTGGCAGAGCGTTGGACTGAACTTCCTCAGGTCTCGGGTTCGAATCCCGGCTCCGGCAGATTTATCCAAAGACTGGAATTTTGTTCTCGTTTTTAATGTATTGTTTCTCTAGGTTCTAGATGAATCCAGATCATTCTTTAGAGTGCATACTGGGTATTTCTCGAATATTCCGAAGTGTATAAAAGCAGAGTTCATCGCCAGTTGGGCATGTTCTCAGTCCAGTGTTGTATCGAGCTCCCAGCGTTAGAATAAATCTAATTGTTTGTTTAATTGAACTGTGTGCTTCTTTCGAACTCCGTGACAATATTTAAAACAATTATACTACTGTAGTGCTTCTCAAACTGTGGAGTGTACTTACCTAGGTGCGGCGCGGCATATGAAAAGTCGAAAATAAAATATTATTTAAAAAAAATTATCAATTTACTGAAAGGAACCAAAACGAGATACATTCTAAACTATGAAATGTAACATAATACTTATCCTATGACTAAAAACTTAAAATTTTTGTAACTTAAAGCCAATTTTCAATATTTGCGACCCAATAATCAATCATAATTTTCATTGCGTCCCCCTCCATACAATAATAATGGAATATAAAATAATACTATACTTTGACGCTAAAGCTGCAATACGACTTTTACCTCTTAAGTGCCAACTGCATATATAAATGTCTAGTTCAGCTAGAGTGTTAATTGTCCGGACGTATATACACGTCTTAATGAAATACAATAATTTATATGCATTGCTATCCATAAAATTAATCCGAAGACTTTGAAAATCAATGAAAGGACCCTGACAGTATTTGCGAAGCATTTACTTATTTTAGAAGCTTTGCTTATTTATTCCTTTTCTCATACATTACGTACGCGCAATACGTCAAAAATGCGTATCTACGAGGAAAACGGTGTCATTAGGGATCGAATTGCGTAACTCTTTTAATTGGCAGTTAAAGGATTAATTATGAAACGTACAAATTATCAAGATAAGTCCGCGTTTCTCAAACTGTGGGTCCCGCCCTCCCCCCTAGGGCGCGTGATAACCCTACAAGGGGGGTGCGAGCATACCGAAAAGTCGAAAACAAAATATTGTTTAAAAAATTAAGTTACTGAAAGTAAATAAATAAAAAATGAAATACACATTTACACTTACAAATATATATTAGAACTGCGCAATGAATTTAATAATTATTTATAAATACTACTTTAATAACATGTTTGATAATTATCAATGTCCCCATTGGTTATCATATATAAAACTAAAAACATAATTTAACACTTATCTTGATAATTTGTGCAGTTCATAATTAATCCCTTAATTGCTGATTAAAAATTATGTGATTCACTTCCCTATGTCACCGTTTAACACGAAGACATGCGTATGTGATGTATGGGGGGGTAAAGGAATAAAGAAGCAAATAATCTGAAATAAGTAAATCCTTCTCAAACACAATCAAAATCCTCTAATTGCGTTCGAAAGCCTTCGGGATAATTTTATAGATAGCAGCGCGCAGAAAATATGGTACTTAGGAAAGACGCATATATACGTCCAACACATTGGCTGAACGAGAAGTTTATACACACCGGTAGCACTTAAGAGGTAAAAGTCGTGCTATAGGTTTAGCTCCAAAGTATAGTATTATTGAATCCAATGCATCGTTAGTGTATGGAGGTGGGGGGGGCGAGGAAAATAATGTTTGAATATTGGGTCACGAATATTGAAAGTTTGAGAAGCACTGAGATAAGTGTTAATTTTTGAAAATAATTTTGCATATGATAAGCCCTTGGGGTCACTGATAATTATTAATGTTGTTCGTAACTTATCAATGTTAAATTAATAATATTGGGCAGTTCTGATACATTTATAAGTGTATTATATCAGTGTAAATGAGTATTTATTTTTTATTATGTCAGAATGTATTTTGTTTGTTTACTTTCAGTAAATTAATATTTTTTTAAAAATAATCCTTTGTTTTCAAATTTTCAATATGCTCACGCCCCCTCGTAGATTTATCACGTGCCCCTAGGGAGGCGCGCTCCACAATCTGAGAAACTCTGACTTAAATGTAACAAATACGAAATTTAGTACTTATATTGGTAATTTGTAAGGTTTATAAATAAGGTCGCATTGTAGCTTCAGCGTAAAAGTATATTATTATGGTATTCAATACATTGTCATTGTATGAAGACAAAGTGCGATGAAATTATGATTGAAAATTGGGTCGATCATATTGAAAGTTTGAGAAACACTGTAGTACTGAATATATGAATTATTCATATCCAAGTGAAAGTACTTTGAAAAGTTAATGTTCACTTAAAAACGCTTCCGAAAAAAATTCTTTTTACTTTAAGAATATAGACAAAAATATTTTACTGATAAACCTTCACAAAGTAATATTTCCCAAAATTATCTTATTAGTTGTAAATTTAATAGGGTCAATCGAGTATAAATTTATTAATAGGAATTATGTTTAATTAAATAATTCTTTTCTTGTTTAAAGGTAAGAAATCACTAAAAAAAATATTTTAAATTAGAATTATGAAATTACTTTTTATGAAAATATGTAATATCCATTTCATTTTGGATAACTTTATTGTAATTATTTTTTTAATTGGAAATAATTGTTTCTATTTTCTTAATTTATTTAATTGTGTAATCATCGCGCGAGCAGATCTCTCTCTCTCGAATCAGTTACTTATTTACATTTATGAAATACTATATTCTAAATTTTATCCTACTGTTCTTAATGCCACCCAAGAGATGGTGTTAAATCGTGAGATGGGGCTAGATTACTTCTATCTTTAGCCGCAGCTTTGAGCGTCATGCAGGGGACAGAACGCTATAGTTCCATTCCACTCCAATTTTAGGAACCACACCTTGTGTGAGTGATCCGGGGATCTCCCATCCCTGTTTACCTTTCACCAACCTCACGCGATGCCTAAAGGCTCGATGAATGTTTTGAGTATCCCATGCAACACAGACACTATACTTTTACAAGCCACCTAGATTCAAGCCCAGGTCTTATGGTACAAAACAGTGTCACGTCGAAAAATGACAACAAAAATGTTAACGTTGGAGAAACGCAGATTAAATAATCGAAAGATTGTGAAATATGTAACACACTGTATAATTTAGTATTTATTTATTTTTAACATATTATTAACAAACGGAAAACTAATATTTTCGTATCTCTTTTTAATAAACACTTAAACACATATAATATAATTTAATATTGTATATGCAGAACACTCAGCTTAGAAATATTAATTCGGTTGTAGCAAACATATCTCACTATTGATTGAATCATTATCTATTTTAATTCCATAGCTAAATAAAACGTTCGCATAGTAACTTATTCGTCACAAGAATATTTACCCTCAGATAATTCGAAATCCTGACTAATAATTACAAACTATATTTAGTTTAAAATACGCCACTGTGTTAATATGTTAAATAATGAATCACAAATTTATAAATATTATCTTTTATCGTATGGCATCATTATATCGTGCAAATGGATATATGCTTTAAAAATGAGAAATAACTCAACAATGCATATATGTGAATAATTTAAATTAATATTTACTTAAAAATTCAGATCTTACTTATTAATAATATCTAAATCTTGATTTCGAATGCCCTATTTAAAAGCACATAACTTTTCATTTCGTACTAAAAGATTAAAATCTATGTTTTAAAAGATTTATTAGTGATTCCTCGATAAAATGATTAGACCTTGGATTCTTGATATATTTACTGACGATTCCTAGTAAAAGACGATTAAAATAGATTATTAAGCTGTTGAAACTTAACCATAAGCTGGGGTCGCATACATTTGTCAGCTATTTCACGCGAGCCGCAACTCAAGTATAAATGAGGGGGAAGGGAGAAAGATTGTGGAAAATTGATCAAAATATTATACTCCTGTTTTTCGTTTTAAATTATTAATTTTTATATATTTTGTCACCAACACTAAATTAAAAGCATTTAAGAAACACTCCTTTACAATTTCTATATTAGTTAACGGTTTTATATGATTACCATTAATATAAGAAACTTCATAGGATGTATTTGTTAACACGCCGCGATATTACCACTAACAAAACACACACTTTGTTGTTGCTGCAAAGATTACTCAAGAAAGCCTACTTATCATCTCTTGAAAAATATCTTCGAGGAAAAGTGTCATTGAGTAATTCCTTTTTATTGGTATTTTTAAATACAGCACATTCGTGACAAATCAAACAAATACTGATCCATGTTTATTTTTCACTACAAAATAGTTAACTTCCAAATCGACTTATAACGATATATTTTCTTTGAATATTTTTCGCTTGCAAGATATGAAAGATAGTTAAAATTTAGTTCCACCCAAAAAATCTTCGCTACTCCATTGTTGTCTGGTATCACTTACCATAACCATTCCAAATAGAAAGATAATATCAATTCACACCCGTTCGACACCGACCGTAAAATTGTTATATTTGATTTCTTGACAAAGATTTCCCGCCAAATTGTTAATACAATCTTCTTAAATAAGAAACATTCTCAGAGGAATGGGCCGTGACCAGGCAACTTAGAAAGGCTCGTTGGGCCGCAGGTTGAGTACCGCTGTCTTGAGCGTTCTCTAGAATGTATTTTCTAAGAATAACTCATATTTCCCTTCACTTGAACGCGTGATTATATTTTTAAGTTACATTTTCCTCTCTATATGTATAATCAAGGAATTTTTCTGTCAATATAAAATGGCTTACTTATTTCATTGCATTTTGTTTCCATTTATGAAATAAGCACATGCAATTTTCAAACAAATTTATTTTAACCTCTCTCCCTTATTCTCTATGAAAATCTCTTATAATGATCACATACAAGGAAACAATTTTATTGCATGAACTTCATTTGAAAGTTTATCGTTCAATACAATTAATTACGAGTAAAACATAAATTAAGCTATAAAAGTTGTGATTTTTAACTTTTTCATGTTTAATAATATTTATAACTGTTTTATATATACATTTTTTTACTTTAGAATATATTACACACTTCTTTATATACAATACTCCAAAGAGAAAAATACCACCAGAAATGTATTAAATTTGGGAAGATAAATTTGAATATATATATTTTGGAGTAGTGTTAACCCTTTCTAATTCTGATGCTCTTTTGAATAACAATAGTTGTTGATCTTTACTTTCAATCCTTAATGATATTGTAATAGTTGTATAATAGTCATATTTTCAAGCAAATGGATATTCTAAAATTAGAGACATTTTGATTCCCTTAAGTGTATTAGGTAAAATGTAAAAATCTTTTTATTTTTATTCAAAAAATTCAGACTTCTAATAAATGGTATTTGTTTTTGTTCTTTTTTGTGTTAAATGGGAAAAATACAGTAACAAATTTAGTTTCGGCGTCACTAACCGTAGTTTGCTCTCATTGAATAGCCATTATATAAATTTATAATCATTTAAAAATACAATAAGAAGTTTTATATTAACTTCTAAATACTTCTATTAAAGGATTCTATAATAAATGCGCTATTCCATTTTCGGAGGAATGTTTTCGAAAGAATAGGTTTCGAATAAAGAGTTTCTACAAATTACAAAAAGACAAATAAAGAAAAAGATATAAAAATTTATTATATGGACACAAAAGAGGTTATATTGTTATATAAATAAATGTCTGTCTGTAATGTGATACAAATAATTCTAATATAAATAAACGATGAATTCATTGTATTAACATGGAAGAAGTATTGACAAAAAATATATTTTTATAATAATTTCAAAATTCAAGCATAATGACTTTTTTTCATAGAAATATGCATAAGTAAACATAGAATGATATCAAAATATAAATATTGAATCATCATATATCTTTATATCATTTGATCTGGCAATAACTAGTTTATTATTATTTTATTCTAAGCATTTCCGAATGCACCTTTGGATAAATTACTTTTTTATTTGTGACGTACTTATATATATTATATTTCATGGAATTTTCCTTAGTATATCAAACAGAAAGGGTGATTTTTGCTTAATTAAAATTGTTTAAATCCGGTGTTTATGTTAGTTTAAAAACTGTCCTTAGTCAGCAATGTTTATAAACATCTGAATAAATCTAAATTAATATTCCATGATCTGCGTGGCATTTTTATCGTTAGTATTCAAGTCATTGTAGTCACACACACACACACACACACACACACACACACACACACATATATATATATATATATATATATATATATATATATATATATGTACAAGGTGAGTCACTACCGGACCGACAAACTTGCAGGATGTGCTGAGGGTATACAGATGACTCGGAATCCCATAGGAAAAAGACTACAGGGTCGCAAATGATACATTTGCTAGTTATGGTGCAAAGAAGCAGAGAAAAAGAAAAGAAACAGCAGCACATTAAAGGGACAGAAAATGTTTTACTGAAAGCTTGCAGTACAACAGGTGTTCGAAATTATGACCGGAAGTCGTCTGGCAGGGTTGACAATGGCACTGCATGAGATTTTTTACGTTCTGGAAGATTTGTGACATGTTCCGTATCCTCCTGGCGTATACACATATTCGAGAGAATAGGTCTTCAACTGAAGGATCGAGCGTCTCGTACTCCAAATTCTTCATGTTACTCCAGAAAAATAAATCCATCCATGTTAGGTTCAATGATCTGGCAGGCATATGAACTGGACCTCCTTTACCTATCACGTTATGCTGGTAGAAAATGGATGGCACAATGACGTAGGAACATGTGCTGCGTCAAAGAGTTCGGGCAGAATTTGTTGCAAGGTGAGATATGTCCTAATGTTCAAAGGACTGGGCGGAAGGTACGGTTCAATGAGGTAGTCTTCAAGAATGCCTCATCAACTCCTCCTCATTACTGAATTCCCGTCCACCAACACCTTAACGTAATCTTTGGTCTGCAATGGACATGTCAAGGTGGCTCGGTTCATTGAGCACCGGATCTAACGTGGATGGACTTCTGAAGTCACATAAAGTGTTGGGTGTATGAGACGCCCCTTTTTTTCAGTTGAAGACTTTATCACTCTGATATTTGTAGCTGCCACTGGGGCAGCTAGGAATCTACTGGAACAAAAGGGATGCCATGTAGTGCCTCTGTCAGTACTGCCAGATGACTTCTGGTTGTAATTTTGAAAACCGGTTGGAATACAATATTTCAATTAAATACTTTCTATACCATTAATGCGGTGCTGTTTATGTTCTTTTTCTCTGCTTCTTTGCATCATAGCTCCCAACTGTAGGGTGGTAACACTGAATTCCTCTGTGATTCCGAAACGTCACTGTTCATCCTACACACCCTGTGAGTTTGTCGGTCTGGTTGTGAATCACCCTGTACATGATATGTATATATAGAGGGCTTAGAAACCGTACAGTGAAAAAATGACTCAGTAGAAAAATGATAGATATGCAAATATGACTTCAGGGAAGACATCACATTTGAAAATGAAACGAATGCGTGCGTTCAGTACATAGACAAACAATATGAGAAATAATGCTATTACAGTCAATCCTGGTGATTGAAAATATAAATGTACATTCATTATGATGAAGAAATTATTAAAGAAGTTATTAAAGAAATCATTATTAAAGAAATCATTCATTATTAAAGAAATCATTAGAATGCCTTTACACGTGATAGAATGATCCCCAAGCTTGAAAAGAGGAATAGTTTGACGAGTTTGGCACAAGAGTTTAGAATTTACGAAATATAGTTTCTAAATCTTTGGAATTCTTCCAAATTACAGGAATAGCAGTACGAAAAGTAAGCTGTTGAAAACCGAGGAAAACACCGGTAAGGGATGACTGTATCCAGATGTCTGCATAAATATTGCACTTCATTAACAGCTGTCCATTAGAAAGCCCTTTTACAGTAACGCCAAGAACTCCAAGACATCTAAAGACTCCATCTCATCAATGGAGTATCGTTCACTTTAGAATTGCTAGTGGTTTCTGACTAATCTACAACTATGTGCACCCGTTAATACATAGAGAGGGAGATGCATGGTTTTAATCCCACAAACATCAGAAAAAGAGACCATTGAGCTGTTCGAGTGCTTAAGTAGAAGGCATTATGTTGAAGAGACGAACGGATCTCCATATTTTCCACAGCGTCTCACTTACTGCGATGGAATTATTCTGTCACACTTGCGTCTGTTCTCAGGTGAAAATGGGACAGACTTTATATTTGGGGACCACAATGGATGTAAAGACGGGACTTTTGTTGTTAAGAAGCTTCTAGAAAGGGAGAATTTTGGAAGAATAAATTAGTTAGTGTTCTCCCCGATGTAAATCCTATCAAATATATGTGGCTCGTACGGAGAGTACCATATAGCTGAAACAGATGCTTCTCAAAGAGTGGCAACTCTAACTTCAAGAAATCATATGTAATTTGGTGTTGATTATGTGCAAAAGTTATCTTCCAACTTTTTTAGTTAAAAGAAATCATGTTCTTCAACAAATTCGTCTTCGTGGCCAGACAATTAATTAAAACCATTTTGTTAGAAAATATTTGTTTCTCAATTCTTTTTATGGCTCCTACACTTTCCTCAACCTTTTAGCATGGCATTGTGCTCTTATAGTCTGAATTTCATATCACTCAGCACTCAGTTTTTCTTTTTTTTTTAAAAAAAAAAAATTAAATCACAATCAGAAAAACTTTTTAAGTTTGGTGCATCACTATGTACATATATACTATATATATATATAAATACAACGAATTAAATATTTTTAAACCCATTCTTAAAGTAATATTCTCATAAAATGCAAACATTCACAAAATTCGTTTCATCATTATAGATACCATGCGTACTTCATACGATTTTCATTTTATTTTAAATACGAATTTACTTATACTTATTTATCTTCTAGAGAGCATTTTTCTTCCTAGATATATTTCAAGGAATTGAGAATTATACGTAAATATTTTTATACAATCAATTTCAAAAATTCGGTTTCTGAAAAAATGTCCATATAAAATTATTAATATGCATGAAATAAAAAATTCATTAGTTATTTCAAAGCACTACACCACAGGAAGGAATATTTCTGCTGGAGAGGAAAAAAACGTATATGCATAAAATTATTAATATTTATTTCATTGAAATGAACGACTGCACTATTTATTGTTCACATAAACACATATATCAACTGTTGGCAACACAAAATGCAACACCCTGAATTAATCATGCAAACCATGTGAAATTTACATCATGTGTGGTGGCGATGAAATATGCAAATCTTCAGCATTATGGCGTAGAAGCACATCACGGGTGACCGTATATCCTCACGCAAGTACTATATAATGGGATACCAGACTGGGATGATTTAAAATACGTCTAATGTATTTTTGTGAGTGTTTTTCAAGATGTTTACCTCTACCTCGTGGAAGACACCGAGTGTCTTCTCACCAAGTTTCTGAATTCGACCGAGGAAGAATAGAAGCCTGTAGGGATTGCGTATAATTTTTTAAAGAAATCAGCCAGTGTGTAGGACGAAACTAAGCAAAATTGATGAGGATGTGCCATCTTTGGAGGCAGAAGGAAGCGATGGATCAAAGGTGACGATTGCATCCACCTCGCTGCACTACTGTCCGATATGACAGGTGGAATGTGTTCATGGCAGTGTGGTATCACGAACCGTAGCACAACAGATTCAGTCTCTTACGCATTATTCGGTGCCCACGCGTACCATTCGAAGCCGTTTGTAGCACAGTAGAATGCCTTCAATGCTTCCATTACTTCGTTTACCCTTGACTGAAAACCACTGGTGATTGGGCGAAGAATGGTGCATAACGGAATCGAACGACATTGTGTTTACTGGCGAATCCCGCTTCTGCCTGCAACATCATGTTGGTCAGTTTCGAGTTTGGAGACATCGTGGTGAGAGGCTGCTGAACTGTTGCGTTATGCATTGCTGCACTGGTCCTGTGCCTGGTATCATGGTTTGGAGTAGTATTGGACTTCACCACCGTTACCGTCTAGTACGCATTTCCGGTACACTGAACAGCCAGCGCTACATCTTTCAGGTGTTAAAGCCCGTTTTCCTCCCATAAATTCTGCTCTTTCCTTGAGTCATATACCAAGAGGACAATGCGAAACAGCACGGGACACGCAATGTTTAAAAACTCTTTATCTATCAGATTCAATTGCTTCCTTTGCCTGCTTGTTTTCCCGATCTATCACCATCTATCATGCTTGCACTACGAGTGGCCCCGGTTACACTACCCGCTTCTACGTGAAATCAACTTTGGCAATATGTTGAATCCACGTGAACTGCTGTACCCCCAAGCATACATCCAAAGCCTCTTTGATTCTGTGTCGAGGCATGGGCCATCGGTTATACCCTCGAATTACGGCTAAACTAACTACTGATTTTGTCATCATCCACACGTCACAAGATGCTGTAATTTTAATATGATCTTTGTGCAACATGTTTTCTGCCAAAAAATATTCGCTGCGATATTTCTGATCCTTCTTGGTGTTGTAATTTTTGTTGACAGCTGTGTATACTCTACGGTGAATACTGTGAAGCCCAAATAAATAATATTTTATTTGCGAATGATGAAATAGTTACATAAAACTATTAAATGATAATAGCAAGTACCTATAAAAATCAATTTACAAGTTAGAAAATCATGTTTTCCTTCATAAACTTTACATATTAATGCGCTTAAAATATCATTGTGTTTTTAAAATAATTTCTATTTATATAAAGTTTCTGCAAAGTACAAAGAAGTGTAAAATATTAATGATTAACCAGTTTTTAATTAATTGTTCTAATTATAGATATTTCAATTCCATACGGTGAATAATATGGTGTGGGTTTTCCGAGTATAACTCAAGACATCTTTACAGATGAAACATTATTTTGACATCAAATACCAGGTAGATGTTATAACTTGGGAGAAAAACATTCTTGATATAATATAATTTTATGTATGTTACATGAACAAAACTAGGGACCTGAATGGACTAAAGTGTACATTGATGGCTCTACAATACAAGACAATGATGGGGTTGGTGTATAAAGTTAACTCTTTTCCCAATGTACTGCACTCCTGTAGGACACCTCAAGTTGAATTTTGATGCAGAAATCCTTGCAATCCCACTAGCTCTGAAAAACCTCAGGAGAAAGATCAATTGTTTGTCTAAAGCAGTTATTCCAGTTGATTCCAAAACAGGCATCCAGGCTGTAGTTATGGCCAATTATATCAGAAATGCCCAAATTATGTCAGAAATAAGACATACTTTGAACTTTCTTTATAACTACAACTAAGCAATCCTGTTCCATTGGATCCTTTTGGATGAGGGTACTGACGGTAGCGAAAAGGCAAACTTACTAGCTAAAACATGAACTTTTGGGCCACAAGATAACAAACATCTCCTCCAAAGTCATTTAAAAAGCACAATTTTGGGGATTTAGTGGGCACCTGCAATCTGGCTAGTCAGAGAAATGAACATGCAAATCCTAGACTAACGTTCAGGAACCTTGTAAAAAGTTTTCTTAAAAGCCTGAAAAAAAGAGGTTGGGTCAAACCTCATGTTGCAAACTGAACATGATTCCCTGACACTTGATCTTAATAAAACGCGCATCATTTCATCTAATATATGATAAATTTGTAATTTCGGCTTCATGGATGCATATGATCTTCTCATATGTCCAGAACTACATAAAGAGTCAAAAATGTGGTGAGATAAGTAAACTAGTCAGGGATGCTAGAACATTCATGGACTTGTAAAGACCTGATGTCCTATGTTCCTTTTCTTGTTGTTAACTTACTTTTTTTTTACTTTTGTTCATATGTTAATTCCTCCTGGTTCTTACTTTAAATATTTGTTCATTTTATTATTTATCATTATTCTTGTGTGACACTTGAAATGGCTGTGTTTCGATTGATGCTTCGGATAAAGCCATATGTAAGAACAACAAAATTATTTTATGCCATTTATTATATGAGCAGATACCTTAGGATAGATTTATCATTTTATTAGTACTATTTATTTGTGTATTAACTCCAGTTACCTCTAATGTTGTGATGAAATACGTACTTATTTTTACTTATTATTATATATTTAGGAATTTAGTTCCACATAATGATGCAATAATTTCTTATCATCTATATAAAGGGAGTTTTTTTAGAGGTATAGAACTTTAAATTGCAATAAAACAACGATGTTTTATTCGATTGACATGAATTTTTTTTTATTTGAAAGATAATATTCTGGCATTACACTTTAAATATGATTTCTGGCATATGACTGCCACGTCTGGCTCGGATGTAGTCCAATCTGGACGTCCAATTTTCGATGACTTTTTCCAACATTTGTGGCCGTATATAGGCAATAACACGGCGAATGTTGTCTTCCAAATTGTCAAGCGTTTGTGGCTTGTCCGCATAGACCAATAACTTTACATAGCCTCACAAAAAAAAAGTCTAGCGGTGTTAAATCACAAGATCTTAAAGGCCAATTCACAGGTCCAAAACGTGAAATTAGGCGGTCATCAAACGCGTCTTTCAATAAATCGATTGTGGCACGAGCTGTGTGACATGTTGCGCCGTCTTGTTGGAACCACAGCTCCTCGACATCATGATTGTTCAATTCAGGAATGAAAAAGTTAGTAATCATGGCTCTATACCGATCACCATTGACTGTAACGTTGTGGCCTTCATCGTTTTTGAAGAAGGATTCCACCACCTACATAAAGCGCACCAAACAGTCAGTTTTTCTGGATGTAACGGTGTTTCGACATACACTTGTGGATTAGCTTCACTCCAAATGCGGCAGTTTTGTTTGTTGACGTAGCCATTCAACCAGAAGTGCGCTTCATCGGTAAACAAAATTCGCTTATGAAAATCGACCATTATTTTCGAAATAAAATTGCACAATTTGAAAGCGTTGTTCAGGCGTGAGTCTATTCATGATAAATTGCCAAACCAAACTGAGAATAAATCACTTGACAGCTGTTAAATCGGTTGCCATCTTGGAAAGTAATGCCAACTTAAACTTTTATACCTGGAAAAAAACACTCTGTAGAAACGAATAATGGAACTCATCACACGAATTTAACGTCGCCCACTGCGAAAATAGGGTAATGTCAAGTCGGTTACTGAAAATTTGTCAATAACTTTTGATCCAATACTACATACATTACTGTCATAATTAGGTACATAGAATAGAAAAATGCTTAGAAAATATTTTTTTGAATACTTTCAGGTATTCATTGCATTTATTCACATAGGTGATTAAGAAATCATGCTAACGTGTGTATATTCTTTTGTCAATAAAATAATTTTCAGCAGTTTATATAATAAAGGTATCCGAACACGTTGAAAATGACCAAATTCGGTCAAGACAGATATTTTGGTTTTCTCTTTTATTGAATAGAGCTAGCTTTTGGTTTTACAAAACATATTTTGCTTTGTTTCTACTCTACCTAAAGGTCAAGCTACAATTAATTTTATTAAGTTTGAAAAACATGAAGTGGGTCTTTGATCTACCAGAAGTGGGCATTTAAATTACTCGAAATCTATCATGGCGAGTCTGATTACTCAAAATATTACAAATGTATTTCTATAAAACTTTTTAACCTGATATTTATGCTATTTTCTAGAGAATGTACTAAAATATTTCTTATTGTATGAATATTTTTTGAGTTAGGGCTGGTTATTTAAATAATGGTCTCATAAAAAATTTGATTTTTCTTATAATGTGTATTCAATCAACTCTAAAATTTTCAAATTTTAATAAAACATTAAAATTTTAGTACATTCTCTAGATAAATACATTTAGATTGTTTTAGTAATACTTTTACTAATATAAGTTTATTACTTTTTTCTCTAATTGCTTTGAAGTTTTACAAAAATGATGCTAAAATTTCACTTGTAATTGGGATTTTTGTGAAATTTAGGCAATTTATTTTAAATATTGTTAGTTAAACATTAGCATTTATTGGTATTGAGTCTTAAAAAAGCCTTTATAATGCTTAAGTATGTTATTTTGTTAAAAAGTGCTCCGAACGTGTTCGGATACCTTAAATGAAATAAAATGAATTAACATGTATACATTTTTAATTAAAAAAAATCATAAAAAAAAACTGGATTATCAAGTGGTATTCGCAAACTACTGCAACAAATTAGTAAGGATTATTCTGTTTTGTAATGAAAGAAAAAAAACAGGCATCAATCTTTGTGAATTGGGAAACATTATCATATATTTAAATATTTGGTTAAACGCGCATCGTTTAATGGGTTCTCAATAAGATAATTTTGAAAACAGTGCCATCGCATTTGGATTCCTCAAATTGATTTTATGTAATATGTAAACGAGAATATTAATTTAAAGATGAATTTAAGGTTATGATTCAAAATAACGTTATCCTTAATTAAAGAAATTGTTTGTGTATGCAAAATTAGTCATTTGAAATGTTTATCTATATAGATAACTAGCTCTGACTAATTTATTTAAATCAATAAATTTATTGTAAATATTCTTATATTCAGGAAAGAAGTTTTTGTCTTAAAGTGGATGCAAAAGTTTAAGCCATTTTGGCATTTTTTTAAAATAAAAATTATATAGCTTTACTTATTTTGAAAAAAAAAATGTTTTATATGGATTAAAGAAATCGCGTTATTTGCTTCCAAAATAATATCTATATCAATTTAAATAGGAATATAAGTTTTAATACTTTCCATTATTACCAAATTCTTTTATACCTCTTAAAATGAGTCATATATCTGAAGTTGTTTTCTTTAATTTATACTTATTTAATCGTACAAATATTTTTATATGTGGATATAGAATACTTTAATATATATTTGAGGTCTTTAAAATTCTTCATTATAATCGTTTATCAAAATAATGATATTAAATTTATCCTTAATTACTGAATGCACATATTTATCCCTTAAGTTTTCTTTCCTTATTTTGACTACATTAACTCACAAAAACCAAATTCAGAAACCTTTTGAATAGAATTTCATTGGCTTCAATTAAATATCACCATATTTACGTACTTTCAGTTGACGGAAATAAGATACTCAAGATTTAAAAAATAATTGTATCAAAAACGTAGAGAAAGAAAATACACTAATTATTTATTTCTCTTTAGATAATGAAATATAACTAATGGTATATATAATAACTTGTAATAGTTACAACAATATTTGCAGCTTTTATCATTCAAGTTGATATGTAATCTTACTTCGTATATCATTATTTTGAATTTTTCAAATGAATTCTTCTATTCTCTTTTGAAACAAAGAGAAAATTCATTTATAAGAGTCTTGGGACGTACTCTTCGTTCGAGAGAAAGAGTATTATTTTCCTCTTTGAAGTATTTTTCAACTCAGAATAATATCAAATCAAATTCATTAACTATCTCTGCATCGCAGAAATAAAAGAATTCTTAAAAATAGCATCTGCCTACAACAATAAGATTAATGATATGTATGAATCAAGGAATCCATGCATCAAAGCATCACAGAAATTGATGTCTTCGATTGCAAAACTTTTTGAAGCACTATTTGTCGAGAAAATAAGGTACTGAAACATATGCGAAAAGTTGCTGATTTTGTTTAAGAATAAAAATGTTTGGTTATCATTAAAAGAAGTATATTTATATCTGAAGAAATTTCAATTTCATGTCATTTAAAAAAATTTTGTTAATTATTTACTTAGAAATTTTCCACTCAATGGAACATAATTACTTCAGTCACAAAATAGATTATACAGCTAAAAGTAAAAAAGTGGCAAAAAATTATTATATATATATATATATATATATATATATATATATATATATATATATATATATATATATATATATTAATAAGGTTAGAGTCTTGAATCAATAACTAATTTACTGCACTCAGATTTAGCGCGGGCTCTGCATTTTCAAGTGCAATTTTTAGTTAAGTTAACTCTATCTTGTAATGGATTTAGATATTCCTAACAATTACTTTAAATAGGTTTTTGCTCAGTATCATTTACGTAAAGGGGGAAGGTTGACTGGCCAAAAAACATGTTCAACCCCACTTTTATATAAATTATTTTATATATTAGCAAAATCCAGTTTATAATTTTTAATCTAGTGTTCTTCATTGTATGATCTTTGTACTATCTATGTGCTTTTTTCGAATGTGATTGATGAATGATTTTCTCTTGTTTGTAGAGAATTAGATTATATATATATATATATATATATATATATATATATATATGTGTGTGTGTGTGTGTGTGTGATAAACCCAGCCCTTTCTCTGTCAGTTTGGGCAAATGTTCTGCCAGGACAACTCAACTCAACTCACCTCCCACATATGTACTTTGACTTCAACTTCGGCGGACTTACTTAAAACACGTGGATGAACTGCCCTCTCACTCCTGATAGACGCTTGAAATGCAACTCGCCTCAAGTCATGGCTTCGGGTACAGAAAGATTTGCTGAATCATTAGAATAATGTATCATATGATAAATCGCTGCACTTTTCACTAAACCTGTAAATCATAAATATATCACTCAGAAGTACTCTAAGTTATGATATCCAAACATAGTCCAAACGAGTTAAATTCATCAAAATGCATATATATCATAGCTTAAAATGATAGCAACTGAAATATCTGAAATCTCGCAACAAACTATAAATAAAATACAGTTAATTTGCTAGAATTTCCCAAATATCTAAGATTTTTTATTATAAAAAAACAATCTATTTTATTATAATAAGCAAACATTGATAAGGAATTAAAATAAAATACATGTATGTAAAGGTGAATCTAAATGGCATGGCCGATATATATATATATATATATATATATATATATATACATACATAAATGTATATTTTTTAAACCTTTTTTCCGCAATAATTGTACTTGAATATTCTTACTCAAGGAAATAGAGCTCACAAAATTTGTGTCATATTAGTTTGGAATTTTTAATTAAGAAAATGTATCAAATAAGATTAGGCTACTGTAACTACGTTGGGGAAAACTAAGAAAAATCAAATATCTTCATTCCTTATTGTACGCAAACTTTGTAAGGGAAATGTTGACACATCCAAAATTGACCTCATTCTCCATTCCGTACATATATTTTCCTTTCATAGTACATAAATTTGTAGTTAAATGAAAATTACCATGTCTATTCATACATATGACACGTATTTTTGAAGAATAATTTATTTGGGCAATACTGTAAATTAAAATTCTTATCATACATTTTGGATTCTTCCATTAAAAATTGCATAAATGGAAATTGTAGTTTTGTTCTTCCTGTAAAGTTTTAAATAAAAAATTGTGTCGTGCGCTGCCAGTTTCTGCAACGAAACAAAAAACATTCCATATAGACATACACTATTTAATTCTATTTAAAAACTGAATAACAAAAAATAAAAAAATTACACACACACACACACACACACACACACACACACACACACATATATATATATATATATATATATATATATATATATATATATATATATATATATATATGCTACCGTTAAAGTGTATAATTCATTTAATTTATAAAATAACTAGATAAATCAGTTAATAATAGAGCAAAAATCTAATACTTTACCTAGTTATTCTATGAAATAACTAAGGATAGACCGTTCAAGGGAGAAATAATCAATTTCAAAGATGCTTTATAAATGAATTAATCCTAAGTAGCGAAAATCTCTCGAAAAATACATTTTATCCTTTTTGCGGATGAAAAAGAAAGAAGAGAAAAGGGGAAAAATGAACATATGTGTGTGTGTGTGGTAGAAAAATAGATTGTATTTAAATATTATCAACAAAAATAAATGCTGGGAAGAAAAACTATTGTGCTTCATAAAAATAGCGTGTAAACTTTTTAAAACAAAAATTTAAGAGAATATTAATTAAAACTTTATGAGAAATTTTATTTTTACTGTTTCTTAATTTATTAGAGAAAGGATTGCTATGATGACACTTTGGATTGAACTGATTGTCATTTTTGAAATAAGTTAGTATAACACATTTTTTTTAAAATGATCTCTTTTTAAATCGTTGCCCAGTGCTGCAATTTTGAGCTGTTGCAACAGATCGAAGAGTTGTGTCAATATTTGGAACTTCTTCAATGGGAAATTAATTCTTGATGACTTATACTGAACTGATATCTAGAGTACAATTGTTTTATTCCGCCTAATCGGAAAAATTCATCCAAGAGCAGCTAGTACAGGTTTAAAGAACTTTCGAGTGTCGCCTATCATAGTTTAACGATCAAGTAATCGTTACTTTATAGAATTTTTAGTTAAATTTTTGAATTCACTAATTTTATATACTTTAACTCTCTCTCTCTCTCTCTCTCTCTCTGACTGACATAGTTATTTCATTAAATACCTAGTTATTCTATGAAAAAATAGATTTCACGATTTAATGGTAACATATATATATATATATATATATATATATATATATATATATATATATATATATATATATATATATATATATATATATATATATATATATATATATATATATATATATATACCTACTAATATTATAGGACAAAATTTTAACTGTTTCGTACGATCTATTATAAACCTCAGGGACCAATTATTCCAATGTCCCTTCTTCATCCAGTTAAAGGCATCGGAAATATTTGTAGTAGATACACAGAACAAACAAAAAGATAGCTATTCTATCTATGTCATGAATTTCTTGATAGAAATTTACATAACAAAGTGTTATTTTCTTATACACTATATAATTTTTTTAGCGAAAATTGCGAATACTCGTATATTGTAACATACATTTTAAATTATTTTTTCCTCTGATATTCATTTTTTAATTATTTTTAGTAAACCTTTGTACACTCCATTTATGTTTATTTACACTTCATTTATGTTTTGTTTTCATATCGTACGGAAAAGTTCATCATTGATGCTATATAGTGGTGTAAAAGTTTAAAAGCATTTCTGGAAATAATTATTCATAAAAATAAAGTTTCATCAATTAAACATTAAATAATAACCTGAACAAAAGTTATTTAAAGCGATATTGAATATAAAACACATTTTTCGAAGAACGTACATCATAGAAAAGTCATTTGAAATAAATACATGATGTATTTCTTTTATTTTAAAGTCCATTATAGTTTTCTCGTAACTAATACATTTGTTTGGTAATTTAGGTTTTTTAATAGAATATTGTAGAAAGCGAAATAATTTTAGCACATTTATATTTATTTAGTCAAGAAAACAAATTTTAGAAATATATTAATTTGACGGGGATAGCGAAATCATCAAAAATGCATTAATCACTCAGTGGCTATTTTGTTACAAGCTATTAAAATGTTTCGTCTGATTCAAAATATGTTCAAATTATTTAGTAATCTATGTTTTTCAACTCTTATGTTACTCATTTAGACAATTTTTTTAATGCAATGTTGATTGATTGAATATTAACGTCGCACTGTTCAGCTACACGAGGGCTTTTGGCGACGGACCACGTAATTTTGAACCATGGTCAAGTGATGTGGATTACACCTGAGCTGGCACCCCCTCTCCTAACTACCACACCACACCAATGGGAGGACGTTTCAGTTCTCGACAGATTTAACGTGCATCGCTGCCCTACACGGCAGGTCTTTAGTGGTACTTGGCTCGAACTCGTGACAAGGCAGGCCACGGTCCGATACCTATACCTCTCGGCTACAGCGGCCGTCAAAATGCAATGATAACAAAAGTACTTAAACTAGGTAATTTTTTTTGTATTAACAATAGAAAACTTCACAAATATATTTTACAGTAAAATACATAATTTTATGAGATTTTTTTGATGAAACTAAACGATAAAAATATTTTTATTGCACCTTACTCATACATTAAGTAAGCAAAATTAAGTTATCTATATTATTCTTAAAATATAGTTACGCGGTTAAATAACTTTTAAATACAGGTAATAGCAGATCATTAACAAGTGATTTCTTTCAAAGTTTATTAAAATTTTATTCTGACATTTTCCTAAGAATGCAATAGATTTCCTTTCAACAGGAAGTAATTAACATTATATTTATAAATTCTCAGTCGTACCTATTCAATGTCCTTGGAAGCGTTGAACACACACAATTAGTTCTAGTTACAATATTACTCGAGACAAATGAAATGTACAAGAGCTGCCCAATTCTATCACTAAATACTTCACTGCATAATCTTTATAAATAACTTGCGGACACTCTAAAGGCTTTTAGAGAAATATCTCTCAGTGTAGTATTTCTAGATCCCTTCCAGATTTATTTGAACTATTGCCTTTGTCACCAAATTTTAAATTTATGACCCAATGTTTCACCAATTTCTCGAAGATGATGTTATACTGTTGACTGGAGTATCCTCTTCTTGATATTAAACTAAATTTCTAACAGCAATATCTCTTTAGTTAAGATAAGAAGAGTTGAAATTTTCTTTAATAAAAAATGCAAATCTTGAATAACTGTAGTCAACATTATGTTGAGTCTTGGTAAATTGTTTTTATCAGTTGCGCCGCAAATACAATTCGTTGTTGAAAAAAAAGGAACAGTGATATTTGTTTTGATACTACTAGATTATAGTATAACCTTTCTTCATAGAAAGTTTAAAAAACTAGAAATTTAAACACATCATTCAGGTTTATGAGCATTAATATCAAAAAATTTTGAGCATTCTAAAACTTATATGTTCATTAAAATCAAAATAAAATACCTTGTTTCTAACGAAAAAATATGTTAGATAACGTTTGAAAAATTATATTTTTTCAATATGATAAATTAATATGAACGAAATTGAATCTTAGAGAACGTTTGATTAATATTTTGTGTTCCTAATCAGAAGTAAACCAAAAAGGAGAAGAATGAACTATTAATCCGGGAGAAGACGCACACCCAATACTAAATTTAGTGGCCATGCGGGGTGGATGAGTCACCCCAATTCTTTTTTGTATAGTTATTTTTATTGTACACCAAATGAAAACATAAAATGTCAGTAAATAATTTAATTAAGAGAAAGAATATTTGCCAACTTTTAAAGACTTTTAAATTTTTCTTTAATAATTTGTGATAAAATCCGATCAAACTCAACTAAAATGTTTTAAATATGCGTGACTTTTATAAATGAATCCATATTTTGTTCACGTTATTGTGGTTTTACTGTCCTTTAAAGATCAGCAAATAACATGTTGAACTTTTGTTTGTTTGCCTTCTTTTGACGGGGCACATTGTATTTTAGTACACTTGTGACTTTATATCTTTTTTGATGGAATTGTTTAAATAGCATTTGAAAATTTTCTTTTCAACTCAAAAGTTTCATGTTCAACATTTTTCTCAAATTTTTTCCACTTTCATGATTAGTGTACATTACTTCATCAGGTCCTTCCCTTACTTGATCCGTTTCAAGTACATCCAATAGCGATTGCACAGATGCCTCTTTATTTCTTTGTATTTTGTTCATTTACATTTATAAACCATGATGAGTCGTACAACACAGCAATCAAAGCCACTAAGTTGTTCACAGGGAAAATGTAGCCTGTTCATAGAAAATATTTTGGAACAAAAGTAGTCGCGCGGGGATTTCAAGCACCCCAAATACCTTAAGATTGTAAGAAAACGTTTTCCACCAAAAGGGATGTATGCGACAAATACATTTTAGTTTCCATGAAACCTTTCATAGGAGGATACTGACAAAGTCATTGGTAAAAAATAAACAGTTTTCCCAAAATTAAGATTTCATGAGCTTGGGAGGACTCTGTGCCTTTTGTGTGTTCCCAGTTAAGATAATTTTTGAATCAGACTTCAAATGAATAAAAATACTCACGCAAGGTCTTTTTTAATTATCCCTGACGTTCTGATTGTTCAATGGTGTTTCATTTTATATTTGTCCATCACATTTATGACATTATTTATGGATTTCTTTTTAACCAACACAATAATAAGCCAAATTTGATAAGCGATGAATTAATTCAGGAAAACTTCAGTTTATACACGATTAATATTGCAAGCAAAACATTGTAGCTGCTGAAAATGCAAGTATTGTGACAGAACAATGCAATTTTATCTGCTGATTTGCTCTGCAACCTATCTTACTTTAATTGGTATCCCACTTTCTTTGTACATCATTGTACATGCTCCACTCTCTGAAAAGAATAGCATTTCTCACCATCTCTGTCTTGAATAAAGATTTTCATTCACATCCCCATGGCAACGATACTAAGGAAATTAACCCTTTATGGATAAAAAATTCTCAATTTTCTGTATACTTTTATTTTAAATTATACATGTCTTTTTAATTACAATAGCACCACTCGCATACAAAATTTCCTAAAAATTAATGTAAAAAAGCATCAATTTAAGTAAAGGAGTAATTTACCTGTCAACTTAGCTTTCTGTATGGCAAGAGTCATAAGACTTTGAAGTCGATTCATACTAACTATAAATGTAAAACTTTCAATACCTAGCTTTTATCTTGAATTACAAATTTTATTTACATCTTTTGCATTTACGTAAATGATTATGAAATTATTAATTAAAATTTAATCGTGTATTATAAAAACAAACACATTGCACTGCATATCACTCAGCATCGCAATCTGGACAGTGAAATATTGTTTCTCTTCTTACCTTTTTCTCTTTAATGTCTCTCTCTGAGCAACAAATAATACACCATTGTGTTGAATTAGTTTTCCTCTCTGTTAGGGGAATGTAGTCAACAAAGTGTCTTCCATGCAAGCATGATGGAAAATGTTCAGCAAAGGATGGCCTCTTTTGGCAGAAAATTCCGCCAAGTGGTACTTTTCAATTATTCGAAACCATTAAAAGTACTTGTAAAAGAATTCGGGAAAAATCAAATGCACAGTGTAATTTTTCGCAGTACCCGAGCCCAGCTCGTTAAAATCCGAGAATGGGTTAAAAACAAGTAGTTTCGGAAATATTTATTTAGTAGATACTTTATAAACTTCAATGCTTTATATTAGAATTAAATACAGTTTTAATTTCCAAACGTACTATGTCATACTTGTTTTCTTATTTCTCCTTTTCCATGACTCGATTTGGGTACAATTTTAAAACCTGATTTTTTAACACTAAAATTAGTTTCTATTGAAGTATTAATGGAGAATATTTAGGATAGTGAATGTTTTCGAGTATTTTCCACACCGTTATATTAGAAATAGGCGTGGATTTATGTCAAAATTTAAAAGACATATATATATTTCGGGAGAATCTTCTTTTAAACAATGTTAAACTACTTTGATAGGTTGATAATGTATTAGCGTTGCTCTTCAAAGCAACATGAAGTGTATTAGTGATGGATCTCATTTTTTTTGAAATTTGTCAGTTTGTCCTACACTCTACAAATGTTAGATAGTCTAAAATTTGAAACTCTGGAAAATGAGTTGAAATTTTTTAAATGTTAATACATAAGAAACAAGAGTTGAAAAATGATGTAATTTGAATAAGTAAATAGCTTGCGGAAATACTAAGTTTTACAAACTTTTGTACTAACTCTACTAAATTTTGAAGTATCATTGAACTGATTTTGGAAATAAAGTATTTTCTGGCATCGAAGTCTGAAGATTTATTTTTATCAAACACAATGATAAAAAACATCAAACGAAAAAAAATAGAATGTCTCCATTTTTTAAAAAGCATTTAAGTATAAATTTATACAAATATTATTTCTATTTTTTTCAATTAATTTAATCTCCATATCGTTTTTAAGTTCAAACTGCTACTTCAGATTTTTTCTATACTATTGTTGCCATTAGCCCTATTTTTATTTCGAAATAACATCTTTCATTAAAGTAAATTAATTAATTCATAACATTATTTTATTTTTAATGCTAATATTTACTATTTTCTGTACTTTCCACTTTACACAATTAAATCGTTAAATACGTTGATGCTAATATAAAAAATAAAAATTATGAAACTCTTTGAAGCAATCATATTATAATAAATAGCATTGTTTGATGAATTTTACAAAAATTATGTTTTTACACATTTTGTAAGAAAAATAATAGTCTTTAAAGTATAATGGAACTGAGGATATAATTATGTACTGTTAATTAAAATAAACCATATGAATATTTTCTATCTATTAGAAAATGTAATATCATAACTTCAATTACAATTAAAGAATTGTATTGCTTGAAATCATGTACACGTTTCAAAGTTTTTAAAAATATATGAAAAGGGAAATCATTTGCGAAACTTTTCGCTTGTAATTAAAGAGATATAAAAAATGGATGTGTCTTGAAGTTGAAGAATGCAAAGAAAATTACTAAAATAAATCTGACTATTTTTTTCCTCATCTGTACAATATTCTAACAAAGAAACTGTGTATTTCCTTTCAGTGCAAGATATTAGTTAAATTTATATACCTTATTTAACTATACATTCATGCGCATTATGCAATCTGATTCTAAATCTCAGTATACGACTTATACGAGAAAAAAGTTATTAATAATTATGTTTTGTTGTTAACTTTGAAGTATTTATAAGTTCACTGTGTGTGTATATGCATAGTAAACATGTCTATGGATTTCATAACATTTTTTAAAGAACAAACCAGTTTATTCTGTGATGTAACCAATTAGCCAGTAAAAGGTTTTACCCAAGATGTTTCGAAAAAGAGGCACACTCTTTTATTCCATGTAACTAAGCAAAATGAATAATGAGAAATAGAATGAGAAAATTGTATAATTTTATATTAATTTTAAAGCTTTGGCACTAGAGTGTTTATTTCATAACTGTGGAATACCAACCCCCCCCCTAAGTGTTCGCTTTTTGTGGGTACATTCTGCATGCTATAGGAAGACTGTTTCATATATCATTAAAATAATTCTTTTTGTATTTACAAACACGTTTTGCTATTCGCGCCTCTTTTTGAAACGGTTGAGAGTTTTGTGTAAGCGCATATATATATATATATATATATATATATATATATATATATATATATATATATATATATATATATATACCATTTGAAGCACGGGGTATTACAAAGTTTTACCTTGGAAATTGAGACAGAAATATATCGGAGTTTTTAAATTTCTATTTCTATTTTATTTTCTGCTTAAGCAACAAACTGCATATTGTCTTAAAAGTAATTGTTTTCTATCGGACATTTTTAAGAATCTAAATTCGTGACTTTAAAAATAATTCCACAACCACCACAATCAAAATCCACAATGAGAAGCATTTTAATGCTGTGAGCAAACTGTATCTCTTAAAAAGCACTAGAAATAATAAACTCAATATAAGAATTAAAAATACGTGCAAAATTAATGATAAAAAAGAAAATACCCATGTCCATACAGCATACGGGCAAACTGGTTGCGGTCATTTAGTATTCCATATGTGGTGTATGGACAAATCAGTTAAGAGGTAAAGGTTTATTTATGTTTCATCGATTTAAAATATGTCTAACAATCTTCATTTTTATGTATATCAAACGTATTAATATAAACTTAAACTCAGTGGTGCAACACCACATGAGAGCCAAGGCTTATTGTGACTATCCCAGTATACGTGACCATTGGATGCTGAGGTGCATGAGCATAGTAGTAATACATATACTAAAAAAAACCCCGTTCAAAACGTATGCAATTTGTTTTCTGATTTTATTTTAACTCTACAAATCATCAACTAGGAAACGTAAAATACAGAGATGATCCAATGGCATACACAAAGGCATAACTCTACAGAAATGAATTATCCGCTCGGAGAATGGAATGAAGCAAAAAAAAAAAAAAAAAAAAAAGAAGAGAAAAAGAAACGAAAAAAAAAATGGTTTTAAGGACAGAGGAGCGTTGGTACAAGGAATGAATAAAGAGTACAACAAAAGTCCCTTAATAATCTCCTTTAACAACTGTATTTACCCTGCTCATATTTTTTCATTCTCAACAACAGATTATTCAAAGTTTCTTGAGATAAAAGTAGCAATTCATTAAAAGACGTTTGTATTTAGTATCCCTTGCGATACGAACGGGTGGTCAGGTAAACCTAAAGTAAATCACACATGTTCAATATAATTTAAATCACAAGGAAGCTCAACGGACAATCCATTCTACAGATATTCTCACTTTGTAGAAACTCTTGACCAGCGGGGTATTTGTGTGGTTTCACGTTATCGTCCATAAAAAGAAAATCTGGATCAATAACACCTCAGAACCGACACATGAAGAAAATGATGCATTCATCACAGTAATGATCTGTGGTGAGTGAATCTCTGCCACAGAAAAATGGAATTCCGTCCTTCATACATCATAATGCCTCTCTTACATAAGTATGACAAGACCATCCGAGCGGTCTCCTTCGCTGATGTTAGTGGGATGAAAACTTTTCCCTATCTCCTCCATATCAACTGGCGCAGAAAATGCTTTGACAAATTGAAAGGACTGTCATCGGTAAAAAGCTCGTGAGTCTATTGAAGAGATGCTCAGTCTTTGCATATGTTACAACTTTGTAAATAGTTTAATAAAGGGTGGGAATGAGCAGTTTCCATTCAGTTGATTCCAATGTATTAATAGCGAACAAATTCGTTTACTATAATTTTACTGCGGTAGAAGAAAGATTTTGTTACTTTAGTTTTGCACACTTAATAAATATATGAATGAATATACACTTGTAAGAAATGTATTTGAGTAGTGCATGGGTTCTCAACCCTATTACCGCGGGCACCATGATACCCACCGTTGTAAGAACTCAATATATATATATATATATATATATATATATATATATATATATATATATATATATATATATATATATATATATATATATATATACTTTTGTTAAGTGCTACATGTTAGCCATTCACATGCTTTCAATCTGCAATAGGGTCAAGAATGTGGCAATAACTTATTTATTGCACTCAGACTTAGCGCGGGCTCTGCATTTTCAAGTGCTATTTTTAGGTAAGTTACCTCTATTTTGTAATGGATTTAGATATTCCTATCCATTACTTTCAATAGGTTTTTGCTCAGTATTATTTACATAAAGGGGGAAGGTTGGCTGACTAAAAACATGTTCAACCCCACTTTTATATAATTTATATATTAGCTGTCCTAAGTCACACACACACACACACACAGCAATGTTTATAATACTTCAGCATCCATTTTATAATATTTAATCTAGTGTCCTTCATTGTTTGTTCTCTTTACTGTCTCTGTGTTTTTTTTCGAATGTGATTGGTGAATGTTTATCTCTTGTATGTAGAGAATTTGACTATATATATATATAAGTATATATATATATATATATATATATATATATATATATAAGTATATATATATATAAGTATATATATATATATATATATATATATATATATATATATATATATATATATATATATATATATATATATATATATATATATATATATATATATATATTAGTTTTCAATAAAATTTTATGAGGAAATTCTCTTATACTTTTAATGAAATATACAATTCGCACACGAATAAAAACAATATTTTTTGTGTTTTATTTTATTTTAGGTATTAAATATATTTTGTACACCATGTGCATGTATTATTAACTCTATTGGACTATAAACGTACTTTAAAAATATAAATGGTGTTCGCCATTCGAAAAATATTTTGAATGTGTTTTTAGGGATTCTATATAAAATAAATAAATAAAAACAACTAAGTCAATTCCTACTTAAGTCAACAAAGAAAAGTTTCATTTTAGTTACTTTTTGTTAAATAGTTACAATTAATATAAATATGTGTATACATGACAGAATGACAATATTAAGTGACAAAATAGAAAGCGATTCTCCATGCAATTTTCCATTTTCCTTTCTATGTATGGATTTCGACTATTTTTTTCTGTTTCTTACTATTTATTTATTAATTAGTATAGTAATCAATAAATCACATTCTCAGAAATTAGGCCATCCATGTGGGATTCAAACCCTCAGCATTTGGATTAGAAGTCCAACACGCCTTCGATTGCACTAAAGGTACATAATGAACGAGTTTTTTTCTATATAAGCGGTTGGACTATTATTTTATTGGTTACTTCTTATTCATGTTTTAATTTAATTAATGAATTAATGTTATAAAAAACTGTATTCGAACTTAGAATGGATAAATAGAAAGTACCTAACTAGCGATTGAAAATTTGAACAAGATAAATATGCATATATATATAGAGAGAGAGATATTGAACTAATAGTAGGAAATGAAAAATGTTAAAACCCTTGCATTATTATATAAGAATATTGAATGTTACATTTAGTCAAAATTCAAATTTTAATACCTATATTTTTCATTGACAATACAGTTTATTGGCTTATATTATATTTTTAAATCTAAAATAAAAAAGTAGTTGTAGGAAATTCAATTTAAAATGAAGTATATTATAAACTACATTCTCTACACATAATCCAAAATGGGTCTTTTTAATTTTCTTATGAAGCACAAATAAAACTTAGAGCGAAGTTAATGAGTTTTTAGAATCGATCACTGGAAGTTGATGCTGGCGAGCGTGAATACAAGTGGGTAGCTCCGTCTCTACTTCACATCGAACGTGAACAACTTGCTCTTATATGATATAAGAATGAAGCTTCAAAAGAGAATACTTTAAGCTGTAGGTCGACCTATTATTTGGAGGATTATTTGATTTGAATGCATCAATATTAGCTACTGTTAGAAAATTTCTTTTTTTAATTAACTCTTCATTTTAAAAATTTTCATTTAAAAATATTAAGGTATTTTGATATGTTCCGTGGACTAAATTGCTTTTTATTTATGTTATGTTCAAAATGACTAGTCATTGTTTCAAAACTAAGCATTGTTTTAACCGAACATCGTACGGATAAAAGAAAATATATTTGATACTTTTGCATTTTAATTGCTTACATCCTACAAAATCAAACTTTCATTTCACTACATTATCCAGGCTTCTAAATTAGAATTAATTCCTTTAGAGCTATTATGAAGTTAATTTTATAAATGATGATATTTATTATAAAATTAATGATATTTTATTGTTTTTGCACAATGAAAAATTTCTAAATGTTTTGCACAGTGGAAAGAGTTGCTATGCCTTTTTACAATGACATATTTTTAAATATATATATATATATATATATATATATTGCCTGTTTCATTTGTACCTCAACCTCCTACGTGTGTTCCGGAGATTTTTTACTATTCATTTAACCTGAAATCAGATGGATTAAAACAGTGATACATTAGAATTCCTGTTTGATCATTCTATAATACATTTGAATTTTTATTGAAAATGATAATAAAAAATGAGCAATGTTTATAATATTTCAAAATAGCTACATTATTCTAATATATATACGTCTCAGTTTATGTGTTTTTTTCTTAAAGTTATGTTCGAAATCTAAAACTAAAGAAACTTAATTATGCGTCAGAAATCTATTTTTATTTTTTACTAGTGTCCTTTATATAGCAGTTTCTTCAAAATACGATGAAATGAAACGAATCATTTTTTTTCAAAATTATTATCGTAATTTCTTTAAAATGCTCCAGAAGGAACTCTTATATCATTTAGTGTTTATCTTTCAAAATATTAAATATAGCACAAAGTTAAATACTGCGTGCATTCTCAAAAATAATTTCATCTAGTGTATTTCACTGCAACGCACTATTCTAACCAGCCTTGTAGATGAAAGAGTTGTTTATATTTTTGTTGAACTAAATGCCATACAAAATTAAACAAATTTTTCATGAACCACATTAGTGAAACCAAAGTAAAACTGCACTGCTTTTTCCTAAATTGAGATCCGTTTTATGTATGCAGTGAGAGTATCATTCGTGACACGTAAAAGAGTCAATCTATTTCTATTCTTGTGTGAAATGAATCTTGTCAGGAAAGTGTAATTAACCCGTTTTTTATCTTGTCAACAAGAGGAGAAGTTCCAGAAAATTTTTCATTAATTTTAGTGTTGTATGTATTATATCTTATACTCTTATTTACTGAATCCTGTCAAAAGGAATAGATTGTTATGAAAGCTATTTTTCATATATAAGTAGTTATAGGAAAAATATAAACATAATTTCTCTGATTTTCCACTTTTATTTTTACAGTGGTTATGTTAGGAAACCTGAATGTATTATTTGTGAAATACATATACACATTATCTGAAATTGTAAACATAATTTTTATTGTTGATTTAGAAGCAAATCTTAAACTTTCTAATTGAAATACAAATACATATTTTTCCCAATAGACTTTTCGAAAGGAAAAAAAAACGTGCTAAAAAAGTTATTTTCAAGAAATAAAATCTCAATTTCAAAAATATATGTTTTCTTATGAAATAAAAGAAATCATATAGAAACTATTTTCTGTTCCAAAAATATGTTAATTAGTTTTAGGAATTTATTTAAACTCTCATACTATACTGAAATAACACCGGTAAAAAAAACGTATTCTTTAAACATGGTTTTATTTCAAACTTCACACTTTGCGTAACATAATTTTTATACCTAAATTTTAAGAGCAAAAAATAACTTTGTGTGTCAAAATGAATTTATTCAATAATTAATTTTAATAATTTAATTTTGCGAAAGGCAATTTAGCTTAATTTATTTTTTAATAATTTAATTTTTTTATGTCTCAAACATAAAGAAACAGCACGAACAAAAACACGCTTAAGAAATACAAATGACAAAAGTATTCCATTTTTTGGTGATCTTAAGCTTTTTGTAATCATGGTGAGCCAGAAGCTATTAAAATCATATGACTTCAGTTACAGTCTTCTCTGATTGGTCCAGATATTTGAGTGATATTAGATTGCATCATCTTTAATGTAAAGTTTTGAATTTAAGTTTTGGGGACATAAGGTTATCGTTATATCCCGTTAGGCAGGAAATCAGAAAATTAATTATTACGCGAAGTCCTGGAGGACTCAAGACCATTATGGATTAAAGTACCTCAAGAGAAAATTAAAGTGAATTTTTACACATATGTACGAGGGCTGTAAGTTAAATAATAGTAACATACTCTAGAAAGAGTGGGCATACACAAGTGTGTAGGAAATGGGAGTGATGAGGTAGCGCTGTTTTCGATGTGTAGTATGCAAAAAACAGTTGATCCAGTAAGAAGAGTAATTATTGTGTGGCTTTAAAGTAAAGAATTTCCTTCCCATAGCTCTAAAGCATATTTTCAAAAGTTGATCAGCGATCTTGGCTTAAAATTGAGTGTGAAGTTGTCAAAATGCAACAAAATGTTTTCGAGGATTACTAAAACCCTGTGGCCAAAATATATTACTGTATAGGGTGGTTGCTTGATGAGGTAAAGTGTTTCGTTAGAGTAAGACGGAGACCGTGCATTTGCAACGCCAGGTCAGCTCTCCATTTCCAAATATCCGATTGACATCCTGAGTTGTCTACATTCCATAGACCGTCAGTGGACTGTCTGGAAATTATCTTTAGATGTTGGTTTATGAAATGGTGTAGCACATAATGAAGAAATGCCTGAACACGAAGAAAACTGCTGCCCACTGTTCTCATCGAGGTACAGAAATGCATCGGTATGTACTGGCTGGCATCCTCTTGATGAGATACCGCAATAATAGAGACACATTTCTGTACCTTATTGCTTCCATTGATGAAACGTCGGCACCAGCTTATAGCATCTATAAAAAGAATGGCATCAAATAGGTTCTCCACGTTCACAGAAATTTTGACAGGAACCGAAAAGGGTGTAGATCAGTGTTTCCAAACCTTTTTTGTGCCATGACCCACTTTAACCTTTCTAAAGTTTTTATGCCTTCCATGTAACATACATAATATTTAATATTAAAAAATTGATTTTTGTTCACTTAAGAAACATAAATCACTGATTCTAGGAATAAATCACTACCAAATCGTTAACAAAACACAGTAAGTAAAATTTCAAAATATATAATGAAAAACAGAAATAAAAATTCAAAATAATTTTAATAATGATTTTTCCATATTAATTTGTCATTTTAATTTAGTGAGATGCTTGCGCTTGATGCTTACTGCAGAGAGATTTTAAATTGGGTTCCGATTTGGTTAGCTTAAGTCTCAAATGCCCATGTTGTGTTATATTCAGCTGATTTCTTTTTTTATCAGTAAATCATTTACAGCACTAAATCCGCATTCAGCTAAAAATGAAGATGGAAACGGTAGTAATAGCTTTCTTGCACATTAGGTTGAATTTGGGTATTTGATTTCCGTTTCCTCACAAAACCATGCCATCGCACCTTTTATACTAAATTAAGTTTTAACTGAGTCATCATTTTGCAATTCGGCGAGTTCTGCTTGATACTGCATGTTTGATACATCAGACAAATCCACTAACATTGGCTGCATCATCCATGTTGAGAAATTAATTTGTTTAAAATCTAAAAGTTTTTCTTTAAAATTGGCCGATAAATTATTCAAATGATATACAATAACATGTAAAGTGGTATCAGTTACTTCACATTTTTGGAGCCAGTCGAACTGTTCAAGGTTTTTGTTGTTAACATGTTTCTGACATAACTCGATATTGGTAATAAAACCAAATATCTTCGCTTTTGCATCGACAAGAGTTTTATTTGTTCCTTGAAGTTGCTTATTTAATATGTTTAGTTTTTCAAAGATATCGGCTAAATAACTCACAAATGCTTTACCATCGATTGTTAATAGGTGCTTCATTTCTGGTTTGTCGTTCAAGAAATCACTAAGAGTATTAAACAGTTCCATAAATCTTTCAAGCAGGTTCCTTAAGATAGCCACCTTACTTCAGTATGAAGTAAAAGTCTCACATTGTCTTCATTTTGTTCTTCACAAAATAGCTTGAAAAGACGATCACATTTGGCCCTAGTTTTAATAATATTAACACATTTTATTGCAGTATGTAGTACGTCGTTTAGAGCAGGCGAGATGTTTTAGCTACCAAGTTTTGCCTATGAATAACAAACACAATGCACAAGAATCACTTCTGGATTCGCATCTTTCATCAATTTTAAGCAGCCATTTTTCTTGCTCATCCTGTTAGGAGCACCATCTGCAGCACAAGATGTTATATTTTTCATTGGTATATCATTGACATCTAAATAGTTTTTTAGCTTATTAAATATATCTTTGGAGGTAATGGTATTTTCTAATCTTTTACAGAACAACATTTCTTCTGCAAAATGACCTTTATCAATATATCTTACGTAAGTTATCAATACAACCTCACTATCTCTCAAAGTTGATTCATCCATTTGCACTGAGAATTTTCTTATTTTCAGCTTTTCAACAAGTTGTTTTTCAATATCTTTGCCCATTTCAGCTATTCTTCTGCTAACAGTATTTTTACTGAGTGGCATATATCTTTGTCATCTTTTTCAAGAACCGTTTTGAGGAATGCTGATATTGACGGTTTTATTAAGTTCTCTCCTATAGTGTGATTTTTTCCAGTTTTAACGATGAATAAATAAATTTGATAACTAGCTTCAAGAACACGATTATTGGTTGAAAGTATGGGCAGTAAATAGCGACTTTATTGTTGTTCTTTTATCAAAGTTTTAATTCAATGTTTTAAAGTAACTCAAATCTGAATTAATATAAGCACTATGTTTTTCCTTCAAATGCGCCTCAAGACGACCTTGATTCGTTATTCAAGAATTGCTGGGATAAAAGACAAAAAGGGATCCGCTCATCTTAAACAGCAGGTAAGAATTAGCACAGTAGGATAAATTTAAATATTCCTCCGAATATTGGCGAGTTTTTTTCTTGCAGTACTCATTTTACTATGGGCTATAAGAAATAAAAATAAAATCAATAAAAAATAATATTAAAATGTGTGTTAAATTTAATTCACTGTGACACAGAGCAAAAGTATACTAAAAATTCATATTTATTTAAATGTATATAACACATTTACTACCCTGCCACCGCCACATAATGCCGCAGAATGATGCAATTAGGTGCAAACAACTGCACTGTTTAGCAAATTTCTTGACTGGCCGGGACTATGTCCCCCTCCCCCGTCAGACGGCACACTCCGCGGTGAACCCCGGAGGAAGCCAATCACCCAGTTGATATTTTGGTCGCGTCAAACGAAATTATGCCTAATAATTATTTAACAGCTTATTTCTTTTTAAAAATTTGGCACCGATATCTAGCATTGAATTTAAATGGCCCGGAGTGGAAGGGTTAGTGTATCGCATTCATTTTCGAATTGCCTCCCCCCCTGAGGAACGCCCCCGCCCTGTGGGACGAGGTCCCACGTTGGGAAATTTCAGGTGTAGATTATGCTGATTATGGCATGCGACTGGGAGAGTATGATTCTAACGCATGTCGTACCTGTAGGACAAATTGCCAATGCAGACTACTATTGCCGCTCTATACGGAACCATATGTATCCCTCTATACAGTGAAACAACAACGTTCATTACAAAACAATTCCCCTATCGTGTAGTTTGACCACGCTTGTTGTCATGTCGTAAACTAAGTCACTCTCCTATTCGACGATGGTATTGGGAAATATTGTAACATCCTCCGTACTCATATGACAATAATCCTTGTGACTTAGATCTGTTTCCATTATTGAAAGGACCTCTTTCAGACCACCGAATTCATGACGTTTTATCTTTACCCCTCGCTGTAGGCAATCAACAGCTTGTGAATTGCCTTAAATTGCTTTAGGACTCAAAGTGTAATAAACTTTGTTGGTAATTAAATAAAAGGAATGTAATGTGCAATTATACTCATTCACACACAAGTTCATTAAAAATTTATTTTACCCCCATTTGTTTTCATTTCTTAATTTAAAAGCCTCGTATATATATATATATATGTGTGTGTGTGTGTATGTGCGTATATAGTATCTTATAATAATTACTACTACATTCATGGCTTCGATAAACTTAACTTTTACTTATAAGCAAAAACACGAAATCATTTTGTTTTTGCAGTTTAATTTACCCTCTGTGATAAATATTTTGCAAAATAATTTTGTCCAAAAGAATTAATTTCTTTTATTTCCATTACTTAGTATTTTTCAAAAGTGATTCGAATTTATGCACCACGATAGTACTGTTAAAACACTTTATTTACCGAAGGTACTTATAAGTACCACTCACTTTAAAATTAAATAGAATAACCATTTTTACTAATACTCTAACGATACTTAGCAGGTATTTTCTTTGATATACACTCTTTCAAGATGTATGGCAGCACCGGTTCTATGATGAGTAATTTAGAAGGGAAGGCGATTAGTTTTATAGCAGCTGACGGCATTTTCGGTGGATTACGAAGATTGTGTGTGTCATTTTTGTTCAGAAAAAATAGTTAATGTCAAACGTGTCTTATTTTTTTGTATGTTAATGAATACTTTACTTTACAAAGAACTTCAAGTTACTCAAGTCATTCGAAGTAACAGATTTAGATGTGTCTCGGCCACATTTGGAGAAGCTCTGAAAACAACCAGACCAGAACTTACACATTTAAGAATCCTATGAGATCTCGAACAAGAGGAAGACCACCAACAAGGTGAATATATGTTGTTGAAAATGACTTAAAAACTCTAAATATTAAAAACTGGCAGAGAGTTTCTGCGTATCGTTGGAATTGGAGGAAGCGAGTTGTGGAGGCTGCCAAGACCTGTAACAGGATGCTACGCTTATAAAGAAGAAGAATGAATACCTTACAAAACGATTTAACTATTTACTTCAAGTGAACAATGTGAATAATTAATTTTACAGTTAAATAACTTTAATTAATTAATTAGCTCTAAATAATTAAATTTCCCAAAGTTGAGAATTTTGTTTATGTATATCCTTTAAATTTCAATGTACTGATTCAGAAGAAAAAAAATTGCATGAAAAAAAATGCAGTAAATCATAATGTGGTAAACAAAGGGTTAAACAATTTTATAAGAAAAGTCAAATAAACTACTGAAAGAAACTTTAGTTCCAATAACTCATTATTATGCTTGGATTAGACACCGGAACGTCTTGGGGAAAACGAAGGCAAATAAAAAGTCCTGTACTTATATAACAACATTACGTTAAGCCCACATCACTTTCGGGGTTAACAATAGCCAGTTACTTTGCATGTGAAATGCAGCATGAATAAAAACATGAGGAAATGAATTTCATTCAATGAGAAATGGGCTTCCGCCGATATGTGACTTGTGCGGTAAAAATAATGATTGATTATTTCTAGCAAAATTCTATTATATCTGTCGTTTTATCCTGTTTAGAATGTATTACGTCTCCATGACTTTTATTTAAGTAAAAATTCAAAATTTTGTGCAAAATCTTAGTGCAAATCAAATTTCTAAAATAATAATAATTATTATTTTTGTTTGTTTGATTTGCTTGATTTATTCGATTATAATTCTTCAAAAAAAGTGCTTCAATCAAGAATGTTTTGTTTCAAATATTGTTTAAGTTGTATTAAAAATACGCAAATATTTAAAAAGTTATCTTTAATTAAACTATGAAACATTTCAGGTACCAGGATTATAACCTTAAATTAAAAAAAAAGAAAATAATTGTTACCAGTTAGCGACTATGAGGACTTTATTGTCACATTCATGAATAACAGTTTATAGCCAAACGTATGGTTAAGTTACAAGTTATCTGCAAATTAAAACAGAGAGCATAAAAATTGCTATGAATTTCATTCTAAACTAAATAAAGAGTTAAATGATTTTTATAATTCAAGACTCAAAATGTAAAAAAAAATCTGTTCATTTGAAAAAAAAAAACATTTTTAAAAATTATATTTTCCAATTGTCTCTTACTTTATCATTTCATTTGAAGATTTTTAATTGAGAACTTCACATAAAATTATTCAAAAAATTAGCTACGTAAAAATATTAATAAATGCAAAGTACAAATTTATTAAAATCGCACATTTGCTGTTATGGCAAAACTTCCTTTTTTTCCAAAAAAAAAAACATTTTTCAGAAAAACAAGCATTGCAAAACTAAACACGTTAGGATTTTGTCATTATTTTTGAGTTTGAGTGATACACAAATCTATGCTATGTGTGGGTACATAATACGTATTTTTAAAATATGTTATATTGTATATAATAATAAATGTACACGCAGCTTGAAATTCCCATTTAAAATATTAGTATGTATTTATATATAGTATCTAGAATGCTGCATGTTAACTTATTGATACATCTTACATGACTAAATGTAAAGGGTGTTTTTTTTAGAGGTATAGAAATTTAAAGTGCAATAAAACAACGATGTTTTATTCGATTGACATGATTTTTTTTTATTCGAAAGATAATATTGTGGCATTACATTTTAAATATGATTTCTTGCATATGACTGTCATGGCTGGCTCAGATGTAGTCCAATCTGGACGTCCAATTTTCGATGACTTTTTCCAACATTTGTGGCCGTATATCGGCAATAACATGACGAATGTTTTCTTCCAAGTGGTCAAGTGTTAGTGGCTTATACGCTTCGACCAATGACTTTACATAGCCCCACAAAAAATAGTCTAGCGGTGTTCAATCATAAGATCTTGGAGGCCAATTCACAGGTCCAAAACGTGAAATTAGGCGGTCACCAAACGTGTCTTTCAATAAATCGATTGAGGCACGAGCTGTGTGACATGTTGCGCCATCTTGTTGGAACCACAGCTCCTGAACATCATGATTGTTCAATTCAGGAATGAAAAAGTTAGTAATCATGGCTCCATACTGTGATCACCATTGACTGTAACGTTGTGGCGTTCATCGTTTTTGAAGAAGTACGGACCAATGATTCCACCAGCCCATAAAGCGCACCAAACAGTCAGTTTTTCTGGATGTAACGGTGTTTCGACATACACTTGTGGATTAGCTTCACTCCAAATGCGGCAGTTTTGTTTGTTGACGTAGCCATTAAACCAGAAGTGCGCTTCATCGCTAAACAAAATTCGCTTATAAAAATCGGGAACAACAGCAATCTCGTTTTGGGCCTATTGGACGAATCTACGCCTTGCTTGATGATCGTTTTGATGAATTGCCAAACCAAACTGAGAATAAATCACTTGACAGCTGTTAAAGCAGTCGCTATCTTGGAAAGTAATGCCAACTTAAACTTCTATACCTGAAAAAAAACACTCTTTATATTTTTTTTTCTTTGTAAGAGTAAATTTCCGCTTTAATTAAGTTGAATGAATTTTAAAATATTCATATTCTTGAATGTTTAAACTGAAAATTGTATCGTAAAATCTTAGTTTACAAGAAAAGGTATGACTGCATTAGAAAATCTATAAAACAAGTAAATAAAAATAATTTTTATGTCCATTCCTGCTTGGATTAACAAAGGAAAATTTTATTTTTGCTATTTTTTATTAAATAGTTAGAATAAATATAAATATGTATATATACATAGGACAGAATTCCAACATTAAGTTGTAATTAATTTTTATTGATTATCGTTAAAGTATCGTATTGTCATACAAAACAATGGTGTATATAAAATTTCAATTCAAATGAATTCTTTAAAACATCAGAAAATAACCTTTTCAAGTTTTGACACCTGTCGTCAAAATGGTCGCTAAGTCACCAATGTGGCTGTATTTGTAATTATATAAATAATTAGTTTTAATCAATTAATTTTTATTAATTATAGATAAACTATGATATTGTCATCCAAAATAAACATGTATATTAAATTTCAGCTCAACTGAGTGCTTTAAAGTGTATTTTATTAATTATTGAAATTCCTCCAAGATAAATACATAAATAAATATATAGAGAGTTTGAGCAAATAGTAGAAATTGGAAAATAAGTTTTTAAATAATCTCTATGGTTCAAAACAACAACAATAGCAAAACTACATTACATTTGCTATACATACGAAACGAACGATGACATACGAAAGCCATGTAAAATAATCTACAAAACCAGCAGCGATTTTTGGCGTATAGCTCTGAACTTGATCAGAATGGTTTTTGGCGGTCAGTACCATAAAACATTAAAGATGATTGATAGAAGTGCTTCTTTCTGTAAAGGAACCCCGATACATACAAAATAAAAGTACTATCTAAAGTAAAGTAAGTCGAGTTTGAGGAGGAGACTAGTAAACACAGGTGTTTATGCTAATAAGATTAATATTTCTTATTGTTTAGCATATCTGAGCATAAGATTTGGGGAATTAATGTTCGAGTCCACACACAAAAAAGACGACCATGTGTCTGTATTATAAGCAATATACTCTTGATAAGAATTTTTAGAATGACTAATGCCATAGATACAGGCTAGTTTTCTATTTAGATGTTTCAAAAAAGAAAGATAATTGAAACTGATTAGAACAAAAAGTTTGTTGAAGTATCAGAGATGACTCTTTCTTCGGTGAACCCTTACGCTACGCTAATAAAGAGATTTTCTAAACGAGACGATTTATTACATCAAATATTTTCCCTTTACTCCATCGATACACAGTCAGGATGTATGTTTCAATTACTACTATTAGTTCACCCTCTCACTATACCTATATACATAAATATATTATATATATATATATATATATATATATATATATACATTAGCGTAGGTGAGGTATGTAAATGATTAGAATTAACACATCAAGCGTGTCTGTGGCGCCACCTCAAAGCCCTATTTAAGGCTTAGAGATTTCGACGATTTCAAGTGCTGCAGTTGTGTTTCTCTTGTGTTTTTTTTTCAAAAAAACGATCAGTTATGTCACGTAAGAAATAACGATTAGCTTTTGATCAAATATCCGAGTTCGACAGAGGAAGGATAGTGGCCTACCAAAAATGTGGATTATCTTTCAGGGAAATCGGTAGTCGTGTTGGATGAATCCAAACAACTGTAATGTGGATATGTGACCGTTGGATGCAGGAGGGTACGATCATCGCATCCACCTCAGTGCACCACTTCCCGTAAGGACAGGCAAATTGTGCCCATGGCAGTGACGGATTGCTCAATCACAGCACTAACCGTAGCACAGCACATTGAGTCTGTAAATCATCATTCAGTGTCTGCACGTACCATTCAACGTTGTTTACAGCAGAGTGGTCTTTCCACAATACGTCCATTGCTTTGTCTAACCTTGACGCAGAGCTACACATGTCTCCACGCCAATGTTGCGATGAAGGTAGGATGTGGGTGGCAGAATGGAATGAAGTTGTCTTTACTGACGAGGCTCGCATCGATCTGCCATAACACGATGGTCGGATTCGGGGTCTGGAGACGCCGTGGAGAGAGGACGCTGAACAGCTGCTTTATACAACGCCACATTGGTCGTGCACCGGGTATTATGGTATGGGGGCGGTATTGGATATAACTCTCGCACTCTTCTAGTACGCATTGCCTGTACTTCAAACAGCCAGCGCTACATTTCCGAAGTGTTGGAACCAGTTGTCCTTCCTTGCATTCAGGGCTTGGCCACAGCCATATTTCAACAGGATAATGCACGACCACACGTGGCCCGCTTTGTCCAAACGTTCTTCGTCAATCACCAGATTGAATTGTCTCCCTGTCCAACTCGCTCTCCAGATCTTTCGCCGATAGAAAACATGTGGTTCATGGTTGCTCAATAATTGACCCAGATTACACCCCCAGCTGCTACACCAGATCAACTTTGGCAACATGTGGAAATTGCTTGGTGAGCTGTACCCCAAGAACACATCCAAAGTCTCTTTGTATCAATGCCGAGGCGTGTGGCAGCGGTGATCTCTAACAATAGCGGCTAATCTGGCTACTGATTCTGGCAGAAACCAGACTTCACAAAAGTCTATAAATTTAATCATTTGATATTTAGTCAACATGTTATGTACAAAATAAATTTTGTTGTGCTATCTCTTGTCTTTCTTGGTGCTTCATTTACGGTGGCCAGCAGTATATATATATATATATATATATATATATATATAAATTTTCAATCAGTAATAAAATATATATATATATATATATATATACTTCAAATTTTCAATCAGTAATAAAAGACTTTCTTTTCATCCATTCAAGTTCAAATTTATTTTTAATTTATAGTGGAGGACGCCTCATGTTAATACGATTTTTCAAATATTAATTCATGAATTAAATTAAAAATGAATAAATAGTAACAAACAGTAGTCCAACCGCATATATAGAAATGAAACGCGTTCGCTGCGTCCCTGTAGCGCAATGGATAGCGCGTTGAGCTTCTAATCCAAAGGTCTTGCGTTGAAATCCCACCTGTGTTAGCCTAATTTCTGAGAATGTGTTTTCTATTTTACTATACTATTTTAGTAGAATGATTAAATATAATTAATACATAAATACTAAAAAAGGGGCAAAGAAATAGTCCAATGTCATATATAGAAAGGAAAATGTAAAATTGCAAGAAGTCTCCTTCTCTATTTCGTCACTTAATATCGTTATTCTGTCATATGTATATACATATTTATATTAATTGTAACTTTTTAATAAAGAGAAACTAAATAAAATTTCTCTTTGTTGACCTAAGTTGGAATTGACTTAATTCTTTTCAATTAATTACTTGTTTAAATGATCATTTGCTCAAAGCTCATGTAACCTTATAAGGCTCCTTTTACCCATTTTCGAGAAACAAACATGTTTTCCCAGCTATTTTAGAAACATTCCGTTGCTCATAAAACCTTTTATGAGGATTTTATGGCATTATGATAAACCCAGTAAAAAGTTTTACTAAAACAATTCGCAGAAGAGAAGTCATTTGCGAACAAAAAATTTTGTACTTGTTTATTTAGAGTCTACATTACTTTTATAACTAATCAAAATCTTGAATCAATTTACCTCTACTCTGCTCCTGACGTTATTATATGATTTGCATATACAACATTTTTTCTTCTCGAATTACACGTCGAGTTTAAATAAAACATTTTGTAAGCTTAAAATTTTGTTTGCGACTGTATTTTAAAAGATGAAATCATGCAATATCATTCTTTCATTGCTCTTAAGACTTTATGCTCATCAGCAAATTAGTTTAATTTTAATGTTCAATTAATCTGCACACTGATAACTAAAGGTAACAAATTATGATCCGTTTTTAATTAATCCGTTTAAAGTAGTTAGGTGTATAATTGAAAATATCGCCCCTAATAAAGAGTGTTTTTTTTTCAGGTATATAGAAGTTTAAGTTGCCATTACTTTCCAAGATGGCGACCGATTTAACAGCTGTCAAGTGATTTATTCTCAGTTTGGTTTGGCAATTCATCAAAACGATCATCAAGCAAGGCGGAGATTCGTCGAATGGGCCCAAAACGAGATTGCCGTTGTTCCCGACTTTCATAAGCGAATTTTGTTTAGCGGTGAAGCGCACTTCTGGTTGAATGGCTACGTCAACAAACAAAACTGACGCATTTGGAGTGAAGCTAATCCACAAGTGTATGTCGAAACACCGTTACATCCAGAAAAACTGACTGTTTGGTGCGCTTTATGGGCTGGTGGAATCCTTCTTCAAAAACGATGAAGGCCACAACGTTACAGTCAATGGTAATCGGTATAGAGCCATGATTACTAACTTTTTCATTCCTGAATTGAACAATCATGATGTCCAGGAGCTATGGTTCCAACAAGACGGCGCAACATGTCTCACAACTCGTCCCACAATCGATTTATTGAAAGACACGTTTGGTGACCGCCTAATTTCATGTTTTGGACCTGTGAATTGGCCTCCAAGATCTTGTGATTTAACACCGCTAGACTATTTTCTGTGGGGCTATGTAAAGGCATTGGTCTATGCGGATAAGCCACACACGTTTGACCATTTGTAAGACAACATTTGCCGTGTTATTGCCAATATACGGCCACAAATGTTGGAAAAATTCATCAAAAATTGGAGGTCCAGATTGGACTACATCCGAGCCAGCCTTGGCAGTCCTATGCCAGAAATCATATTTATAATGTAATTCCCCAAGATTATCTTTCAAATAAAACAAATTCATATCAATCGAATAATACATCGTTGTTTTATTTCAACTGAGAGTTCTATACCTCTAAAAAAACACCCTTTATAAGTGTTTTCTAATCCCTAAAGCTTTTTTTTCCTGTTCAATATAGAGTCTTGAATTGTTTTCTATATACTCCCAAATGTAAGTTCTATAAAAGTTAGTATGGATTTGGGTCTGAGAATTCTGGTTATTTTTCTAAAAAATGCTAAAGTTGATATTTAAAAAATTTTCATGTTTTTTCCAGGTTTTTCTAGAAAAATAATTATTAAAAATCAACAAGAAAATAGATTTTCAAATCCATACTAAATATTGTTTGTAATATTCTTAGAATCATAAATAACTTAACAGACCACTCTGCTGTAAACAACGTTGAATGGTACGTGCAGACACTGAATGATGATTTACAGACTCAATGTGCTGTGCTACGGTTCGTGCTGTGATTGAGCAATCCGTCACTGCCATGGGCACAATTTGCCTGTCTTTACGGGAAGTGGTGCACTGAGGTGGATGCGATGATCGTACCCTCCTGCATCCAACGGTCACATATCCACATTACAGTTGTTTGGATTCATCCAACACGACTACCGATTTCCCTGAAAGATAATCCACATTTTTTTGGTAAGCCACTATCCTTCCTCTGCCGAACTCGGATATTTGATCAAAAGCTAATCGTTATTTCCTACGTGACATAACTGATCGATTTTTTGAAAAAAAACACAAGAGAAACAAAACTGCAGAACTTGAAATCGTCGAAATCTCTAAGCCTTAAATAGTGCTTTGAGGTGGCGCCACAGACACGCTTGATGTGTTAATTCTAATCATTTACATACCTCACCTACGCTAATGTATATATATATATATATATATATATATATATATATATATATATATATATATATATATATAATATATTTATGTATATAGGTATAGTGAGAGGGTGAACTAATAGTAGTAATTGAAACATACATCCTGACTGTGTATCTATGGAGTAAAGGGAAAATATTTGATGTAGTAACTCGTCTCGTTTAGAAAATCTCTTTATTAGCGTAGCGTAAGGGTTAACCGAAGAAAGAGTCATCTCTGATACTTCAACAAACTTTTTGTTCTAATCAGTTTCAATTATCTTTCTTTTTTGAAACATCTAAATAGAAAACTAGCCTGTATCTATGGAATTAGTCATTTTAAAAATTCTTATCAAGAGTATATTGCTTATAATACAGACACATGGTCGTCTTTTTTGTGTATGGACTCGAACATTAATTCCCCAAATCTTATGCTCAGATATGCTAAACAATAAGAAATATTAATCTTACTAGCATAAACACATGTGTTTACTAGTCTCCGCCTCAAACTCGATTTACTTTACTTTAGATAGTACTTTTATTTTGTATGTATCGAGCACTTCTATCAATCATCTTTAATGTTTTATGGTACTGATCGCCAAAAACCATTCTGATCAAGTTCAGAGCTATACGCCAAAAATCGCGGCTGGTTTTGTAGATTATTTTACATGGCTTTCGTATGTTATAGCAAATGTAATGTAGTTTTGCTATTGTTGTTGTTTTGAACCATAGAGATTACTTAACAACTATTTTCCAATTTCTATCATTAGCTCAAACTCTCTATATATTTATTTATGTATTTATCTTGGAGGAATTTCAATAATTAATAAAATACACTTTAAAGCACTCCGTTGAGCTGAAATTTAATATACATGTTTATTTTGGATGACAATATCATAGTTTATCTATAATTAATAAAAATTAATTGATTAAAACTAATTATTTATATAATTACAAATAACAGCCACATTGGTGACTTAGCGACCATTTTGACGACATGTGTCAAAACTTGAAAAGGTTATTTTCTGATGTTTTAAAGAATTCATTTGAATTGAAATTTTATATACACCATTGTTTTGTATGACAATACGATACTTTAACGATAATCAATAAAAATTAATTACAACTTAATGTTGGAATTCTGTCCTATGTATATATACATATTTATATTTATTCTAACTATTTAATAAAAAATAGCAAAAATAAAATTTTCCTTTGTTAATCCAAGCAGGAATGGACATAAAAAATATTTTTATTTACTTGTTTTATAGATTTTCTAATGCAGTCATACCTTTTCTTGTAAACTAAGAATTTACGATACAATTTTCAGTTTAAACATTCAAGAATATGAATATTTTAAAATTCATTCAACTTAATTATAGCGGAAATTTACTCTTACAAAGAAAAAAAAAATATAAAGAGTGTTTTTTTTTCAGGTATAGAAGTTTAAGTTGGCATTACTTTCCAAGATGGCGACTGCTTTTACAGCTGTCAAGTGATTTATTCTCAGTTTGGTTTGGCAATTCATCAAAACGATCATCAAGCAAGGCGTAGATTCGTCCAATGGGCCCAAAAAGAGATTGTCGTTGTTCACGACTTTCATAAGCGAATTTTGTTTAGCGGTGAAGCGCACTTCTGGTTGAATGGCTACGTCAACAAACAAAACTGCCGCATTTGGAGTGAAGCTAATCCACAAGTGTATGTCGAAACACCGTTACATCCAGAAAAACTGACTGTTTGGTGCGCTTTATGGGGCTGATGGAATCCTTCTTCAAAAACGATGAAGGCCACAACGTTACAGTCAATGGTGATCGGTATAGAGCCATGATTACTAACTTTTTCATTCCTGAATTGAACAATCATGATGTCCAGGAGCTGTGGTACCAACAAGACGGCGTAACATGTCACACAGCTCGTCCCACAATCGATTTATTGAAAGACACGTTTGGTGACCGCCTAATTTCACGTTTTGGACCTGTGAATTGGCCTCCAAGATCTTGTGATTTAACACCGCTAGACTATTTTCTGTGAGGCTATGTAAAGTCATTGGTCTATGCGGATAAGCCACAAACGCTTGACCATTCGGAAGACATCATTCGCTGTGTTATTGCCGATATACGGCTACAAATGTTGGAAACTGTCATCGAAAATTGGACGTCCAGATTCGACTACATCCGAGCCAGCCGTGGCAGTCATATGCCAGATATCATATTAAAATGTAATGCCACAAGATTATCTTTCGAATGAAAAAAAAATTCATGTCAATCGAATAATACATCGTTATTTTATTGCAATTTAAAGTTCTATACCTCTAAAAATCACCCTTTATTAAACATTTATGAAAAAACGGCACCTTAGTGTGTTTGTGTGTGTGATCTGAGTTCTTCAGCACACCATTAAAACATTTGATACCTGATCCATACTGATTGTTGCAGCCTTCGTCATTTCACAGGATAGCTTTTAATTTGTTAGTTTATTCTATTTACTTCAAATCAATGTTCTAACAGTCCAGCATACCCGAGCTACTATCAAACATTAGAATATTTCAGGTATTTAAAAGCTGATTGCTTCTTAATATATATCATGCACACTTCTGCTATTAAAATATGTTTCAAAATCATTTTTTTATAAATGCACATTGACGTAAATTTTTAAACATTTTTTGTGATGAAAAAATGTTTAATAAATAAGGTATATGCTTTAAATGCTTAATGTAGTATTTTAAAGTGCAAAAAAAAATATTATATTAGGATTTATAGTAGTTAACACTGTAGTCTTAATTTTGATTAATACTTCAAAAATAGAAAGTTTTATTTGTCATAAAATATTAGATCAACTTTTTATACCTATAAACTACGAGCATTCATAATCATTAAAATAGGAAATATCATTAAATCAAGGAAAATTTTCCTAATGCTTTAACAAGTCAAGGACGCTGCTATATAAACATTTCAAATTCTTCAAATACATTTAAAATAAAATTGAAAATTTAGGAAACTAAAAATAACAAATGTATTTCTTACGTTTGACACTTGAAGAATTGAAAACATTAGAAATAAAAATTATTTCTTCACAAATTCAATTTTCGGATAAACCTTTTCAAATTTACAAAAAATAATGATACACATGAATAGTGGTAAAGCTTTTAATTGGGTAAAATAATTTAATGAAAATCATATTTATCGCAAAATAGCTATCAATTTTTCTGCTAATGAAATGAACAAAAATTTAACATAGCTTGTACAATATAATTTGTTTCTTGAGAAGAAGTAAGAATTGTATGACTTCTGGTTTTCTCGAACACTTTGTGAATTGAGACCAAATCAAAAGAGAAGAAACTGAGATAGTAAATATGTAGTTATTCGTAAGGCAGAGAATGTTTTAAGTTTTCCTCTAACTCATTTCCTGTGAAACGTATTTCATTTAATAAGAATGTGACATCAGATGCTTCGAAAATTGCCTTGGGAAGAGAGAATAGCTAAGTTTTAAACTACCGTGCACGGAAATTTACCAGTTTTCCAAAGTGCTATTTTGATTTTCTAGAGGGAAAAAGTGAAAACATTTTCGTCACCCGTTGTTTCAATTGACATGAGAAACCGAATTCAAACTTTGCAAAAGACAAGGTCTGCAGGGCATTTGTGAGAAATGCAATTCGAGAAACTGTAATTTTTATTTCTTGTGTTGCATAACATTTTTGCTTAAAATCTTTATTCGGTATATTTATCAACTTTATTCCCAACGAATAGCAACTATGTCAAATTTTTATTATTGAATGTAATGATAAAATGGATTTATTAAAAAAAAACAAATTAAAATTAAGTTACGAAAGTTTAAATTTAAGGAATTTTAACCTAGTTAATATGCATTTATATGCATCTGTTTCCTACTAAACACCTGTAAATTTTTTTTCATTATTATTCATTTTAATATCCTGGTTATAATGATTTAAAACTCAGTTGTTATTGTTAATTCCAATTGTATGACGGCGTCAGATTGAGGCATAACATTTTTAATGTATGCCCAAGTCGAACCTGGTTCAAGATATTGTATCAAAAAATTTAAAATGCTTTTTAAATAAAGACCCATTTTTAACAGATCTTCTAAATAGTATGTATTAGGTTTTTTAATAAGTATATTTTGTTATGATTTCTCTGAAATCCCAGTGAAAGAATATAATCTTAGGGAAATTATCTAATTGTGTTTTTTTTAAACCCCAAGTTTTTAAGAAATCAAAACTAAAAGCAATAATTTAGATAAATACTGATTGAATTGGAAGGTACTAGGTACTTTGGGGAAATGCAGAAATCTCAGAAATTTGTAAAGTGTTTAGAGAAAGCAAGTACAAAAACATATATGCAATAGGAAAAAACACGATATAACAAACAATTTTATTTAAAAGTTACACTGTTGAAATCTGTAATTAAATTGTCATAAACTGGAACAGTATTGATTATATCTTGAAAATTACATAGAATGAAATATTGTAAGCAGGAAAATGAAGAGTAAACATATATATTTCTTTGAGTAAAATTATATATTATGGAAATTTTAATAAAAAAATTATTCTACGGCTTTTTTTATTTGAAATTCAGGTTTTAACTAAAACTATAATTCACAGTTGAATTTATTGCTTATTTGGAAGAAAAAGTTAAAAGACACGAAGTAGAATCATTATTTATTTGGGGAAAATAAATATTTTTCTCAAACATATATTTGTTGCAATCATTGTACAAAAGTATTGAGGCCTATATCTTCCTTTTTATTGGAAAAATATATGAGATAATATTATTACGTAACATTTTCTTTTGTTATATCTTCTATTTACTATATATCACTTTCTACTGGCGTTGTTATTCATCGAGAAAATCTGGCTTGTTCACATCCATTTAAGTTTTTTTTTAACTATGTATTACTTAAAAGATCTTAAGTTCTGATTATCCAAGTGAAGCATATATTATTCATTAAAATGTACGATTTATAAATTTCAATTTATGATTCTCTGTCTTTACGAATCCTTTAAAAACATAAAACTCACGTTCCTTAAAAAAACTGTTGATATTTTCTTAGCCGGATGGATGGCATAGTTGGTTTAGTTAAATTTGCAGATCTGACCTTGGGCCAAGTCGGTGAATTTCTATGATGAAAAGAATGTATGTCGTATGATTATGCGGCATGAAAAATATTCCTTGGGTACCTATTTGGGGGTGGGTTCCCTCGCTAAACAGCTATTCAAAGTCAAATTAGGTCCAAATAAAATTCCTAATACGATTTTTCATCATCAGAGCTCAGGTGGCTCCATCGGAGGATGGTATTGGTTGTCAAAATTACTTGTGGCTATCGGTATTTGACATGTGTGTTGCCTCAATGTGAAAGAGGTACTAGCTCTCGGTGGATGTACTAGGTCTACATGAGTTAAAATACCAATCTGCAGCCCTAATAGAAATAAACTAAAGTTTTTTTCCATGTTTTAAACTTTATAAAATTTTATATCAAATTAATAAATTATATTTTTTATCTCCAAACTATACGATAAATAATAATGCACATGTGTATGCATGTATGAAAATCTATTTGAATATATTTGAAACTTAGAAGTATAGTTTTATTGATTCAATATATTTCTATGTCAATCACATGTATTTCAATAGTTACTAAAATTAGTAATATACTAGTAATATACATGGTGTAGTCGTAAAATCGCTTGAGTTTACCTATGGCATTAAATAGTCACTAAAGTTTGTGTTTATTTTGGTTGAAAAATGCAAAGATGCTTGATTTGTATTAATCGCTTCTCTAATAATTTTTTTTTTAAATATTGCAAAAAATCATTGCATTTTTTTAAAATTTTATAATTAAACATAAGGAAATGCAACAAAACACAATATGTAGGCCTTAACTTTAATTTTTGATTTTCTTATAAGTGTAAAGTCATTTAGTTTTAATATTAGTTTACTATCCCGAGTTATCTCGGGCTGATGGAAAAAAGTTAAATATATGTCTTTGAATGATATTTTTTATATCAAGGAACAACACAAAGTGATACCTGGCATTCTGTACTCTGGTATCTTATCTTATTGACTTACCTCTGGAATAGCTTTTACGAGAGCCCAGAGTACAGAACGTCTCAATACGGCTATAATCGACTTCAATAAGACAACATACAGAAGAATTACTTTCATTATTTTCAATGTCCATCTCTTCATAATTACTATGTGAAAAATCATCGCATTCGCTATCCTGCACCATCACCATTATTTTACTTTTCTTCACACACAATGCAACTATTCTTCTTTATACAGTAATAATCTACAAGCCGACATAAACAATATGAAAAACACGTGACGAGTCACGCTAAAAATAACCATGAATTGAACAGAACTTGGCTACAAAAGCTGAATGTTTTCTCTAATTTCCTTCAGGCCGAGTAAAGCCTTGATAAACAAATCGAACTGACAAATTCTGCTTCCCCCGAATTTTCTCGGGATAATTAACAGCAATATATATGAACCCGAGATAATTTGGAAAAATCAGGCAAGTTGTTAACGTCACTCTAAAGCAATATGAAGACTCATATGCTTGTAGTTTCGAACTTTTACTATGTTTTTAATCTTGATCTTGTAATATTGAACCAATGACATATAAAGAGAACGATACGAGAGCTAGCATTTCATCTCTTAATTTTGCTGCTCACTATAAGTATTAGGAACTAAAAATAAAATTGTTCATTTGATTAAAAAGTTGATATTTATATTCTTCTCTATCTCTCTATTTTATCTCTTGATACATATACATTTCTTTGTTTTTATTTTTTTTATTTTTTGTGCCTATGGAAGCAAAAATCAAAGTTCTGATGTTACATGCAAGTTTTTGAATAATAACACTGATACATTTAAAAGCAATATTTATTCGCTTCGAAATAAATTCCCAGATGTCCTAGAACTTTCATTGAAGAACAAGATCATTCAATGAAAACATTCCGTTCTTTTAACAAAAGTTCGAAGATTGCATAAGCAACAAATGTATTTCCAAAACATCTCTTTCAAAAGAAAAGAAAAATATTTTGTTCAATACTTTTAACAATTACATTTCTTTTTTTCTTTTCAAACATTCAGAAACATGGCAACAAAACCATATCGAAAAGAGACGATAGAGTGCAACCTTTATATTTACATTCCCAAACTCCCAGACATATTTTTTTAAGAAAAAAAGGCACAATTGCTAGAAAACAAATACAGTTGCACAATGTTTTACCAAATTTACTAGACCATCTTGAAAGAAGGAATTCCATTTCCTCTCTGCATTTGTATTACACTCATGCATCAGCTAACAAATAGCAATCAGTTTGCACGAATGGTACTAAAGTCCAACGTTAGAGAATATTTTCATATTCAGTGCCGTGGGGAATTATATCTTAAATTCGAAACAAACATTGTTTTTCAAAAGATAGATAAAAAAGAAGTTTTGCTTCCCGGCCATTTTGAATTTTTGGACTGCATACAAAAATGTCTCTATTTTAAACTGTGTTTAGCATCTGTTTGGATAAAAAGAAACATATATATATATATATATTTCGCGATATTAAATATACAATCTCTCAGGATCACATTTTAAAAATTAAATTTATCTGTTATAATTGTTAAAAAATTTCCAAAAAAATATGCTTGCATAATTACTGATTATGTTAACAAAGCTAAGTATGAAAAGCAAAATTTAGTTACACTTTTAAAGTAAGCACGAGTCAATTTTGACACAATTGCAAACTTAGAATCAATAAGTAAAATTTAAAAACAGATGAGTATTATTAGTTATATTTTTGGATTTAAAATATTTGCATTAAAATAACGTTAACGAAAGATACAGATCATTTTAAGAATTTTCGTGAGGTTAATCTTAATAAAACTTTACATGAAAAGTTAATTAGATATAAAAATGTCTCGACGATGTATAATTTAATTAACATCTTTTTTTATATTTTTTCAATTGTTATTGTTGGATACTGTTCTCAAATTTCTAATCATACATGCTATGTATACATATTTAAGAAAAAACATTTATCGTTCAAATATTTTGCCAACAAAGGTACTACATACATGTATATATACACTTAAGTTCAAAAGGCCATGGGTTAACAGTATGCACATATTGAGACAATAACATCATATACTAAATATACATATATGTATTATCACAGATCTATATTATACTCTAGGGCAGGGGTGGTGAACTTTTATGGATCAACGTGCCATTTTTTATAAAAAAAGTGTTTAATGAGGTATAGACATGCCGTCAAATAATTTTGACTTGTGATTATTGGGAAAATAATAAACCAAAATACTAACAACTCAAAAATATTTATTTGCTACGAAAATACACATTTTGCACTGTATAGATGTAAATAGATGTAAATGTTTTAGCTATACGTGTAATTAAAATTAAAGTAACATTAGTGTGAGTTCTGGTGTTGCAAATTGTGTGTGGATGACAAATATCTTATCTTAGGATTCTAAGATGTTACTTTTAGTACAATACATGCTCAATTAGTTATATGCCGATTGGGTTTTAAACAATTAATTATTTTTGCTGTTGTTCACCTATTCGACAAGAGAATTTACGATTTGTTTCAAAATGCCGTATTTCTAGATTCACGAAATTTGGAAATTATCTGTTATTTGCCTTTTTTATTCTTTTGCTGAACTAGCCATATTAAATAACACTTAAAAATATTAAATAATACAAATAAACTTTACACAAATAAACTTAAAAATACTGTTGTGTCAATGAAATTGACTATGCTATGCGTAGACAAACTTTGCATCCTAAGCAACTGTAGTTCACGATGTAACTAATAACAATAACAGACAACTGTGCTCCCATCTCACCGCTACCAATCACTCTCGTTTGTTCGTAATGCTTCATAGTGAATTTTGTTATTTTGAAATAAAATGCTAATCATTTTATTGCTGGCCTGCCATAAATATTGTGTCTCGTATCAAGAATGTCTCGCGTGCCAATGGTTCGCCATACCGCTCTAGAGAATACAGTGACTTTGATCAAAGCGGTTTTTAAAATTAAAAACCCTCCAATAAAATAAGTCTGTGTAAGCCATTTCTGGTGAACCTCGCGGCACATATAGCAGAGTTTTCGAGAACTAAAGGCATTCAATGTGACCATAAGCAAAGTGTAAAAAGACTGTCTTAGACAGCGTTTCTCAAACTGTGGGGCATGCCCCCCACCTTGTAAGGGTGTGATTACTCTCTGTTGGGGGCGGAGCATATCGAGAAGTCGCAAATAAAGGATTATTTTTAAACAAATTACTGAATCAATCAAATCAAAAACATTCTGAATTATGAAAATGTAATACTTATCCTATAATTTGAAAGTGATTAAAAATCTTTATTACTTAAAAGTAACATTTCGAAACGTAATACTTATATCGATGATTTGTACAATTTAAAAGTAGGTCGTATTTTAGCTTTAGCATTAAAGTACATTATTATAGCTTCCAATGCATTATCATTGTATAGGGGGGCCATGAAAATTCTGATTAAAAATTGGTCACCAATAGTTAAAGTTTAAGAAGCTCTGGTATAGGACATCTGTCATACTTGAGAGCTAGAGTAAGACTAGATCTATTACCCACATACCAACCACACATTACTACTTGAGGACGCATCTCCCACTAAATCATGATTTGTGATTCTTGCAACGAATATAACGCAAAAAGAAAAGTTTGGTTGAACAGAGAGTAGGAACATTTTAGGCCTTTGTTGTAAATTTGTCTATCATTTTATTGAAATAAAGGTTGATATAAGATTAGATCCACTGAAAAAAGAATATAGGGATTCAACGACACATGTTTCTGTTTGTGTATGTGGAGAAAATGGTTTTGTTGCTAACAAGGAAGGAGCTATCAAGGGTTTGGAGAGAGCTCCGCAAACAGAAAAGAAACGAATGTTCTAGATTTGAATAGCCTCGATTTCATGTATGACATCCTTAGTAAAGAAAACTAAGCCTCCTCAACATTTTCTATCCAACATAAATGTGTCGTACTTTTATTTTTTAAAAGTATAGCAATCACTTGAACTTTGTTGAAATCCACTATTTCGAATAGCTGGTCGAATTTAATTTTAATTACCAGAATTATTAAACCATTATTATTGCATTGTAAAATTTTTAAAGCTTGTGAAGACTATTATTTACTTGTCCAGTGACTCCCTGTTACTAAATACTGATTTCCTCTTTGATCGTTCTGTGCAATGGTGCTATAGGATCTAAACTGAGAGAGTACAAATTCACATGGATGAGGCTATATGCAGCTTTTGTTGACCCCAAAACCGAATAACCAAGCGACAAAGGTTTGTCTTACCGCTTGTATCTGTTGATTTTATATAAACAAAACGGAATAGCATTCACATCTAAGGTAAACCTATCACAGGAGCAAATTCCCAAATTACTTCACCATTTTGCTCAAAAACATCATCTCACCACAATTAGGCAAACTAGAGCTTTGAGATGGAACTTTCCGATCTATTAACGTGCGTTATTTTAAAGAAGTTCAATACTAAATTCCTTAATATTAAATAATTGACTGAAATAAAGCAGAAAAAACGTATTTACCAGAAATAAAAAAAATTTAATTTAGAATTAGTCAACAAATATAGTTATTAAAATCAATATTCATAACAGGATGATTATGATATATATACTTATTAAATACCTTTTTGGTTATTTCTCATGCATGCCAAAAACTTGTTTTGCATTTACTTTCTACCAAATGAATCACCTGAACGTATATCAAGACAGCTTCATTGCATTTATTTTTTTCTAAATGTTCTAACTGCGTGTAATCAAAAACAAAAGTTAAAAAAGGTACAGAGTAAGTGTGCTATTTAAGTTAAATTTTTTTCTTCTTTAATATATTTTACTGATATGCATTGATGTTTTAAATTATCTGCAGCAATAAAATTTGATGGAAATTTGCTTATATTGCTTTCTATTTTTTTTTTTTTTTTTTGCTTTAATTCTTATACAAGTTAAAAGGTGTGCAATCATACTGCTAATTACATATTTATAAAAACAAATAAATAAATTGTAAACATATAAGAAATATACAAAAAAAAAAGAATCATGTTGATCAACGCTGGAAGAAATTTAATAGGACTCTAATTTTGTTGTGTTCGATGAGATTTTCTAAAATATTATTATTCTCTTCATTCTCATTTGTATGACGTATACAAGTACTTTCTTTCAAATCAAATCTTTATTTTGCAGGGCGTTGTTTTCTACTAATGACACTACTGAAACTTGTTCATTTCTCGTGCATCGCAGTCATCAAGCTAAAAGTAATGAAAACCTATTCAAACTTTGAATTAAGAGACTTTTTGTGTATGCAACACGCGTTTCACACTTATTACAAACGCAGTGGTCACCTTTACTTTAGAGCTGTGGGAATTCATTCATATCCAGGGAATGTAATTAGCTCTGTTTTTCATTTTAGTTCCAGTACTCAAAATAGATTTCAACATTTCTAACCTCAAGATGTCTTTAAAAAAGTTCAGTTAGACTAATATATGTTAGCAAAATCTCTAAAGAACGAATAATTCTCTTCGGGCATATCGTTACCTTTAAATGCAAGATTGTCAATAACATCCAATTAAATATAAAAGTCAAAGATTTCCTATTTAATAAGTTTAAAATTTAAAAAAAAAAGTTGGAAAAAAATAAAAACATTGTTCATCATTAATTTGTGTACAAAATATTAGGATAGAATTTCGAAAGCAATTTTTTAGTCATAAATAAATATAGTATTAACTTTTTTGAACATTTATGTATTAATTACATTTAAGCATTTGTTTCCCAAAACCAAAAAAATAGATTGAAACAGCGATAATATTTTTAAAACTGAAAAAAAATAATTTTGTTGTTTTATAAAAATTTAAATATTTTAACTGTGCATTTCGAAATAAATTAATCAATACTTTTATTCTATAGTAATCCCTAAATGGCTCTTGTTATTTAAATAATCACAATTTGATTTCTATTTAAAATACATTTATATATAAGAGCATAATCTTACTTAAATTACTTACAAATATGAGCTTAAAATTGCATAAAGCTCTGAAATTTAGACAATATGAAATTAGTTAACTAAATTTACAGAAACTTTTGTAAGCTAGGAGTAACATAAAAAATATATTGATATATTGAAATTAGATATAAATATAATTTAAAACACACACACGCACATACAAAAATTTAATTGTTTCGTAAAAAGTAAAACTTTATCCTAGATAAAAATGATATAGAATGAACAGTATTTGTCGAATAATTTTAAATATAAAAAAGAGGATGTTGAGAATAACTTTGGATTTAGAAAACTATGTGAGTTACATAACTTAACAAATACCAACCACACACAACTTGATTTGGATTAATTAATAACATAGTAACATGCATATTTGAGATAAAACAAAATTGGATGTTTCTTTATAAATAGTTTCAAAAATTATTAGAGAAACGAAGAAAAATTTTGGAATAATGAGTTTAAATTTTTTGAGCAATGTATTGTTCCTTATTTAGTATGTAATACTTTGAAGTTCAATGAGAAGACTGTTTTGCAATTTTTTGATATATAAGGGTTGTACTTAAATTAAACTTCCGAAGGGGCTGCAGATGCGAGGAAAGCTCGCGCGATCTGGAGACTGGTGTATAGCTTGCCTTCTCTCCTGGTCTCCACACCGTCGAGCTGTCTGCGACACTCAGTTTTGGCTTGGCAGCTGTGAGGGCTCGAACTCCCACTTGCTTCTCCCACCAGGTGAGAATTAATTTCTGTAATTCGGTTTTTGTGTGCAAATACACTGTGTGGGTGGAAATTCATTCCTAACTATGGTTAGTCTACAGAGAAACGTGTATAAGCGTATAACATGTGTACAAACAGTGCAGAAAAATCAAAGACGGACGTACAGATGTCTCTGAAGAACATCATTCTGAAGAGTCATATGACTGAAGAACATCATTCTGAACGGTCATATGACTGAAGAACATCATTCTGAACGGTCATATGACAGAAGAAGCATTTCTGAAAGATACAAGGGTGACGGTTAGATCTGTTCGAGATGATACCTGTATTCAGCAAGTCGTGCATTTACAAAATTTTGACAGACCATTTAGAGTATGCCAAGTTTTGAGCAAGGTGGATCCGATAATGCTTATAGAAGACAACAAACGGATACGTGTTCAAGCAGCACGTGAGTTTCTTCAGGATTCCAAAACCTATGACCAGGATTTCTTGAAATTACTGGGGACGAGATCTGTGCCCACTATACACCACTGCAAACGAAAGAAAGTTCCGTGAAAACTTTCCAAGTTACCGAAAACGTGGAAGTTCAAACAAACAACTACAGGCAAAGTAAAGATTAATGTCTTTTGTGACAAGAAAGGGGTATTGTTTTACAATGTATTTTGTCTGCCGGTATAACAATCAATGCAGACCGCTACTTTCAGGCGTTGAAGAATCTTCGCCAAGCTATTCAAAATAAGAGAAGAGGCATACTCATGAAGGGAGTGTATCTGCATCAAAACAACGCTTGTCCACACCCTACTCATTTAAAAAACGATCATCATCAGCAGATTTGGATGGGATATATTGTCATCCACCCACCCTACATCCCAGTCTTAGCCTCAACTGACTACAATATCTCTGCTGAATTGAAGAAACACATGAATGGGATGTATTTCAGAACCGGAGAGGAGCTTTTAGTTTTAAGCTAACTTCACGAGGTGGCGGAAGAGTTCTGAATAAAAGACATAAAAAGATAGTTCAACGCATGCAAAAATGCATTAACGACAATTATGTTGAAAAATAGGCGAAAGTCTAAGCTTTCCAACAATATATTATTTAATGCAAATAAATACATTGTTCACTGTCAAAAATTATTGGGAATCTTATTTTAAGGACAACCCTAGAATATATGTATCTTTTTTCTCAGAAAATTTCTGATTACCAAAAAAAAAATGAAAAAGTGAACACATCTTAAAAATGAACCCTAAAACATCTTTAAACCACATGAAATAAATAAAATCTAACAGGACAAAAAATGAAACACTTGACGTCATTTTTCCTAATGTATATATAGAAAAAAAATTCCGTTAAATTTACTTTTTTATTAAAATCAACATATGAAGCAATTTTTTCTTCAAAATGTGTTATATTTTTAGAAATAAAACCCTTTAAACATATCAATTAGTGATAATTCTTTAAATGAGGCTTTAAATGAATTCTTTAATAACATTTTTTTTAAATCGAATGAAAAGTGATCACGATTTAACAAATAAACTATAATCAAAATTAGTTAAAAACAACAAACAATATCAAAATATTGAATTTGAAAATATTTGTGATGACTCAAAACAATCACGCTAATGGCATATTTCCTCGAATATTTAACTGTTCTTACATTTGAGTATTGTACACTGCTGGCCACCATAAATGCAACACCCTTAAGGAAGCATGCAAATAACATGAAATTTTCAACATGCATTAGCGGAGGTGAGATATGCAAATGATTAGAATTTCAGCGCTGATACATATCACGTGTGCCTGTGGCGCCACCTCAAAGCGAGATTTAAGGCTTGGAGATTTTGACGATTTCAAGTTCGTTAATTGTGTTTTTCTTGTGTTTTTTTTCAAAAAACTATCAGTTATGTATCGTAGAAAACACCGATCAGTTTTTGATCAAGTATCCAAGTTTGATTGAAGAAGGATAATGACCTACCGAGATGAGGATTATCTTTCAGAGAAATCGGTAGTCGTGTTGGACGAAACCAAACAAATGTAATGCGTATATGTGATCGTTGAATGCTGGAGGGTACGATGGACCGACGTGGTCGATAGCATCCACCTCAGTGCACCACTTCACGTGAGGAAAAGCAAAATGTGCGCATGACAGTGACGGATCGCTCAGTCATATCATGAACCGTAGCATAGCGTATTGAGTTTGTAACGCATCATTCAGTGTCTGCGCGTACCATTCGACGCCGTTTAAAGCACAGTGGTTGGTTCGTAAGGCGTCCATTGCTTGGTCTATCTTGACACAGAACCACAGACGTCTGCGCCCTCAATGGTGCGATGAAAGAAGGATGTGGGTGGCAGAATGGAATGATGTTGTTTTTACTGACGATTCATGCATCCGTCTGCCAAAACACGATGGTCGAATTCGAGTCTAGAGACAGGATGCTGAACAGCTGCGTTATGCACCGTCACATTGGTCCTGCACCGAGTATTATGGTATGGCGTGGTATTGGATATCACTCTCGCATTCCTCTAGTACGCATTGCTGGTACTTTAAACAGCCATCGCTACATCTCTGAAGTGTTGGAGCCCGTTGTCCTTCCTTGCATTCAGGGCTTGGCCACAGCCATATTTCAACAGGATAATGCGTGATCACACTTGACACGCATTGTCCAAAGGTTCTTCGTCAATCACCAGATTGAATTGCTTCCCTCACCGGCTCGCTCTCTGTATCTTTCACCGATAGAAAACATGTGGTCCATGGTTGCTGAATGACTGACCCAGATTACACCCCATCTGCCACACCAGATCACCTTTGGCAACGTATGGAAGCTGCTTGGTGTGCTGTACCCCAAGAACACACCCGAAGTCTCTTTGAATAAATGCCGAGGCGTGTGGCAGCGGCGATCTCCAACAATGGCGGCTACTCTGGCTACTGATTCTGGCAGGAACCACACTTCAATGAAGTCTACAAATTTAATAATTTGATACTAATTTAATAATTTGATACTTGGTCAACATGTTACCTACAAAATGAATTTTGTTGTGCTATATCTTGTCTTTCTTGGTGTTGCATTTACGGTGTCCAGCAGTGTATAATTTGCAATGAAAGTTTATAGGTGGATAGAGTTTCCTTATAAAAAGAGAAAATAAAACTTCTATTCTACAGTTTTGAGTCATGGCAGTTTTTACTTCCATTTAGATTATCTAAACAAATCAATACAAATATCTGTTCAGCAGAAAAAGAAATACCTGAGAGTGTCTATGTTTATTTATATACGTATATGAAAATATTTATAAGACATTTTGAATACATTTAAAAAAATTGAATTTATATTTGATCAGCAATTTCAGACTGAGAAAGAAGAGAAAAAGCATAATATGTCGAAAAAAAAATTAAATCCAATATTTGTGCTAGGAAAATTGTTCGCTAAATTTTAAAGTAATATAAGAATTTAAATTTTGATGCGAATTATTTCTTGTGTTATGCTGCATGCAGAAACTTCATTTTAGAAAAGTTGTATACATATAAAACACTACCAGGCTTCTATACCTTGAAAACGATTTTACTCTATTATAAATTATATCTTGGAGGGGGAGGATGCACTTAAACGAATCTTTAAAACAACCTTATTTTTCTTTATTTCTATTGATAAAATGTAAAAAAAAACACGTAAAAATAAATGCATTAATAGACATGGTCTTTTGAGAAGAAATTCCTTGAAAACCTCGTATATGTCATTTAGCTAAAGTCATAAGAAACTAATAAAAGTAAAAACAGCTATAGTTTAGTTTGGTGTTTTATTTAGGATTAAAAAGTTTCTTAGAAATTTCCTTAGAAAATTTTGAGACATGTCTGTAAACTCCTATGTGTACTTTTAAGTTAGCATATTAAAAATCGGTGCTATATGTGAGTGAAAGGTTTACATTCAAGTACAAGTCCAGATTATTAAAATGCTGTTGTTAATAAATTTCGTTTGATTGGACATATTTTCATATGATAAAAGTTAAGGAGGAAAAAGACTCCTTGTTTTCTGAACTCTAAAAAAGGATGAAAAGTGAAAACTTTCTCAACAGTTTGACTAAATAATTAAAAGTTTTCTGAATCAAAAATTGTCTAATTTGATGTTAATATCTTCTCAATTTCCAAAAAGAATGAAATTGAAAGGTATCTTACAAATTGAGAAAATCATTTGCATTATAGTAAGAAATAAAATTTGTTTCCTGTATTTTTTTCCAGAAACATTCAAACGTTTAATTCAAATCGTATTTTAATTACTACCAACAAACATATTTTTAAAAAAAAAATAATATAATTTTGTAAATTATTGAAAGAAATCATTTTAATGAAAAGTTATGTTATTATCTTGTATAACAATTAAAGTGCATTGTTAATATTCTATACTATATAGACATGCATCATTTTAACACTAGAACACTATTAACGAAAAAGATACATCATGAGTGTGTATGTTAATTCACGTAAACTTTCTCTTGATAGATTATAATTCATAACGATTCTGAGCACTCCATGACTTACCGCCTGACGGATATAACGATAATCGTATTTCCCCCAAACTAAAATTTAATCGTTTTTAATTTATGGATGATGCAATCTTTCATAACTTGAGTATCTGGATCAATTAGAAAAGCTTATCCCGAAAATCATTTTATATTATACAAGCCGTTACCCACCCACTTCACTGGGTATTTCACGATGTTGCATAAATGTATACTGTTTACATATAGTATACGAATTGTTGATATCTAGCATTAAGAATTCGATTGTATTGAAAAATATATTTATAGCTGTAACTCTCACATCTTGATATAAAAAGGACATAAATTAAAATATCTAATTTCTATTTATAACTAAAATAGAAGTAGAAAGATTTTTTGCGCTCAATTAACCTAATAATCAAGTGGATTTCCACCAAAGCAACTTACAGTGGATCTCTACTCCATAAAGTAAATATGCGTGCTAAATTTCAAGTTTAAATCTAACAGAGCAAAAAAGGAATTTTTATGATCAATGCCTCGTTCAGAGCATTCTTAGCGGATTCCAATTCATCAAAAGAAGCATGCAAACCAAATTTTATTAATATAGTCTTAGAAGTTCGAAAACACGGACATTTTGCTTATCAATACGCTCTAATAACTCTCCCCGCTTCCCCTTGGAGTTGATTTCCGTAAAATCCATTTTTAGTGGAACTCTATTGAATTAAAGAAAAAATCATTATATAGGGAATATCTACTTTATGAAAGAAATCTGTGTGCCAAGTCTCAAGACTGTACATCGAATAGTTTAATAATGGAAATAATTATCTGTAATGCCCCTTAAGCCCCCCGTCACACCCCTTGGGGTTCGATCTTTGCAAAATCCGTTCTTAGCTGACGTCTATTTCATGAAGGGAACCTACCTACCAAATTTCAAATCTATAGGTTTAATAGTTCCGGAGATATCGTGATTAGTCAGTGAGTGAGTCGCTTTTCTCCTTTATATATATAGATGATTCTAATGACTTCCAGTTCACCTTGTTTATAAAATGTGTGTAGAAGAACGCTTTTGCCTTGTGTATTGCTTGTACTCGTGTCTGTTTTTCATGTCATCCCTTTGTTTTCTTGACCGTCAATAAATGTAATATTGCAATTTTAACTAGTTTCCTTATCAATCCCCCCCCCATTCAACGGTAATCAATTCATTTAATCCCAAAACAGCTTAATTCGAGTTAAAAATGCCTAAATGCTCAACCAAGTTGTTTCCTGTATACAGTCGGACTTCTATTTTACGAATTCGCTAAATCCGAATATATTATTAAAAAAAAGTAATTATTCACACTCTTTTCGAAAATTGATATCAATTCATTTTATATATCTTACCCATAAAATGGAACTTGCAAGGAAAAGGAAAACAAAATCCTCTGTCCAGGAAGGTACACTATATATATATATATATATATATATATGTGTGTGTGTGTGTGTGCATTATCTTTAAAAATAATTTTATATTAAAATTAATGAATTCTTCTTCAAGGTCATCTAATTTTAAGCCTACAAATTATTTTAAACATGTACAATTTTACAACCAGTTGTTTTAAGCATACACTACTACATGCATTCTTAAATTTAAAACTAATAAAATTTGCCAATTTTATTTGAGTTTTTTTTAAAATTATGACTTTATTGCTTTAAATGAATTAGTCACCTGGTAAAATCGGTTAAATTTCTGATCACCATAAAGTGTGCTAAAAGCGAGAGTTATTTGAAAAATGTTCTGGAATATTTTAAATGTAGAGAGAAAAAAATCGAATCACAAGCGGTAAATTTCGTTAAAATGAAAATTCACTTTGCTATTTGGAGGTTGTTTTACGAAGAAAATAGTAAAATGTTTTTGGTTCTAATAAGAAGTCCACAAAATATAGAATCTCGTTATATGAAAGTGTTCAACTGTATATATATATATATATATATATATATATATATATATATATATATATATATATATATATATATATATATATATATATATATATATATATATATATATATATATATATATATATATATATATATATATATATACATATACATATATATATATATAATCAAATATAAAAGAATTTTTTCAATATATAATCATTTACAATACACATATATATAAATTTATACACACATATACATATACATAAACAAAAATATAAAAATAATCATATAGTTATATACCTAAGATAACTAAAAGTAGGAAGGAGGCACATAGTATAAAGACAAATTCCTGGCCTTAGGAACCAAGATTGCAGGTTTAAACAAGTTTTTCGGCGCCAACCTTCACCTGTAATTTGTCATACTATGTACCAAGAGGAAAGGAAAGAGTTATGTGTAGAATTTAAATATTAAATCATTAAACTAAAGAACATATGAACATAAACATAACCTACTAAAACATATTTATAACGATAGCCAAGAGTGCAGTATCGTGTTCCCGCCAAATAGGGAGGGCAGAACCGCATAAAGTTAATTGCGATACGATATAAGAAACGATTAATTGTGCGATACGATATACGATAATAAGTAATATATATATATATATATATATATATATATATATATATATATATATTCTTTTAAAAAATCATAAAAATAAAAATAAAAATCATAAAATTAGCGTAAAATATAAAGAAACTCAGAAAAATATAAATATTAAGAATTTTTAAAAAACAAACATGTGGCGCCATCTATATAATAATTGTATGATAAATTAGATATTGTCTAAATTTAATAAAACATTACAAAACATAAAAACAGTAAATAATTACATTAATACAAATTGTGTATCATAAAAAACTATTATAAATATAATTACAAAGAAAATTAGCAGGGTATCCATGTTCAATACAGTGATTAAAAATTTTTTTGAGATTTAAAAAAATATTAGCTTTATCGCTAACTAATACTTTATTGCGATAAATATAGTTAAAAATAATATTTCTATATATAGATATTGATAAATTAGAATTCCAGTAAGGCACTTTGATGATATTAAAATTAAAGGCATCTCTTTTATAAATATTAGAATGTAGTTTCAAATCCTTAATATACAGTGATACATCTAGGTAATTTGTTTTGATTGGATTATTATTAATTTTAACTAAGTTTAAGTAGGACGGATAAAAATTAATAATAGGATTTAAATTATCATTTTTACCAAAAATAATTAAATCATCAATATATCTAAAAATGTAGTAGTTATTATTAATAACATAACTATATTCATAAAAATGTAAATAAAGATTAGCCAAACTATTACTAGCTGGGCCCCCTTGTGGGAGTCCTTTCTCTTGTTTATATAAAGAACCATTAAAAAAAACTGATATAATTTTCTTTTAAGACAAAATCTATGAGAGTTTTAAATTTGTTAAATTTAATATTAAGGTTATACATATACTGTGGTTTTCTAAAATTACTTTAATAATATCATATAAATCAATAGAATTGAAAAGATCTTCAAAGTCATAACTATGAACTGAATAAATATTTTTATCATTAAAAAAATCTATAATCTCTTTACTATTTTTAATTATAGCTTTATTACATTACTGATTAATAAAGTTTTGTATACTATTATGAAGTAATTTGCCTGCAGTAGTAATATATGTTCTAAAACCATTTGTCACAGTTCTAAATTTAACCGGACTTTTATGGAATTTTGGAGTTAAAAAAATATATGGAAACTTAATTTTAGGAATACAATAACCTAATTTTTTATAAATAGCAATAATACGATTACTAATTTCATTATGTGACAAATCTAATTTTTAAAAGAACCATTAGTAAGAAAGTGATCATAAAGAATATTATAATAAAAATACTTACAAATCACTGCATAGTTACCAGGTACTTTATCAATGTAAACTATGATAAAATTCTTTTGTAATTCACAAATTTTCTGTTTTATATCTTTAAAAGTAGTTTCATATTGAGAATGGTAGCTAAAATTCATAAGGTCTTTTAAAATATTGTACTTATACTCATCAAATGCCTTAATAGGTAGTCCAAATTTAATTGCAGATTTTGTAATAAAATTATCTATATCTTTAATAATTTGTTTTTTAACAGTATTGTTGTTATTAGAAACATTTAATCTAAAATTAGTGCCTTTACTCATTATATCTTTTAAAATATTATCATTGATTATATCTAAGTTGCCAGTAACTACATGTTTATGATGACCATCAATAAAATCATTATAGTTATTACATATACAATCTTCTATATTAATAGAGGGCGAATTATTGTTGTAATTAAAGATAAATCTGCCCATCGTTTTGTTATATTTAAAAGCTTTCTTTACAACAACCTTTTTAACTGGAAAGAGAGACAAATGTCTATTAAATACACTAGAAAAGTTAATTTTGTCAAAAGTTTTATTCATGAATAATAAAGTGCAGTACTCTGTAATAGGTTCATTAATTTTCTCAACATTAATATTGAATTTATTAACTAGATAGTTAAGAATGTCTTTAATAATGTGTACTGCATGACAAACCTTTAAGGAATCATTATTTAAGGTACATATATATATATATATATATATATATGTGTGTGTGTGTGTATGTGCGTGTGTGTGTGTGTGTGTGTTTATAGCATATATATATATATATATATATATATATATATATATATATATATATATATATATATAAGAGAATAATATGTTGGTAATTGTTTTGAAAATAATAACGATCTTATTAAATGAATTTGATCCGAATGTATGAGTGATTTTATCATCCCGATTAAAATTATTATTAATTTTTCAAAACAGCTAGGTAGAACTAAATTTTGAATTAATCCCTAACAGAGGGAATTAACAATGTTCATTTAATGCGGTTTCAAAAAGAAAATCTTGCAGGAATTTTTTGGTCTGTTTATTCATATATTAACGAAGGAATATGTATATAGCCATATCGATTACCGATAAATGCATCGTCTAACATATATATTAAATTTAAGTTATTAATTAGAAGAAACTAAAAATATCTTATTAATCAGACATATAATGCAAGATATCTCTGATTCGTACTAATTGGCTTATAAATCCCTTTAAATTTACTAATTTAAGTCTGGGAACTTTTTCTGTATATATTAAGTTTGCATGTAAGTTTTCTTTTTTCTTATCGAAGCATATCGTGTAAATATATTTAGGAATTTGTCACTGTAAAATTATTTCACAATGGAAAAAATCGTCTTCTCTAGTAAGTTTTCTATGTTATTAAGCTTATCGCCACATAATACTTAATCAAAAATAATAGATCGACGTTAAAGAAACTTTTATTATTATTTCCATGATATTTAAATCCGTATAATAATGTTATGAGAATTGAAAAATTGGTGGTAAATAACATTAGTGGAAAAATACATATTCTTAAATTTTACTAAATAAGAACTGCTTTCAAAATTTTATTACCTTAAACTAAGAAGAAAATAATAAGCATTCTTTAATCTACATGAATGAGTAAAAACAAGCAAGTATAATTTAAAATTTGTGAAGTCTTATATTGAATTTTTAATGTTTATTAAATAATATGGATATTTCTTTTAATTAATTAAAAATTTTATACTTATTTTGCTTTTTATCTATGCAATATGTCCTAACCGAGATTAGCTTAACTGAAGTTTCTATGAAATCATTAGGCATGCTAAATAAATGATTATCATTGTATATAATAAGTAAAAAAATAATAATTAAAATAACATAATGAAACACCTTATGGTATCCGACTACGTTCGAAACCGTGATTTTAAACAAGCACATAAATGGATAATTTTCATGATATTTATTATCACTCAGATTAGAATACATGCATAAAATTGTTTTAAGGACATTTTGACAAAAACAACTATTTAAATAAAATATTTTAGCAAAAAAATTAACTTAGAATAACTTTTTTTCCAAATCTCCTTTTGTGAAAAATGGTTCAATTATATTTATATTGTGCCTGTATGTAGCTCAGACTTCTCTACAGAGGCTCAACTAGAATTTTTGAAAAATTCCCATTATTTTCAGAGTTACTACCAATTGAAATAATTATTGGCGTTTTTTTCTTAAAATTGATTCCCTCTGTTGTCATAAAATACTAATAAACCTACTTTAAGTTATATATTTCAAAAGTTTAGTCGCTGTAGAGAGGTCTGAGCTATATACAGACAAAATATTATTATAATAGAAGCATTTTTCACAAAAGGAGAGCATTTGGAAAAAATTATATATTCTAAGTTAATTTTCTGCCAAAATATTGTATATAAATAAATTTTTTTGTTAAAATGTCCTTAAAACAATTTTATGCATATATTCTAATCTAAGTGACACTACATATCATGAAAATTATCCATTTATGCGCTTTTGCAAAATCGTGGTTCCGAACGTAGTCGGATACCTTAAGATATATTTTGTATATTTATGATCAAAACAATGAAGGATGTGCCCATGTAAGAAGTATTGGATTTAACTTTACATTCTATAGCAAAGTATATGCATTTCTAAAAACAAATTCAAATACAAATCATGGTATATATTTTTTAAGGATTATGCAAAATCAAATGCTTTTTATAGTTTCATCTTCATTCTAATTATTTTTTTATTTGAATTTTTCCCTTTAAATGAGAATTTTACTTACTAATGATAAATATATATTTTTTAAACTTTAAGTGAAATATTAATAAAAATGTTTATTTTTAACTAAAATTTTCATATCAGAATAAAATTCAAAAGTAATCTTTAGAATATATACCGTATGTATTCGAATCTAAGCCGCACCCCAAATACTTAACAAGTATTTGTGAAAAATGAAAAATAGGGTAAAACGTTTTTTCGATATCTAACTGAACGAAATTAAAGTAATTTTAAAATGAGAGCGTGGAAGAAGTGAATAATAAGTTATATTACCTATAATATAAACTTTTAAATATATACATGAACCTGTATAATTGCTGTAATTGCACCCTCCAACGATTTTTTACCTTTTATTCTAGGCCGTATCCAATTTTCAGTAGTATTAACATAGGGGAAAAAGTGCTGTCTGGATTCAAGTAAATACAGTAAAAAAACATTATTAATAGCAGAGAATAGGAGAATTGAAAGCAGAGAATAAGAACTCAAAACAATTTAAACTTTAATAACTATCTAATCGTGTATAAAGGCAGCTAGAAGGAAATTATTTCTATTTATTTAAATGATACCGTAAACATAGGCTGATGTGCAAGAAAATAAATTTGTTTACTTACAATTGTTAAGGTTTCTAAAGGCTGGATAGGGCACAAAAAAATTGCATTTTTATTTTGCCTTGAGAAAAAATTTAATAATTGAAATAATCTGAGATTTGTAAAAAAATGAATTCATTTACTTTTTTTTTAGAATATATATTTATCTTATAAAACCCACTGCTAGTTTGCGAGGAATATGTTGGGAAAAAAGTAACATGATAATATTTTCGAAAAATTCCTTTATTATTTACTATGCATGAGTGGCAAAATAACCACAATTACAGAAAAACATAAAGCAAGTTATTCTCCATTTTTTATATTTACCTTTCAGCATTATTTCCTCTGTAATATATCTAATAAAAAATATAGTTTTTGATGTTATAAGTTTCAATTTTATTAGCAAAATAATGCGTTTCTTTCAAAAAGTAATATGTTCTGTTAACAGTAATCATATTGCCTCTTAATGGGATGGTAAATATATATTATTTACATTACGTAGATTTGATGTAGCAGAACATATTTATTTGTAATATAATATATGAATCATATATATAACTACATATCAGATTTATATCTTATATTATGAATAACACGTTTTTATACACAATGAAACGTATTTTATATGCAATAAGAAGGAAATGCGGAATGCTTGTCATATATTTATGAGTTATGTCAAGTAATAAGACAGTTGAAACACATATTGTGAGATACTTGTAGATCAAACATTTAGAAACCATCATTCATATGAATTATATATGTATGGAATCCTCGATGTAATTCGTATAAGCAGTGTATAAATACATTCTATGCATGGAAATATACAAACATGATATGGATGTTTCATTTATGTAATAAAAGAGAAACCATATGTGTTGGTTTCTTGCTTAAAAGATAATGTATGTTTTTAACTATGTTAAACAATATTAAACCCAGGTATGTAGTCCTAAAATTTTCACATATTTTCCGTAATATTATGCTGAATGATGATAATTAGGACAATTATTTTAATGGCAAATATGTTGCCTTCTTCTTACCATCCACTGAAACTTGTTATTATGGGATATAACTATCTGTATAAAATAAAATATGCTCATTTCGCTATTTGTTAATTAAAAAAACTGATCATTCATGTGTAGATATGTAATAATTCGTTTATACATTCTTTCGAGGTGTTTTGATTCAAAATGAACCTTCGAAGATTTCGGTTGATAATTGATTTTTAATTTACTCCTTTTAGCAGCAAATAGTCATCATTTTATCTCCCCCAAACTGACACTTCAGTGTTTTTAAAAAAGTATGATGCAAGCTTGTGTCAACGTGTATTTGGAGCTTTAAAGAAAAAAAGAAAAGCCCTAATTCCTAGAAAATGGAATGATTCTAACAACTTCTGGTTCTTTAAGGCTACACGGTACCCATTTTCAAAAAATTTGGGGACAGTTACAGTAAAAATAATTGATGTTTTATATTTAGATTATATTATTAAGCTGATTCTGAAAGCAAAAAATCAGTTTGCAGAGCCATTATTTTACAATTTTAAAAAAATTAGGAGTTTTTTAAGGTTTTTTCAAACTCTTATAAAATACTCAATTTTTAAAATTTTTTTTAATTTTAAGTTATTTATGATTCTAAGAATATTACAAACAATATTTAGTATGGATTTGAAAATCTATTTTCTTGTTGATTTTTAATAATTATTTTTCTAGAAAAACCTGGAAAAACCATGAAAATTTTTAAAATATCAACTTTAGCATTTTTTAGAAAAATAACTAGAAATCTCAGACCCAAATCCATACTAACTTTTATAGAACTTACTTTTGGGAGTATACAGAAAAAAATTCAAGGCTCTATCTTGAACAGGAAAAAAAAGCTTTAGGGATTAGAAAACACTTAAAAAGGGTGTTTTTTAGAGGTATAGAACTTTCAATTGCAATAAAACAACGATGTATTATTCTATTGACATGAATTTGTTTTATTTGAAAGATAATCTTGGGGCATTACATTATAAATATGATTTCTGGCATATGACTGCCACGCTTGGCTCAGATGTAGTCCAATCTGGACGTCCAATTTTTGATGACTTTTTCCAACATTTGTGGCCGTATATTGGCAACAACACGGCGAATGTTGTCTTCCAAATGGTCAAACGTTTGTGGCTTATCCGCATAGACCAATGACTTTACATAGCTCCACAGAAAATAGTCTAGCGGTGTTAAATCACAAGATCTTGGAGGCCAATTCACAGGTCCAAAACGTGAAATTAGGCGGTCACCAAACGTGTCTTTCAATAAATCGATTGTGGCACGAGCTGTGTGACATGTTGCGCCGTCTTGTTGGAACCACAGCTCCTGGACATCATGATTGTTCAATTCAGGAATGAAAAAGTTAGTAATCATGGACTGTAACGATTACCATTGACTGTAACGTTGTGGCCTTCATAGTTTTTGAAGAAGTACGGACCAATGATTCCACCAGCCCATAAAGCGCACCAAACAGTCAGTTTTTCTGAATGTAACGGTGTTTCGACATACACTTGTGGATTAGTTTCACTCCAAATGCGGCAGTTTTGTTTGTTGACGTAGCCATTCAACCAGAAGGGCGCTTCATCGCTAAACAAAATTCGCTTATGAAAATCGGGAACAACGGGAATCTCGTTTTGGGCCCATTCGACGAATCTACGCCTTGCTTGATGATCGTTTTGATGAATTGCCGAACCAAACTGAGAATGAATCACTTGATAGCTGTTAAATCGGTCGCCATCTTGGAAAGTAATGCCAACTTAAACTTCTATACCGGGAAAAAACACTCTTTACCTTCAAAATTAAAAGTCTGAGAAAAACGTATTTAAAGTTTGTAAAGTCATAAAACAAAAACTTATAATGCCCGTAAAACTCTAATTTTTAAAATGTTATTTTCCAATGTATGCTCTACATTAAAACACTATTTTTATTAAATATGACTGAAAATTATATTTTTAATTCAAAATTTATTTTTGCGTAATATTGATAGCATTTGTTAAGACGTCAGTTTATTCAGCTTTATATTAAACTAATATTTCGCAAAAATTTTGAAACACGAAGTATTTATGTACAAAATAATAATAATACTAACTTAAGCTAAAAATAATCAGGTTTGCTCATAAAATTTAATTTTTTCCAGTTTTAAGTTGGGGCATTTTAGGAAGTTTTAGCTCTTGTCGTACGACTTTAAAATACTAAAATATAGTACTACAATATGTTTAGTATAATGTAGTTTGGTACATCAAGGAAATATTCAGTTATATCTGCAGCATTTGAATTCAAAATACTTGTATTCGGAAGTCTAATTGCAGAATCAGCTGAGGACTGATATTTAGATACATCATTTTCAGTAGTATTCCATCTCTTCGAAATATTGTTTTTCTCAGAAACCCAAAACGCATTTGCCATGGCATTTTCTCTACAGGAAAATATTAATGATAATGCTTTTAAGTTATATAAACTATTTTTAAAGCAAAATTGGCCATGAAATTAATCTTTATTAATTAATTATGAGTACTCAAAAAACTCAAAACATAATCAAGCAAAAATGATTTTAGTAATGAAAATTGGAATTAATAACTATTTCAAACTAAGAGCTCAATAATATTTTTAATTAATTCAACTTGAGTGCGAAAAATGCTTTAAAAGGAAACCGAAACCAAAACCATAGCTCATAAAACTTCAAATTTCTTAAAAACTAATTTGCTAACAGATCTGAAATTCCGTGGCAAGTATCTCAATGATATTGACCACCAAGACATGCAAAAAAAAATTTTTCTGTAAAAATGAAATTTTTAGGGTACTGTGTAGTCTTAAAATTGTAAAAGATTGAGTTGTAGGGAGCGAACGATGAATGATCTTGAGTTACTACCTGGCCCGCGTCTATGATGTGTTTTGTAACTGTTTGTTTTTGCGTCTTTTTGTGTTAGTGTGAAATAAATATGGATGCTTAAGGTATAAAAGACTCATGCTTTTGCATGATTACAAGCAGGAATAAAAACGGATCCCCTCCATACTAAAATATATTAAACAGTCTGTAATTTTACATATGTACATATCTTATTGTATTTTAAGATATTTCCTTTATTTATTAATAATGGTAAATTTAGAATAATCTACGAAAACTATAAGTAATAGCTCCATAGGTGTAACTTAATTTTTAATGAACTTACATTGCAATACAATCCCTACATATAATCACCAGCAAAGCATATAACATTTTTTTAAATGTCAAAAAGCCTTTGGAGATCATTTGTAAAGTTTTAATTAGTCAAGATGTCTGTAACGGAACACCCTACTGCGCGGCGTACATTTGAAACGTCACAAAACGGACGGAATCGGAGAGGTTCCTTCTACTTCGGAAACTAATCGAAGTCACAAGTACTCATGCCAGGAGACTAGAAATGACGTTTCAAGATTTCCCACTGCCACTGTCGCGATAGGAGAATGACATTGCTTCCGATATGACAATGAAAATTGTCATGCAAGGGGAGAGAAAGATTGTGTCGCAATAATCGTGGGCTTTTGCGCCACGTGGCCGGAGGCAGCTGGTTCTGTAGAGATAGACAATAGTAGTCTACGTTGGCAAGTTGTCGCAGAACTTGCCTCCAAGTCGTTTGCGACAATCAGCATAACCTACAAACACAGTGGTTCCTTAAGAAATTTCAATGGGCGTGAAAAACCTCGGCGACACTAATAATTTGATTGGCGCTTAAATTCAGGCTCATTTTCGCCACAGACTTGCAGTAATCATTGGTAACATTCATTTGCTCTTTTGCTACTGGCCACCTCGACATTAAGCCACGACCTCTGATCGACTTATGAAAACATGTTTGATCACAGTGATTTTCAAAGTGGTCTATATCGACCTCCAGGGTCTATGATTACCTTCAAAGGGGCTCACATTGGTGAAAAAATTAATTTTGGGGTCCACTAGTCATGAATGGGTGGGGGTTAAATGACAATTTAATCAAATAGATACCAGAATTTACCTATTGAACATATTTATTTATTAAAATTAATGAAGTTAATTATTACGTAACTACATATGTTTTATTGAAACAAGGCACATAATTTCAATCTAAAGGAGTATAATAATGGCCGTCCCGAATCTGTCCAGTTTCTCAATTGGCAGGATCTGTCTTGAAAAAGAGGTTTCAACCTGCGCTCAACATTTAAATTACCATTACTCAGCATTTTTGAAACAAAGTTTCAGAATGCTTTGAATATGTTAGTTACCACATCTTGCAATGAATTAATTTGGTTACATTAGGGAAAAAATAAATGTCATATTACAAAAGGAACTGATCGAACTAGGCAGTAATTGGCATATTAAAATAAAGGTTAGAAATGAATGTCAGCAATTTTTGGCTTTAAAAAGATATATTTGCTGTTTATCTCATATTATGGAAAATTGTGAGAACGTTTTTAATTGCTTTTCATAGTAATATGGAGTTTCAGCGTGGTTGCCAATTTCTAAAAAAAAAAAAGAAAGAAAAAGGCAGGGTACTGGTAACCTAGGAGATTTAGGGTTAAACCTGACAAGATGGATCTCAAATGTTGAATTTTGTAACCGAAACATCAAATTCATCCCTCCCATTATAAACATTTATTTGTTGATCAGCTATTTTATGTATTAATTGAAATTTAAAATGTATTTAACACGTTTTCTTAAGTTTTAACACTACAGTTAGAAATTTAAATCTTTTAAAATAAGTATCTATAGTATAAAAGTAGTTTTAAAGTAACAAGAGTAATTAAAAAGACATTTAAGTTGCTAAATTTGCAAAAATTCAATATTAGGCAAGCAGAGATCTACCAAAACCTGAACCGCACGACAAGGGGTCTATGAGACAAAAAGTTTAGAAACCTTGCTTTAGATTGATGGAAACCGAATTCTTCGCTTTAACGTCACGTAACTACCATTTTAATCGGACCAACTGCTTTTTGCACTCTGCACATCGAAAACAGCGCCACCTGACCATTTGCATATTCCATTTGCGCATGCTTGCTCTTCTGCGATTGTCTAGGCTAAGTTTCCTCCATTTAATTTACAGGCCACGGATATGTAGAAATAATAAGATACATTGCTTAAACACTTTCAGCCTTTAAAGTTATTCTTATCATTTCTTGTAAGAAAATTTGTTAAATATGTATTGCTGAAGTAGTTTTATTATAGTGTGTTCAATTTTAATCTGATAATAAAATTGCTGTACTGTGTCATTTGAATACTACCATTTTCAGTATAACTGATTGTTTTCGGATTGGGTGATCAAGACATTAGCATAACGAATCCATTCTTGAAATCAATACTAATAATAAATGCATGCATAGCAGGGGTTGTAAATTTAACTGTCGTTCTCTGTCCAACATCAATTCAATCATCAGGATGTGGATCTAAATTTAATAGTCTGGTATTCACAGATGTTAACTAGAAGATCTATCTCACATTTCATATACTATATATATTCCCTGATTATCCCCTTAGAAATTTCATACCAATAAATAGAGTTTTTGACGTGCATTATATTGTTATTTATAAATCGACCCGTTTAGTTATCTCATCATCGAACATTATAAATTGTCATTATTTTTTCTGAATTATATTGCGATTATTTTCTGAAAAATCTAGTAACTAAAAGAGCAATATTTACACAAATGTTTGCTAAATTTTATTTTTTTATAATGAAGTATTATCATATTTTTAAGTTGAAACGAAAAAGCTAAAAAAAGGTAATATTTTAAATTAATTGAAAACAAGCACACAACTATTTCGTTAGGCAAAAAATTTATATATCCTGGGAAAAAAAAATTATTATTACTTTTTTTTTTTAAAAAGACGCTTTTGGAGTGAACATGAAAGGAAATAAAACCTGTTCAACAATGAATGAATAGATGTAGTTTTTAGATAATTGGATTAAGCATCAAGAAGGTGAATACACGAAATGACGAATTATCAAAATTGCTTTATGTTTTAATACGGGTCTTTACTTAATGTTACATTGTTTTGTATTCGAATTTGTGCACACTTTGGGTACATGCCAATACGTGAAATATGTAGTACCATCAGATCTAAAGAAGCTGGAAGGGCAAGTCTAAGAATAAACAGGCATAAAGGTTGATACTTTGCAATAATTAGATGATGCAAGCAAAAGTAAGTTAACAGTGAATTGAAAACGAAATAGGTCAATTTAGAGTTTAAACAAAAGGAAAAGACAGAGCCAACGTCTGTTCAGCTGTCTTCCTTATATACCACAATAAAGAATCTGAATTGTGATTTGAGAACTGATACTAAAATGCTAGGTATAAAATATATTAGAGAGAATCTATTATGTGTGCGCGCATAGTAAAATCCTATTATAGCTGTGCCGAAACCGATGAGTTTAGAACTGCGCTAACAAAGGATGATATGTTTCAGTGACACGTTCTGTTTTATGTACTATGCCCAATCCTCTAAAATAAGTGTTTGAAGAAAAATAGCGAACGCATTCTGCCTTAATTTTATCACATACTACATTGTCGCATAGTAGTATATTCAAACCAGGGGTTTCATTTAATTTCATGGTAAAATGTTTATGGCCAGTTACTCAGTTTAACACTTTACTGACAAAAGTCTACAGTTGTGTGACGTTTCTTTTGTGGCCACTGTAGACATCTTTTCCAGGCATAAAATTCCTAATAGGAGATAACCGCTTTGAAATAAACGGTTATTTGAATAATCCCTTGGACCTCTAGCTCACCCGATGTCTTCCTTTAATAGTGTATTTGATCAATGATGTGAATGCGTCTGTCTCTATCTTGGAATGCTGCTTATTTAGCCCGACGTTGGTGACACTTTGATGCTTAATCCTGAAGGACATCATTGAAGAAGTTAATTTTGCCAAACTGCGTAAAAACTTTCATCTAGTGAAAACAGAAGGTCATTCTTGCCATTCTTCGAAAAGATCAAATTCTAAATTAAAGCATCCATATTATGAAGTTCCAACTGTTTAAATTTCCATTGTATGCTCAGACCATCCATGAAATTTTCGCAAAAAGTTATCTCAACTCCTTCATTTTATTCTTAAATTCCTTCATCATTTTTTTCTAAGTGTGCATAAAGATGGAAAATAAAATAATTTTCAAGAATAATGTCTAGAAGAAAATAGTAAAGTTGTGTAAAAAAGAGAAAAAAACTACATATACATTCAGTATCTTTTGCACTAAATATAAAACTCCATGGCTATTCAGATAATAACTAAGTTTTTTTCCCACATATGCTTAGTCTGATTTGCCAATAGTTTTGGAGAAACATTTTAAATGTATAACAATGTGGCTACATAGTAACTTTTACGCTTATCGTTATTAAAGTGTAAAAAAATCAAACATTTATTGATTCATCTAAAAAATAATGATTGAACAGTGATTGCTCAGTTAACTGAATAGATGTCAAATGACAACAGGCTGATGTATAGTTGGCATGGAGGATGACTTGAATTTTAATCATAATCAGATGGTTATTTCCAAGAATTTATAGTAGTAAAATTCACATTTTCTGTTACATTTAGTAGTTCACTGAGACTTTGCCGGCAAACAAATTACAGATTACAGATGAGTGTTGACACCATCATTTAATTTCGAAAAATATATCAGTCATTGAGAAAAAGATTTCATAAATAAATATTAATCATTCAATTACTTAGTAATAAAATTAGTTTAATAAATAATTCTATGAAACTATAATGGATATTTTTATGTTTTTACAAAAGAAAGAAAAATAATGTGTTCTTATAACGTATTTACTCTCCATTAAATTAAATTTTAAATATATTCCTAACTAAAAGTAGCAAATTTATTTTATGAAAAATATCAAGTAAAAAAAATTTTTACAATGTGTATTTGCTTGGAAAAAATTTATATAATTTATTTCTCTGATTTTTTTTAGTCGTTTTAAAATATTATGTATCTTATAAAGAGAAGGATTATTTTGTATAACTAAATTGAATTCAAATACCTAACTCTTATACTCTTAAAATATACCTAATAGAAATATGGATATTAATGTGCTTCAGTTGGAAATTATTTTATCTTTCCTATCAATTTATTCATTTAATTACTTTGTAAATAAGGACATAAAGGAGCATAAATGCTTCAGTTTTGAAGTAACTATAATAAAATCAAAATAGTAATTTATTAAAATCCACACTTTCAAGAAATGAGGAAAAATACTTTATCACAAATGATCACATCACAAAATGTCTGAATTCCTCATTATATATATTTTCACAAAAGTAGTTTATGAAAAAAACAGTTTTTTCTTTAGAGAAGGTAGTACACAAATTGTGAAAGCCTTTGTAATAATGAACAGAAAAATATTTTTAATCTCAGAACGCAGGCAAGTAAAACTGAAACATTTTTTTTTGTATTGATTACTCACTCGACTATCATTTTGAGATATTCGGCAATTTTGAAATTCGTTTCTTTCACTCAATCTTTTGATATTCAGTTGATTATTTTCGCATGAATCAAATGTTAAATATACCTAAAAATGAAGAATTTTTTTTTTTTATTTTATGAAAAATAACAAACAGATGACAGAATAATCATGCACTTTTGGGATATAATTTTGACTTTTATTTTTATTTTTTTGGTTTGTGTTTTTCTATTCAACAATCAGCTGAAAAAGCTTTATTTTAATCGAATTGTGTGTGTGGATTTATCTAAAATGTAAAGCATATCGTAGCTATACATTTCATTTTACAGATATAAATCCCAGTGTATGTTTATGACAAATTGCACTTTAACCTTCGGGAATAATTCCTAACAAACAACAACTTAAAGATTGCATCAGTAACAAAGAAGCATTTATGAAGTAATTCTGTTATTTATTTTGGAAAACGTAAAAAAGTATTATTTTGGATGTAAATGTTGATTCTCAACCTAGTGTAGCCTAACAGTGACTGCAGTTTAGGAGTTATCATTGTACCTATTTCCAGCTTATAAGACTGAATTTGTAAATCACAAATCAAAGAATTCTGATTAACGTTAAACTGCAGATTTATATTACAAAAAGTAAGTCTAAAATATTCTAACCGTAGTGAATGAAAGTCATTAATTTTATATCAAGTATACATCCAAACCTCTTTCTTTCTTTCTTTTAGATTTAATCTCTTATCTTAAATAAATTATGTTTGGTACTCTCTTTTTGTATAGTGTTGTAGAAATACTGTAAAGCAAACGGGAATTCGTTACTTTCAAAACATGATTTAAATATTTATGACAATTCATCTAACATACCCATGCTCGTCCAGGAACAACGCAGATTACCGTATCAAATTCTGTGATTTAATTAATTGCTATATTAATTTTCTAACACTTTACTTTATTGAATACTTAATATGCAGAAAAGTGTATAGGCGCATTCATAGTAACATAGCTACATGAGCAATTGTGTTTTTCATGGTTAAAAAAATAAATTATATACTAGCTGCATAGCCCGGCGTTGCACGGGCTTTCTCTACTTTTATAAATTTTCCCTTTCCTTCACAAAATCAGCACTTCAAATACTCTTTTTCAAAATGACATCCGACCCCCCTCCTTTGCTTAGCCCGGCGTTCCTCGGGCTTTTACCGAGTGTATAAGTTAAAATTCCCTGTTTCCCCTCTTGCTATCAGCCGTTCCTGGTATGTGTGTGTGATTTCTTTATTAACGTCATTACAAAATTTGCGAGGTAATTTCCCACAATTAATATTACTGCCCTTTTAAAATTTTGGCTACCGCTGAATCACTCACTGACTCACTTTGTAACTTGTTAGGCCTCTGAAACAAAAATGTGCCTTTTTAAAAACATTTTTATGTTAAAAAATAGAATTTTTTATAATTATAAAATATCGCAACTATATTAAATGTTGAATTAAAATTGTGAGCATTTTTTAAATGCTCAATACATGGAAAAAAAGTTTCATGCAATGATTTTTAGAAATGAAGAATTTATAAAAAATTTGAATTTGATAAGTAGTTATTAAATACTTAAAAGTTGAGGTTGAGTCACCTAACTCTAAAAGATCAAAGTATGAGTTTTCATATGAAAATCATTTTCATATAAACGCATCGATATTGATCTTTTTAGAAGTATCCGTGTTTTGTAAAAAAAAAAAAAAAAAAAAAAAAAAAAAATACTGTATTTTGTGACGAAATAAATTATCTTTCCAATTACATAATTGCAGGCGAAGTTATTAAATGTGCGATTAAAATGTTGAGTATTTTTTTTAAAAATCATAAAAAATTATGCGATGATGTTGTTTCGAATCTGGGAAGAAATGATTGTAATCAAGCACTATTCCTATCGCGCCGTGAATTATTCGGTAAAAAAGGAGTAAAAAGACATTTAAAATAAAAGGAAGAGATATTCAGTATCGCCAAATCTGGTGTTTTTCAATATTAATATAGGAGCATTTTCTTTTCTAGTGTAACCTTCCATCAAACGTGATGGGGACAAAGGACAAGAGTCATTTGACGCCAAACTGGTTTTCGTTGCCAAACTCTTGGCTATTGTAAAATCACGTTATTTGTTAGTTTAAATTTTTTTCGTGCTTCATTTTTAAGTTAATGCCTTCAAATTTCATATATCGATTGCAAACAACGGTAATTGTTAAACAAAAAAGTAACAAAATAATGCTTAAATATTTCTCGCAAAAAGGGGAAAAAAAAAAAAACAAAATTATTTTTAAATAAACCATAATTTTTAAGTAACTTTTTCAATCTTTTTACAGATTACGAGTTATATCGTTCTACACACGGAAAAAAGTTTCCTGCAATTATTTTTTATAAATAAATAAGTTATTAAGTATTTAAATAAAATTTTGAGTATTTTTGGAAAAATCTTTAAAAAAATGACATTTTATTTTTTAAATTACTGATTTTGAAAGAGAAAAGCATGGACTTATTTAGTGTAGAATATCATTTCATTAACGCGAAAGAAAATGCAAACGAAACGATTTAAAAATCAATATCATAAAAAAATATCGATTTTGACTTATTTTAGGAAAAATCGTAAAAAATAGAGAATATCATTATTGTGTAAAATAAATTATACCGTATCGTGACGAAGTAAATGATCATTTAGATTCGGTAATTATTTTTTCTCTGAGTCTCATAAAAAATAGATCAAGTTTCGTAAACTTTGGGGATAAAAAAAAAGCTTCGAAAAATTGGAATTTCGCTAAACTCATTCCGAAAAGCCGCTCGGCGGTAAAAAATGCCAACAGGCATAAAATAATTATGCATTTTAGGGTTTTTAATTAATATATTTTTATCTAATAGAAATAGCGGAATCTAAGTAGTCAAAACGGATCACTCTGATCATTCCCGATATTTTGGTACCTTTGGCAAGTTTGTGCGTCGTGCGGTTCGTGAGAAAATAGAGACACGTAAATAGAGAGAGAGATATGTTTGTTTACCTACGAAATTTAATAGTGTAGATATATTTTTATAGTATATGAGTTTTAATTATTTTCCGCATTTTCATTATTTAAATACCAATAAATTTTCATTCCTTTTTTAAAAACAATGTGATACATATTTCATTCCCCAGATGTATGTGATAGAATATGGTTGTTGCGTGATTAATGATCAAAAGCCTATTCTTCGTTTATTCAATGTTTTCAATCTGATTGATATATATATATATATATTATAAGATATTTTCTTATTCAGATACAATATCGCCAATTACAATGAAGTCTTACGATAACACGTGACTCAATTTGAATTTAACTTTATACAAAAGGACATTATATGCACATGGATGCAATAACATTTTACATATATATATCTTTTTTTCGAGAATTTTACTGTTTGCTGTTTGAAAAAAACTGAAATGTTTCATTAATTATTTAGAAAAGTATAGCTTAAAGTAGAATCTGTATTTATTGGATTATTATTGAATGTGTAATACAGTAACAAAACAAGTCGTTATAGTTTCAAAGCTAGTGAAGATAAAATAATGCTGAAAACTATTTAAGTTTTCCATGTTATAAAACACTTAAACTATAGGTATATATAATCCTCATTGAATATATCTTACATAGGATAAAGTATCTTTTAATCTTTCTATTGTTCCTGAACAAATTCATAGAAAATTTGATTTATAAAACTCAGAATACTGTTAATTACAAAATATTACATTTCCTTTAAATGAAGAATCAAAAGCACCACAAAAAATTATGTGATATTATAATTCAGTATTAAAAAACATTTTCTAAAATAAAGTGAGATAAATATTTATGAGTTTTAAAATTATTCTTAAGTCTATAAGGATTATAGATTTTTTTGAAAATAAGTGATAAATATTTGAAGAATTTATGATTTTAAGAATACGATTTTGAACAATAATTGAATTTCAAAATAATGAAAATAAATATTTTACAAAACCAAATGATATTGACTACCTTTCATCTTATTGAAATTGAAAAAAAAAAATAAAGAGCATTCACTGAACCTACTGCGAATTTTATAAATACGAAATAAATAATATTTTTCAAATAATTCTTTGAAAATTTGAAACGGAATATAAAAGTAAAGAATCAACAAAATAGGAAATATAACTTTAATTATAGAATAAATAATGTTCGAAATAAATATTTTAAAATTACTTTTGAAAATTTAAATCAGTGCTTTCCTCTTAAATCTGCTCCTGTATAAATCAGACTCTATCTATTTAAATCTGTTTACTATAAATAATTCTTAATATTTTTGAGAATAAGAGTACACTTTTATTAAAATAAGAAATTACAATTTTATGCTTCATCGATAATAAATAAATACGTAAAAATGACTTATAAAGAAATTTATAACTCGCATATGAACTAACGAAACTATTTCAAATTTAAATATTTCAGTAAGATTAAAATTACATATCACCGAAAATACGTTTTAAGGAAATCTGAATTTTTCTGCAAATAGATGCATTAACGTTGGCTTAATACTTAAAATTTCAGAATTGTATTTAAAATATTTTATTTTTGAGAAAAAAAGCATATAAATTTTTCTTCTTGCATTTATTTTTTAAAATATATGTAAAACATTGGAAAACGTCGGCTGACATTATCCACCTACAAGGATCAAAGGATATAAGCATTTACACTATAAAAAAAAATAATTAGAAATAAATTGAGTGTACTGTTTCTTAAAAAAAAACAAAAATTTATGCCAAAACTCTTTTTCGTGTGTAACGTGTTTAAAAATTCAACGAAATTATAGAAAAACATGTTTATTTATGTTCCTGTGTTCTTTTTCTTAAAGTAGTTATTTATTCTAATGGTATCAATTTTTTAAAATAAAAAATCATATTAAACGTTATTTTTATACCAATCTAGATTTCCTATTATATTAGAGAGCTTTTCTTAAGCAGGATACCATTCTTATAATTATAATTGTTTCGAAATCTTTTGATGCTTCCTTTTACTCAAAACATCATGTGGACAACTGCCTACATTCCTCTCAATTTCGAACCAAGTCAGGTGACAAGAACGTTTCCAGAGTTGGCAGCCCATTTTCCAAATTTTCACACCAACCCAAAGTGAGGACTTAAAGCCTCAATATATTTTTCGTGCATCATTTCCGTTATACAGCGATCGATTAAATATCTCTGATATGCAAGCAAAATATATTTTGTTATTCAAGAATAAAATGTTTAGTTACAATGATGTACAAAAAAATGTAACTTATGTAAATTTAACAAATTTAAATAACTGAGCAAAGGTGTTGCCGAATTCGTCCGACAAATTCTGAGGGATGATCGTAGGCAACAAGAGGACAGCAAATACCCATAGAGCATAGGGTTGCAAACCATGCTTAGTAGGGGAAAATCGTTAATACACGATGCACCAGCACATTTTTCGATTGCAGTGTGTACGCACCTTCAAGCACATATGCCGGGGGTGTGGTGGATTATACGTGTTGAACCTGTTCCTTCGCCTCCATGCTCTCTGGTCCTCATTCCTTTGAATTTCTTCTGCTGGGGACTTCTGAAATCATTTGTGTATGAGACGGTGGTTATAGCAGAGGATCTCAATGCATGGATCATCGACATTTTAGTTTACATCACGACCCACCCAATTTCTTTGAACGCGTCCACCAAAAGTTCGTGCATCAGTGTCGGCAGTGGTATGGCCTACACGGCTGCAAATTCGAACAATTCCAGTGATAATCATTTGTTGGTGAATTTCTGATGTCGAGCTGTGATGCATTGCTCCTATTGTTAACATGCTTTACGTTTAAGTTATCTGACTACTTGCGACAACTTTTTGGAAAAAAAAAATTGGTTAAATAGGAATTTTTTTGTGGGTTTTAGATGTATTTAGCACAAAAAAAATATACTAAAATTAAGAAGTGGAAAAAAATTATTATTATTTAATTGCGAAAAATCTAGCAACATTTTACAATAAATCCCTTAAACAGGGCCCATTTTATACAAAAAGCTTATGAACAAATTTTGAATAGCAGTTTATCTTAGTCATTATATAAAATTGCTAAAAACAACAAAAAAATACAAACAACAACAACAACAGGGGTTGTGTATTCACATAAGGGACTGTAAATTTTGTAATAAAACAGTGATTGATAAATCTGAAGGTTAAAACACTTCTATTTTTATACAGAACATACAAAAAGAATCGCAATGAATTATTTAAAAAAAATTTTGAGCAATTACTGTCTCTGTTTGAGCATTTAAAAAAAAACACATTTCGAGTAAAACGCATTTTAATGAATTACATCTTGATTAACGTAGTGGCATTTTTCTTTACTAAAACACTTGCAGTTTTTGTTCTATTGAATGAAAAATAATAAACTTCGTATTTTTATAAAGCTAATAAAATTACCTATAAAATATATTATAAGAAAATTGTCAATTTTTGGCAAAATTATCAAACTTAGGGTAATTGGATGCCATAATATATGTATTCCTTACCCCGTATTGCACCTTTACATCCCTCATAACATAACACACTTCGTAACTGTGTTTTTGCGAATTACTCCATTTGAACGTGGTTTACGACCTCATTTTCTATGGTGATTTGTCATTCCTATGCTGCATACTATCACCACTCTGAATATGTCGGTCGAATTCGGCAACACCCTGTGTGTGGGTTAATTTAAAAAAAAATATTCATGGAAAAAAGGGGTTGGTTTTTATTACTAAATTATATATATTTGTATGCATTAGATGAGGCTATACTACTTCTTTTTTATCATTTTTCATTTAATTTTTATTTAAGTTATTTAATTCCTTTTTAAAGAATGGCTTAAAGGAGTGATATTCAACCTGCGGCCCGTGGGCCGCATGCGACCCACCGAGCCTTTTTGAGTTACTCGGTCATTGCTCATTGCTCTGAGAAAGTAACTGATTTAAAAATTTGGTTGGAAATTTTTTGTCAAGAAATTAAATATATCAATTTTGCTCTTTGCCGTCGGTGTCGTACGAGTACGAATTGATATCATTTTTCTATTTGGGACGATTACGGTTAGTGATGACAATTATATGGGTGGGATCAATTTTTAACAAGCTTTCATATCTTGCAAGTGAAAAATATTCGAAGAAAATAGATCATTTCAAGATGGTTGAGAGGTGAACTATTTTGTAGTAAAAAACCAACATGGATCATTAAGTGTTTCATTTGTCACGAAAGTGCTGTATTTAAAAAATACCAATAAATTAGAATCATTCAATGGTACTTTCCTCGAAGATCTCTTTCAAGAAGTGATAAATAGGCTTTCTTGAATAATCTTTGCAACAGCAACACAATGTTTTGTCGGTGGTAATATCATAGCGGTGACAAAGACATCCTATAAAGTATGTTACATTATTGGTAATCATATGAAACCGTTTACTGATGCAGAAATTGTGAAGGAGTGTTTCTTAAAGGCTTCTAATTTAGTGTTAGTAACAAAAATAAAAAAATAATAATTAAAAAAGGAAAACAGGAGTTATAATATTTTGATCAATTCTCCCCATTTTAAATATCCAATGTTATTTTGGTTGTAAAGCACATTTCTCCCTCCTCTCTCCCAAATTTATCTGCATGTTGCGGCCCGCGTGAAATAACTAACATATGTATGCGGCCCGCGTGAAATAACTAACATATGTATGCGGCCCGCGTAAATCAGCTGACATATGTATGCAGCCATCAGAAAAAAAGGTTGAGTACCCTTGGCTTAAGGCCAATTTTATGAGATGTGGAAATTAAGATCATGGGATGCTAGTAAATGTGTCGGGCTCGACACAGAAACTAGGCTTAAAAATATAAAGTTCTCGAACTGCCTTAGAATGATACGTAAAGGTACCCGACTACGTTCGGAACCGAGATTTTAAAAAAACGCATAAATGGATAATTTTCATGATATTTAGTGTCACTCAGATTAGAAAACATGCATAAAATTGTTTGACAATTTGACAAAAAATGATTTAAATATAATATTTTGGCAAAAAATTAACTTAAAATAATCTTTTTTCCAAATGTCCTCCTATTGTGAAAAATGGTTCTATTATAATAATATTTTGCCTGTAAATAGCTCAGAATATAATAGTTTTAAATAGTGAAATATTAGTTTCTCTCTACAAAGGCTCAACTAGAATTGTTGAAAATTTCCTATTACTTTCAGAGTTACCACCAATTAAAATAATTATTTTCTTTACAACCCAAGAATTGTTTCTTTGCTAGCTTGTTTTTTTTCCAAAAGTCTTAAAATGGTTCCCCTCTGTTGTCGTAAAAAATATGAATATAAACCCTCTTCTGAAATTATATATTTCAAAAAAATTCTAGTTAAACCTCTCGAAACATTTTCTTACACTTTGAAAAAAATAATAAAGAGGTCTGAGCTATATACAGGCAAAATATTATTATAATAGAACCATTTTTCACAAAATGAGGACATTTGGAAAAAAAATTATTCTAAGTTAATTTTTTGCCAAACTATTATATTTAATTTTTTTATATATAAAAATGTCCTTAAAACAATTTTTTGCATATATTCTAATTTAAGTGACACTAAATATCATGAAAATTATCAATTTATGCACTTTTGCAAAATCACGGTTCCGAGCGTAATCGGATACCATAATAAATGTTCACTAATTCACGGGGCTCATATTTAAAAAATTAAATTCATACTACGTCAGAATTAGGGAAGAAAACAATCACATTAGTTAAAGTTGGTTCCATAATCCCCTTCCTATCGAAATTTGTATTACAAAGGACAAGTGGTAACTCTATTCCAATACGGCTATACTTCAAGAGGGGGGAGGAATAAAAAAAAAGTTATGAACTTCAAGAAAGCTTTAATTTGTGTTGTGGTACGATGATTTTAAAAGGAAAATTTGTGCTGACTTGAAATACATTTGGAAACTCAAGAAAATAGACTTGTTCGAAACTATTCTTATGACGATATAAAAAAAACATTTTTCCTTCATTCAAGATCATCGTGGAAAATGTTCTACAGAATAATAAAACTGTAAGCTATACGAGTATAGTTTAAAATACGGCGAAAGATTTTTAAAAACTTCGGCTTCATTAAAATTTCACTTCTTACATTTTCACTGCTTTTTTTTCATATAATAAAAGAACAACGAAGGATGAGTATGTGGAATAATTTCCCTCACATATATATGTTATGTATCGCTGTTATTGATCACAAAGGAAGCCAACTGTTGTTTCATCAAGGTAGGAGATTCCAAATAAGAGTATAAACACGAAAGTAGAAACTAATGTACTTAAGTGCTAATACATTTAAAATGGTGGTTTTTACTTAAAATGTGTGAAATTATTCTGTATGTAAATTTAATATTTAAGTTTAAAATCTCCTAAAATGATAGTCTAATAACTCATACAAATACGCATCCTATATTAACAAAAATTTAAGCCTAACAGAAATATTTAGTGTCCTTTTCCTGAACTTAAGTGTGAATATAATAGTTTTAAATAGTGAAATATTATTTTCAAATTAAAATATAAAATACAATAAAAGTCCATTTTTACCTATCAGTGTTATTTTTAAAACATAATCTAGTTTACATATTACTTTACAAGATACTTTAAGAGAAATTTTATGATAAGTATATCACCTTTTTGTTTTAATCATATTTTAAATGCAAATACTGATGCAACTTTAAAAATCTTGTTTTCCAAATGTGTGTGTATAAAATCAGCTATAAAAGTAGCAAGTTTTTTGTAATATGAAAATCGATTCCTTAATTGAAATTTTGGTGACAGTTTTTGACAAAGAGAATTAAAAAACAATTTTAAAATGGATTTATCTCTATGTGTACTTATTTGTTTGTACTGGCATAGAACACTATTCACAACGATTCTTTATATAACTCTTTGACTTGAAGTTAAATAAGAAAATATTCAGATATATCACTAAACATAACTTTAAATAAATTTAAAAACAAAACAATTGAATTACTTTCTTCCTTTTAAAAATATATATTTCAATAAAATTAAATCAAAAGTATAGATTGAATTTTAATTTTAAAAAACATCTATGTCAAATGTACTTTTGTATGTTGACGATAACATTTTGACAACTATTTCTTAGTTTTTGTTGATTGTGAAGATCAATTGTTTCATTAAAAATCACTTACAGATTGAAAACTAAATCTATAAGTAAAAATATCCTCTTTTTTATATGATTGATGAATTTAAAAGACCAGTAAAGTGGTATGTAATGTTTATCAAACATAGTTCTAAATTCTCTGCAGGGACACAAAAAAAGTTTTAAAAAGTTCATTTTGAGTAGATTAAATATTCATAAGAACTTAGTTGCGTAAACACGTCTCAAGTATTTAAAATACTGTTATGCAAGACTGAAACCGAGTTTTCTGTGAAGAAACAAAGTGTCTTTAAGAAGGGATATGGATACTCTTGAGCTTTTTGCTCCAGACAGAACATATCTTGACAAAGTTAGCAAACATAATGTCTCTTCGGCATTTTATAATACTTTAAAATAAAGAAGTTGGCTTAATTTTAATTCCATTTGGTGTGAAATAACAATTAATTTTTAACTTACTCAACTGAATGCATGTAATGTAACTGTTTATAGGTATGGAATGTAATTAATTATTATTTTTGATTTGTCTATTTAAGTATTACGAGATTACTTCCTCTTCCAAATGTGTATGTTGCGAAAAATATTAGAATAAAAAAAACATATTTAGAAGTAAACCTATTTTATTCCGGTAATGGATTCTAAATTTTTTAAAAAAATTGTACATGTTTATAAATATTCCAAGATCCTGTTTACAATGATATTTTAGAATAGTTAAAATATTTGAAATCTACTTTTTTTTTTACTTAGAAATAAAATAGTTTGGAATCAATCGATGATTTTACCATCAGGGTATATTATGTTCGCATGCACCTCTGTTTTGAAAGGGAAGAAAAAGGAAAATTAAACTTTATTTTTAATTTATTAAAACTGAAATATTTGTACTTATTTTGCTTACAATGTACATGGGATTATAATCAATCTAAATAAAAACCCCGACTTCCTTGTGTCTGCTACTGCATGTTAGATTTGGGGCTAATAAAAAAATTTACTAACCCTGTGATATGAATAGGTACTGTAAATCTTATGAACCCAATCCCTGATTTCTAAAATTTAGGGAAAAAATACTTTTTTCTTTATTTATTATTTCATTTGATTGAAAATGTTTTGAAATTTATTCATAGTTAATTGATTATGAATAGTGACTTTTATTAAGATTTGTTTTTATAAAAACTCAGAAATTCTTTTTAAACATTAAAACAAAATTAAAAACAAAACGGGTTCTTTTAACAAATGCTCTACTTATACAGCTATTTGTAAAAATAGCACCATTTGTATTGAAATTCCAATCCACATAATTCTCCTTAATTCTGATAAAGATACAGGTGCATCTGCTTTGAAGTATTTATGAGGTTTTTATCCAGATGGTAATTTTTATTTAAGGAGGGTAATTATCAGCAAGTGAAAAAATAACTTTTAATGATCCGTTCTAAAATTTGATGTAAATATTAATAAATTAAAAGTAAAAAGCACGATGGATGTTTATATATTTATATATATATATATAAATATATAAACATCCATCGTGCTCTTACATTTAATTTATTAATTATTTTTTTGAAATTGATCATGTTGTAAATGATTCTTACTTGATTTATCGCTATATAGATGATTTAATAATTTTTGGTAAAAAAATAGTGAATACATACCAAATATTACGTTCTACCCTGATTATCTCAAGCTCCTTAAAACTAACTTCAACTCTAATTTGGTGGAATTCTTGGATTTGGACTTGCATCTTATTAACAAAAATGTAGTCAGTAACATTTTTGACAAAAGAGATTCGTTTAAGTTCCATATAATTAAAATTCCTGTATGGAATAGTAACTTGCATATATCAATTTACAGAAATATCATTTTGAATTTTTTATTTAGAAATGATAACTTAACTATCCACAAAATAGATAAATACAATAATATCAAAATTTTTTTTCAATGTTGTTTAGATCATGAATACCCTTTTAATTTCTTAAGAACTTATATTCATCACAAATACATTAACCGTCTTGCTACTTCTAATTCCAAAACCACCACACAACAAAAGTATTTCAAAGTCAGCATGTTAGTGGTCTTGCTGTGAAAATTATATCATAACACTCATATCACAGTTTACATTTTTTCCACACACATCTTGAACATCTTATACATTGTTGACAACCAACCAAATTAGAGCCTAGCAAATTTACATTTTTGGCAATCAACCAATTCAAATTCTACCATATTTGATTGTCGTCTTTTTTTATATCTGTCTTTGCTGGCTGGTTTAAAAGTTAGCTCAAAAGATGTGTTTATGTATATTCGAATTTTTTAACTTGGTGATGTGTCAAGATGCTTGATTCTCTTCGTAAAAGCTCTGTGAGTAAAGAAATTTTGTTAAATTATTTTTTGAAAAATACTTATCTTATGTAATTGTTTTAGGATTTTTCTACTTTTCTTACGTATTTGTTTTGCGATTTTTCTGCATTTAGTTTGGAAGAGTTTGTTACATAATAGTAGTGAGTGGTTTTATCATACTCTCTGAGTTTTTACATACTCTGAATTTTTGTTTATTTTATTTTATTTGGTTTTTCCTACCGAGTTGCAAAGGGGGAAGGTTGGCGCCTAAAAACTAGTTTAACCCCACTTATTCGGTCCTAAGTCTGAAATTGCTTTCTGACTCGCTAGGTTCTTCTTTTTTGTAGTTTCTTTTTTATTTCTCTATAATTTTGTTCTTCATGTTCAGCTTTTATATTTTTATTACGCTATTTCTTGTTATGTTCATTATCTATTATTTCTTGTTTTTGATATATAATACGTATTTCTTTCATATATATATATATATATATATATATATATATATATATATATATATATTTGTGATTACACAAACGGATACACTGGCTAGGAAAAAAATTCTGTACAGCTTTCTCTTACAGAAACCGTTAACTTAAAAATGAGGTTTTGGTAAGTATGAAAACATTTATTCTTAGAATTAAAAAAAAATTGATTTGTTACATGCTGTTCTTCTGAACTTTTATATTTTTCAGCATAAATTCATATCATAATATGATTATATTGTTATATGATGATGTATACGACCGAATACCTTTTTTACGGAACATGGCTGCAATCTATATTACAGAACTAAAACTTGCATATTATACTATCTAAACATGTGTTTTTTTATTTGATTTTTACACAAATGTTTTTATTAAATATGCATTCATATTCACTCGCTAAAATAATAAAAATAAGAGCTAGACATAGTTGTGTGAGGAATTGGTTTGGGTAGCTGGATTGGCAGTCATGTTTGCTTAATCTTTCGTTGGTCTATGTCTGATCCGCAAGTCATTAGTTCGCCATTATTGTTTTATAAGAATAAAGAATATTAACAGAAAAGTAAAAACTCTCATTTAAACAGAATAACCTTCATGATGCACAGCAAAGAAAATGATGAATTGTATTTCAAAGGAACAATGACCGTCTTCTGTTGTTTTAAAAATATAATATCACTTCATTTAAGCGCGAAACATTCAGATTAGACCAGTGTTTCTCAAACTGTGGGGTGTGCCCCCCTTGGGGACGCGAGAATTCTACAAAGGGGGTGAACCTATTGAAAAGTCGAGAACAAAACATTATTTAAAAAAATTATTAATTTACTGAAAGTAAACAAACAAAATACATTCTGACATAATAAAAAATAAAATACACATTTACACTGATATATTACACTTATAAATATATCAGTGCTACATAATGTATTTTATAATTAATTGAACAATTCTGAGTTTAAAACAAGATTATTAATTATCAGTGTCCCATGGGTTTGTCATATATATAATTTAAAACAAAAAATAACACTTATCTGGATAATTTTTGTGCGCAGTTAATAATTCAATCTTGAATGCCTATCATAAGTTTCGTGATTCGCTTCCCTATGCCAACCGTTTTCCACGTAGGCACGCGTATGTGATGTATTGGAGGAGGAGGGAGGAATAAAGGAGCGAAAATAATCTGGAATAAGTAAATCCTTCGCAAACGTTGTCAATGTCCTTTCATTGCATTCCAAAGTCTTGCAATAATTTTACGGATAGCAGTGCACAGAAAAAATCGCACTCCGGAAAGACGTATATATACGTCTGGAGAAATAAAGGCTTTGGCTTAGAGAGACGTTTATATACACGGGGGAGGGGTTAAGAGGTTAAAGTCGTATCGTAGTTTTAGCGTCAAAGTATAGTATTATTGAATTCAGCACATTGCTGATGTACGGGAGGGCGCGATGAAAATAATGATTGAATATGGGTTCGCGAGTAATGCAACTTTGAGTAGCACTGGATTATACATTATTCGGAAGAACAGTTTTTCCTTAAATTGTCATCGTGGCTAATTCCAGTTTTAAATGCATAAAAATGATATAAATAAGTTTAGATTTTTTTATTTTCTATCGCAGTATACGACAGAACTTTTTAGGATTTCCAAACTAAATCTTTAAAAACATATTTTGAAAGAGATACTGCGTTTCACATACTATTAACTTCTTAATCGATTGAAATGTTTTAGTTTAAAAACAACACAATTTAATTTCAAAAGAATGTATAAGAGTAACAGAAGTACTAATAAACAATTACATTGATGTTTATTAACTATGTTTCAAGGATACATTCAAATGAGGAAATATTTTACTGCATGTAAAAAAAATCAAAATGTTATTACTCCATTTTGAAACAAATAATCTAGCACGCAGCGTATTTTCTATGGTGGTGATAGAAAATACGCTGATCTTTTTTTTGGAAATTCAGAAATCACATTCAAGACATATTGATAAGTTATGAGGTATTACATAATGCTTACGTAACGACTGCAATGATGAAACAAATGTGCATTATTTTACAATAATCCTTGCTTTCGAAGTAAAAGATTAAATAATTAACATAAATGCGAGGGAATTAAACTATCATATCTATATATAAAGGAGAATTCATCATTGGCTCACTCACTAACTCTCGCTCATCACCATATCTCTAGATCTTTTACACATGAAGACTTGAAATTTAGTAGGCATGTTCTTTTAATGGAGTATAGATTCGATGCGAACGTATTTTACAAATTCAACCCAATTTGTAAGGGTTAAAGTTAATTCGTAAGGACTACGTTTAGAACCGTGATTTTGCAAAAACATATAGATGGATAATATTTATGATATTTATTGTCACTTAGATTAGAAAAGGTATATAAAATTGTTTTAAGAATAGTATTACAATAAAAATTATTTAAATACAATATTTTGACTAAACTGAACATAAAATGACCAATTTTGAAAATATTCTTCCTTTGTGACAAATGTTTCTATTATAATAATATTTTGACTGTATATAGTTAAGACCTCTGTACAGAGGTTCAACTAGAATTTTTGAAATATTACTTAGAAGTGGGTTTATACATGTTTTACGACAACGGAGGGGAGAAATTTTAAGAAAAAAACGCCGATAGTTATTTTAATCGGTTATAACTCTAAGATTAATGTTGAATTTTAAAAAAAAGTCATAGTTGAGCCTTTGTGTTGACGTCTTAGCTATATACAAGCAAAATATTATTATAATATAAAAAATTTTCACAAAAAGAGAACATTTTAAAAATATTATTCTAAGTTAGTTTTTTGCCGAAGTATTGTATTTAAATATTTATTTTTGTCAAAATGGCCTTAAAGGAATTTTATACATGTATTCTAATCTAAGTGACACTAAATATCATGAAAATTATCCATTTATACGCTTTTTTAAAATCACGGAGCCGAACGTAGTCGGATACCTTAAAGGGGGAATTTAGATAAAAATTCAAGTTTCTGAGCTTTTAGATCCATACTTCAAAATTTGGTAAGCATGTTTCTTTGGATGAATGGAAATTGGAATCAGATTTTACTGAAATCGACTCCTATATGGGGAAGTAGGGAGTTACTGGTGTATACATAGATAAAATCAAGTTTTTGAACTAATAGACCTACACTAATCATATCTGGTTCAATTGCTTATTTAGATGAATGGAAAACCCCTACAAACGGTTTTACGGAAATTGATTCTTAAACGGGGAACGCAGTTTATTGCTAAAAAAAATTCCGTTTGTGAACTATTACATTTATAATTGACATTTTACAAGATTATTTATTTTTTTGAGTAGAGATCCACTAAAACTGGTTTTGCGAAAATATACACTGGTGTGCAAAAATTAAGGACAAAGTCGAAAAATTAGCATATCAGCTGAACGAGAAGGCAGAGTGAACAGAAAGACCAATCAGGAGATTAAGTAAGGTGATGTACGGTAGCACATGCGCAGATATGCAGGTAGACGTAATGGGGGAGTGTCTGAGTAGTATAAAGCATGTTGTCGGTGTAAAATCAGTATTTCTGGCAAAGAGATTGCACGCCGTATAGCAGTTAAAATCACACCGAGTTGCTGCCTCAGCGAGAAATGGCGAATAATCAATCTGTTAGACGACATCTGGATGCTTTTACCCGAGGTCGAATCATTGGAAAAAGTTGGAGGAAGGCCGCAGTGTGACAAGTGTGGATGCAGAGTTCGGAATTGGTCACAGCATCGTTTCACGACTTTGGAGATAATTTCAAACTACAGGAACAGCTATCAGGGGCTCAGTAGTGGTCATCCACGAGGAACCACACCCGTGACCGGTACATTGTCTTACAGGCCAGAAGAAACAGGCGGCAGACAGCGGGAGAAATCGCTAGACACACGACACAGGCGACTGGACAACCGATATTGTGTTTTACCGTGGCCAGAAGACTGCACGGTGGTGGTCTGTTTGCACGACGCCCTGTACGGTGTGTACCTTTAACGCCTGCCCATCGGAGAAGGCGTTCTCTGTGGTGCCGGGAACACTGGAATTGGAGACAAAATGAATGGGGACGAGTACTCTTATTGAGCAGATTCAGTTTGAGTAGCGATTCTCATCGCATACTCATCTGGAGAGCGGGGAAGCCGCAATCATCCCTCGAACATCATTGAAAGGGACAGGTGCGGAGGTAGCGATGTTCTCGTTTGGGGAGGCATCATGCTTGGGAGTCGTACAGACCTTCACATCTTCGACGCAGGTTCAGTCAACGGGACCCGTTATTGTAACGAGATTCATCTTCCATATGTGCGTCTTTTAGAGGCGCTATGGGTCTGCAATGGACGACAATGCACCATGTCATCGCACAGTAGCTTCTTAGAGAGTGAGGATATTGAACGTATGGCTTTATCTCGGATCTTAATCCCATCGAGCATGTATGGGATTTTCTAAACAAACATTTAACGATTCGGGAGCTTCCATTGGCGCTGCAAGAAATGGGCAGCAATGCCTCAACAACTCATTGACACCCTCATTCTCAGCATGGGCAGACGCTGTGTAACCTGCCTAGCAGTCAGGGGAGATCATATTCCCTACTAAAGACCGGATGTTTCTTGCTGGACACCCATCACAGGGATGTTTCGGCCTTCAGTCGCATTGCGCTCCATGCTACTTTTTCAATCAAGCTTCTTTTATCCCTCTGATTTCTCTTTTAGTAAGTGTTGCTTAAACACATGTCCTTACGTATTGGAGATCTTACGGTATTAAATGTGTTGGTTTGGGAAAAAGCTTTTGTACCGAAAAAACTCATTTCGGATGATATAACAAACAGATATTTATTCATTTAATTTTCCTTGTAGGAATCTGCATCAATGATGATTTTTGAGCTTTGAATAACCTATCACACAAAAATATCTTTGTCTGTATTTTTACTTGGGATTGTAAAACATTATCATCATCTACTTCAATGAATTCTTCCGCTAATACAATAGGACAATTCAATGCAGCTAGTGTTTCCGTATTATGTTAATTCCTAGAAGCGAAATCATTTCGTGTTAGAAAATTTTAGTTTCATGCTAATAGAAAAAATGCATGAAAATATATAGGAGTTTGTTGGGACCATTTTATTATTTCATGTTAACCAGTGTTTCGTTTTAAGCTTTTTTGAGTTAAACGTATTTCACTGTTTATTATATCATCATAAAACACCGTTTCACGTCTTCATGGAATACCCAGTGAAGCTGCTAGGTAAGCGTTTGTATATAGAGTGTATGTGTGCGTGTGTGTGAACAAAAAGAATTTTTTAACATTAAAAAATTTCATTTTTTTAAAAAAAATTGTCACAGAAACTCAACTTTTCAAACATAAAAAATAATTGCAAATAGAAACATTAATTTTAGTAATTAAATGATCTCGCATTAGCTTAATTTTGAGTTTCCAGTTAAATTTATAACCAATGATAAGGAATGTAATAGAAAAGTAATTTGTGTAAAATTTAAGGAACATTGTTAGTAATCATTATTTTAAAAGCAGAAATATAAATCAAAAAGAAATAATGTAAAATGTTGAGGTAGGAGGGAAAAGGAGAAAAAAAAAACCCCTCAATAGTTGTATAAGAATGTTTATCTCTGAGAAAGTATTTTCGGCAAATATATTAGTAGGTTACTAATGATATCTTATTCATCAAAAATATTTTCTGAATCGTATGTAAGTTATGCAAAGCACTGGGAGACGGTAATGAATGTTTATTTTTTAAAGTAAAAATATTGTTGACAGATGTTATTTTCTAAATATATATATATATATATATAATATTGCAATCTTTTCTATGTAAATTCTACGTTGCGAAACAAGACATACAATGATAGGAAACAAAAAATGAGATCGATGCATTGAGTAGTTATTTCGCAGGTATTTGGCTAATTAGTAGTTTCAAAATAAAATTTTAAATTTGACTGGCCATTGAATGCATACATAAAAATCTGTTTCCTCGATGAAGTTTAATGAAAAATAAAAGTTCAAATCTAGGATATAATTTTGGATTTGAGTTTAATTATGTCCTATTTTTGTCTGAGCAAATACACATCACAAAAGTTTCTCTTATAACTGTGTTATACAACCTATGACAATAAAAGTTCTGTGGATATCCCTGTAACAATAACGTAAATGAAATATTAATGAAAGTTATCTTACTGTTCTTCCTAATAGTTATCCGTAACTATGCATCGCTGAGATCTGCCATACGTGTCCTGGAAACTTTTCAAGATGTCTTCATTTTGGATGGTGTTCAAAAGCGTCGTCACGTTTCATTGGATGTCAGGAGTATTGTCAAACCTCTTTAATTCCAAAGCGCGTTTGAGTCATGAGAATAGGAAGAAATCTTAAGGATTGAGATTTGGCGAATATGTGGAATGTTCTATTTGCTCCCCCTCCTGTTTTGCTAGGAACAGTTTGATGATTTGGCTTTGTGAGTGCGAGCATTTTCGTGAACATAAAACAATGAACCTTGTTGTGCATTCTGGGGTCATGAACTGCTTAGAAATTTCATGAAATGAAGCAAAACTTCAATTTACCATGCAGCATTCATTGTCGTTCCTTCAGGTAGAAATTCTTTATGAATAATGACTTGACTATCAAAAAAATTGGGATTCACTTTCTCAATATTTTCGTCACTGACGGAGATCGCCAGTCTTTTGCTATGGGTTTGTCAGGAACACTATCTCGGCCTTCTCAAAAACAGATGAACACTCAAGATTTCATTGACAGCGTTTGACTTTCATAAATACGTGCCAGTATCGTATAAGTTTCATTCGGTGTCTTGCCTACCTTAAAACAAAACTTAAAATTGATCTTCTGTTCGTTCATTTTCCTGTTCTCAAAAAAGAACCGAAGTACTAAACAAGCACTTTATAAAACAAATCTTTCACGGAACACAAACGACGCTTGAACAATGATGGAGGCTGATGGTCAACACCTGGCGCTACGCGTGTGCAACGTTTTGTTTCTCCAGTGTTGCCAGATCGGCCGTTCTGATTTCATTCACAGAACTTTATTGTCAGAGGCTGTATGTTAACATTTAGCAAATAATTTACAATTAGTTAGTTGAAAACAAGAGTATCAATTCAATTAATACATTGACAATTTAAGAATTAAAAGAAGATATGCCATTATTTAAGATATCCGAACACTTTCTGGGTACTTTTTTAAAAAATTGTATATTAAAACCTTATAATTGATTTTTAAGAATCAATACCAATAATATAATACTTAACTAACAATACTTAAAAAATATGTATATTTTACAAAAATATCAATTAAAAGTTAAATTTTAGCAATATTTTTGAAACACTTCAAATAAATTAGAGAAAAAGTAATAAACTTATGTTAGTAAAAGTATTACTAAAACAAATTAGATGCATTTTCCCAGAGAATGTCCAAAAATTTAGTTATTTTTTTAAAATTTGGAAGTTTTTGAGCTGTTGAAAGGAATACTATAAGAATAGTGACATTCTTCATGAGACCTTTTTTAAATAACAGGCCATAACTCAAAAATATTCATACAAAAAGAAATATTTTAGTTAATTCTCTAGAAAATATTATAAATATCAGGATCAAAATGTTTCATAAAGAAATGTGTATAATACTTTGAGCTTTCATACCGTCTCAATGCCAGATTTTAAACAAAACGATAACAAAATTGAGAAAAAGATAAATTAAAGACCCATTTCTATAGCTTTTCTGATTTTTAAAAATTAATTGTAGTTTGGCCTTTAGGTAACATAGAAACAAAACAAAGTATGCTATATAAAAAAAGTTTCATTCAATAAAATAAAAAACAAAAAGTATGTATTTTTAACAAATTTCGTAATTTCAACGCTTTCGGAATCCTTAATAGTAATGTAAAAATTTTTGAATAATGTAGTAAAATTCAGCCTCTAGATGTTAGAAGGCAGGTTAGGGAAACTATTCGACTTAGAGAACGGCAAAGCGTTTATCCGATAAGTTATATCATCTCCATCAATATCGATGACCATTGGACTAATGATCAAAAGAATCATAGGTTGGCAGTTCCAAGAATGGGGTCTGAGCTGACTTCCCCTTAATTGTACAAACCGACAAACACGTATATATCCAGTCTCATTCGATCTGGAATCTTATTGAATGGACAGGAGCTGTTTTCGGTAACGACCCAAACTTCGCATTGAGTCAGATGACTTGAAAAGATGATACGTCGCTGGTGATTTGAGAATCATAATGACAATGTTTATTTCAACCTATCTGCAGCTGTAATATTTCGCTTTGGATATATGTCATTTTTTATTTTATATTCATTCTCTTTTTTTATTAACTATGACAGTTTTTATCGTCCACTTCAACGATATTCTATATACATGTCACAGGGAAACGATTAAATTAGGAATTTGGTCAAATCCCTATGGATATGTCAATTGACGGGAGAGGTTAAAATAATGTCTCTTCCCTGTATTTTTATTTCCCTGATGAAAGTAAGAGATTTTAACAAATCTCTGATCTGTTTCAGTGAAATGATGAAGTAATATTGTCAAGAGTTTAAAAGTGTTTGTTTAACAAAAATGGTGCATTATTAAATGTAGAAGTAAGTAATACAACAATAGTCAATAAAAAATAAACTATTGATTTGAAACTAATTAACAAATAATTAGAAAATAGTTTGGTATTTTTTTATGTGTAAGATATTTCATCTCGGTTGCTGGATATTTGTGGCAGTGATTTCGTGAAAAAAGGCGGAAATGTAACAGAAAACCGGGGAAACACGTGCGTTGGCGTCGATCGACTTGTCCTATACCCTAATCTACTTAGATTCTTTACTAATGATGACCTGTTTTCGACAAGGAAAGACTTGCACAGTCAAATTGTCATTTTTTTAAAGATATGGGGTTGATATTTGGGGGATCAATAGTACTGCCTGTTTGGTTAGGAAGTACAAGGACTCGACCCCCCACCTGTGTTTACCGCCGGTCAACATTTTGCCAAAGCAAATCATGACTAGTTCATTTCATCATTTCACTGAAACAGTTCTAGGATTTGATAAAATCACTTTCTTTCATGAGGAAAATACCCTTGAAAAGACGTTATTTTAACATCTCCCGTCAATTGATCATATCCCTTTGGGATTTGATCAAATTCCCAATTTTTTCACTTCCCTGCGACCTATATATCATTAAAATATTCAGTAATACTACGAACTTAAGTGATGGGCGGGACTGAGTGATAACCACCTAAGTCGAATTAGCGTAAGTCGGGGTAAAATTTCTCATAGAAGTACATGCAAAATATTTTTATCTAAGCAGGAGAGGAAAGAAACTAATAATTTAGAAAATAAATATTCAATAAAACATTAGATAAAATATAAATACAAAATTTCAAGTCGAAGATATTTTGATGTAGATTTCATAAAATCTAACAAAAAGTAGTCAAGCGGCTCAGACATATTTCCTCCTTCAAAATTTTTTCTTAACATTCTAATACATATATATTTTTATTTCTTGTTTCGTTGAAGGGGGGACCTAATCGTTGAGTTTATTTTTTGTAAAATTTGTAACTATTTTTCGAAGAGCCTGAGGCCTTCTGTCAAATTCCCAACCGTCATTCGATCTTCTTATTGAACTGGGTCTAAAGACTCAAGTTTTGCATAGTCTTGCTCATGCCTTTCTATGAGCTCATCGATTGTCAGTTCCTGATTGTGTGAGTTCAGTAGTTCTAGAACAAAACCACTATTCAATCCTAAGTTTATTTGACTGGCAATTTCAACAACTTTTTCAACACATTATCGATTTCACCAATTTTAATTTTCTCAAAAAAAAAAAGAAACATATCGACGAGATTTGAAACACGTGTAACTCCGAGTTTGAATAAGTTGGGGTAGCGTAAGTCGAGGTATATATATATATATATATATATATATATAGCTTAGAGATTGCTAGAGTTACTAAGGATATGTCAATTTTTTCCATGCATGGCTTTGATTTCGAGGACCTTTTTAATTCTATACATATTGACGATATGATTAAGGTTCTACAGTTAATTTATGATAAATATGAATTATATACTTCAATGAAAAAATAAAAAAATTTGTTATTCTTGTTAACCTCGTATTAAAAGAAAATTTCATTGCATTTTTGATCAGAATCTTTATAAACAGATCAAAGGATTGCCTCAGGGTGGTCCAGCTAGTAATTGTTTAGCGAACCTATATTTACATTTTTTGAAATTGATCATGTTGTAAATGATTCTTACTTCATTTATCGCTATATAGATAACTTAATAATTTTTGGTAAAAATAGTAAATACAGACCAAATGTTACGTTCTACCTTGATTATCTCAAGCTCCTTAAAACTAACTTCAACTCTAATATGGTGGAATTCTTGGATTTAGACTTGCATCTTATTAACAATAATGTAGTCAGTAACATTTTTTACAAAAGAGATTCGTTTAAGTTCCATATACTTAAAATTCCTGTATGGAATAGTAACCTGCATATATCAATTTACAGAAATATCATTTTGATTTTTTTTATTTAGAAATGATAACTTAACTACCCACAAAATAGATATAAATACAATAATATCAAAAAATGTTTTCAATGTTGTTTAGATCATGAATACCCTTTTAATTTCGTAAGAACTTATTTTCATCACAAATACATTAACCGTCTTGCTACTTCTAATTCCAAAACCACCACACAACAATAAGATTTCAAAGTTAGCATGTTAGTGGTCTTGCTGTGAAGATTATATCATAACACTCATATCACAGTTTACATATTTTCCACACACATCTTGAACATCTTACACATTGTTGATAACCAACCAAATTAGAGCCTAGCAAATTTACATTTTTTGGCAATCAACCAATTCAAATTCTACCATATTTGATTGCCGTCTTTTTTATGTCTGTCTTTGCTGGTTGGTTTAAAAGTTAGCTCAAAAGATGTGTTTATGTTTATGTATATTCGAATTTTCTAACTTGGTGAATAATTGATTTTCATTGATGTCAAGATGCTTGATTCTCTTCGTAAAAGCTCTGTGAGTAAAGAAATTTTGTTAAATTATTTTTTGAAAAATACTTATCTTATGTAATTGTTTTAGGATTTTTCTACTTTTCTTACGTATTTGTTTTGCGATTTTTCTGCATTAAGAGTTTGGAAGAGTTTGTTACATAATAGTAGTGAGTGGTTTTATCATACTCTCAGAGTTTTTACATACTCTGAGTTTTTTTTTTTTTTATTTTATTTTATTTGGTTTTTCCTACCGAGTTGCAAAGGGGGAAGGTTGGCGCCTTCAAACTAGTTTAACCCCACTTATTCGGTCCTAAGTCCGAAATTGCTTTCTGACTCGCTAGGTTCTTCTTTTTTGTAGTTTCTTTTTTTACTTCTCTAAAATTTTGTTCTTCATGTTCAGCTTTTATGTTTTTATTACGCTATTTCTAGTTATGTTCATTATCTATTATTTCTTGTTTTTGATATATAATACATATTTCTTTTTCATATATATATATATATATTACTGAACCACATTACTTCATCCTAGATTAAGCTTTAGCAAAATAATACCTTACCTAACATGCCAATCGGTCATATAAAAAGCGTTGCTCACTAAGGATGTCGCTAAATGCTTTCTGAATTGATGGCTTTTACATTTCATTAGCAGGTACAGATGTTTTTCACCAATCTAGTTATATAATTGAATATGGTTCTGCAAGAAATTTTACAGGGTGTCGATTGAAATCGATTTTGAAATAATAACAAGATGGTTAACGTGTTTTTTATAACAATCAAAGAACGATTAATATTTTGTTATTAACTTTGCTATATGCAATCGTATGTTCTGTATAAAATAACCAGTTTCTCTGGAATTCTTTCTTGTTATGCTCTAAATCATTTTTTCTTGCACAATTATGCAAACAGAATATTGTTTACTTCAATTTTCAAAATTCTTTGTAAGTTCGTTATTCTATTTCATTTTTAGAGAGGTTAAATATAATATAAATATCACATTGTTTAACATTTGTTTGGATATTGTTTACTGTTTACAAAAGTTTGTTATAATTTTATGAGTGTTTTATTTTGAAAATATCTCTATATCATGGAAAATAAAAAAGCATATTTAGATAGACCTAAAAATAAGATAGTAGAAAGTTAATTTATAATCTATTTATCAATTTTAGGAAGTACAAGTACAACTACGTATTTTCTTTAGATATCCATTGCACCAACGTAAAAAGTTTATACTATTTTGATTATTTTTTCCCATATAGAAAAAATATCTGTAGAAATATATAGCTGCGATACATGAATTCTTGGTTTTTTTAAAAACATTTTATAGCTCAATTTTCTATGGAGTTAAATTACCTCTTAAGACAGAAGTCGAGGTTTCTCATATTAGTACCGTTTTCAATCAACTTGAGGTAAAATGAGGCAACAATTTCTTTTTTATACCCGATGGATGGATGGACCCGATAAATGGATTTAATACTTTTTATTTAGCTTATCGGAATTTCTTATTGTTTATTGCATTTTTCTTGATTTGCAGTATCGCTTTGATTCTTTTTGTGTGAATACATGTCTTTTTATAGAAAATAAATTATTAATTTTCAAGTAAAATATTCCAAATAATTTCTAAAGATTAATTGTTTAGCAAATAGATACAGTGTTTAAGAGGACACAGTACGTTTCAATTGACAAAAATCGATAAAAAAATCAAATCTAATTTTTTAGCCTAAATTATTCTATATATAATTGTCTATATCCTTACAAAATTTGAAATATCTATGTTTGAAAAAAGTAGAATTATGATAGCTTTTATGTTCGTTTTTAGTCGCATCCCTACGGCAAATCAAAACTTTAAACTTGCTTTCCTCAGAAAGATAAAATAACAAGTTTGCCTTCATTTAAAATGCTAAGGCTTTTTTCTATTGTGTCTAATTCTTTGAATGTTTTTTTTACCTACTGCCAATAGTACATATTACAAAAGTTGGTACGCATTTTTGAATCAAAGTAATACTTATTTTTTAAAAAAATAATTGAACTAATAATTTTTATATTTTTTTAAAGATTTTTCAATAATCATTTATAAAAAGAAATATTGTACGAATACCAATCGTGTTATATCAAAACCTATACCAACTTTTGTTATTGATAGTTTGATGTACTTGTAAATTAAATTTCATGCGTGTACCTAAATTTTTGTAGAAGAGAAGAAAAAGAAGCATTTTAAAATCACTTCACAAATTTCAAGTTTTTCCATTAAAAAATAGAATGGCTAGCCTTTTATGAAATTTTGAGCACAAAATCTGTTCTTAATGCTCTTAATATTCACTCCTTATTGTAAGGGAAATAATTTAAAATGAGTTTAATTCATTTAGATATGTAATTCTGTAATTGCAAAAGTAAAGAATTTTTTTAAAAAATTACATACACTTACACAATTAAAAATAACATGAATTTTAATGCGGCTAGACATTATAAATCAAGTATTAAATGCTTACCATTACACAAATAATGGACTTAACCCAAAATTATTAAATGAGAATGAAATCACGTTAATAATTATGCACTGAACACCACGGATACCTCCCATTATCTTGCTAATAATCTATATAGTTTATGGAACATGTGCATGCTTCAGGTATTAATAATTATTCAGATTATGGGGCATAAACATAATTTCCTGTGTATTTTCAATTTAATATTTAATTTAAAACACGGGATATAGATTTTTTTCAATAATATGAAACTGGACATTTTAGTTAATACACCAGAGGCTAACAAAGAATTTTAAATGTTAGTCAAATGTTTAGTCAAATAAAAATAATAAAATTAGACAATATTTTAAATATCAGAGATTTATTAAAATGTTTGATGCATATGTTAAAAATAGCATTCTCTCTCTAGTTAAAGTTTACTATTTACAATTCAATATTTGTAAATATAAATCTTAAGAAATACCACTCGATGTTAATGGATAATTTAGCGAATAATTTATACTTATTACTTGTTATTTAATTACATTTTGAATGAGTGCAAAATATGGCCTTTTTTAACTGAATATTTCGAATGATATGATTTATTCTGATCATAAACGTTTTTGATATTGAAGTAAAGCTAATTTTTTCTATGTTTCAATGCTTTTCATAATTGTTTTTGTTTCATTTACTCTGAAAATTGCATTAGATATATAAAAATTAATTTGAAAATAAAAATGAATGATTAAAGAATATACGCTTCAGTAATTTTTTATGTTATTAGACACATTATTTAAGGTTATTTTTGAAGTATATAAGAAGCTCTTAGTACGATGAGTTGAGGAGTCGAAAAACGAAGCGCTGATGCTGTAAAAATAAATTTGCTGAATAGAACCAACCTATCTAAAGCTATCAAATGAGAAGCAGAAGTTATTGATTCTATTAAACATACACCAATAGAAATCCCTTCAAAGTGGGACAGAAATATCGCATTAGAACATGTCGTAGAATTAGCGGAGTTAATATCTATGAAGGGTATCGATATTGTGTTAGAATCAGATTATATTTGTGATATATTAGACGAAAGAAACATCTATTTAGGAAAATGTTTATTAATTACTGAAAGCTTATCATAAATTTTAATGTATGCTGGGGAATCGAATTCTAATTTTAAAGAACTCCGAGTGAATCATGTAATGACTACTTCAAAAGAGCTACAATGTAGACTAAAATGTGTTCTGGAAGGTAAAAAAGACGGGATAGAATAAAATAAACATCGAGAACATATTGTAACTTGGAAAACTTTATAGAAAATAGGCTTCATATAAAATAAAGAGTATAAAAAGAAATTGCCTTAAGAAGAAGACGTTAAAGATTTAAATAATTACCATACGTGATGGCGAAGCTATACTTAACTATTTATAACTGTAAACTTAAGTACAATTTTGATTTATATTTACAATTCAATGATAGAAAACGATTACACCGAAAATGTTAACTCAGATTCGAACTGGAATAAATAGATAGAATGTTTTATGCCACATCGGGTGTAGTATGAAAACGAAACGAAAGTTCTTAAGTGAGTGTGGTATATGGCGCCTCGTTTAAAGCTAGAAGCTAACGCTTTTATTGATTATATTGGTGTAAATTTGAATTAGGGATTGCTAAAAATTGTTATAAAATGTTTTGATAGCACAAGGTAGCCTTTTCAGAATATATTTAAATGACATTTTTAGAAATAAGATTAGTTAAATAGAATAGGCATTGTTTACAGTTTTTGTAGGAAAAGAAACAATGTAATCAAAGGTCGTGGGATCGAAATTCTGAGAATAAGAAGAGCTCATTAGCCCAGTGCTTCTCAAAATTTCACTATTTGCAATCCAATATTCATACACAATTTTCATCGCCCCCCACTATACAATAACAATGCATTGAATTCAATAATATTATACTTTGACGATAAAGCTACAACGCGGCTTTAACATGTTCCCACCGACTTATATAAATGTCTCGCTCTTCTAAAGGATAATTGCATCGGACGCATTTATACGTCTTTCCGAAATACGATCACTTCTATGCACTGCTTCCATAAAATTATTCCGAAGGCTTTGGAATGCAATAAAAGGACTTGACAGTTTTTGCGAAGGATTTACTTATTTCAGAGGACTTTTTCTTTGCTTATTTATTCATTTTCCTCTCACTCCCCTCACAAAATGCATGGCATATGCGTGCCTCCGTGGATTGGGGTATTGGGGAGCGAATCGCGTTTCTTTTAATCAGCAGTTAAGGGTTAATAATAAACCGTAAAAATTATCAAGATAAATATTAATATTTGGATATATATTTTTATATGACAAGCTCATGGTGTCCCTGGTAATTATTAAAATTGTTATTTACTTAGTATTGTTAAACTAATTATAAAATAAATTGTGTGGTACTAATTCATTTATGAGTGTATTATATCAGTGTAAAAGTGTATTTTATTTTGTATTATGTCAAAATATATTTTGATCGTTTACCTTCGATAAATCAATAATTTTCTTAAGTAATCTTTTATTTTCGACTTTTCAATACGCTCGGGTCCCCTCATAGAGTTATCACGCCGCCCTTGTGAGTCGCACCTCCCAGTTTGAGAAAGGCTGCATTTGTTCGTTTTGGACTAAAATGCAATCCATTTCGCTTGTCAACCGCAGTTAGATTGTATATAAGGAACTACAAACAGTCACATATATCCTGTGCCATATGTTACTAAAATAATTTAGCTGTGATATTTTATTAATGCTTTAGCTGGAGAAGTTTGTGACGAATCACAGTACGGAACCTTTCCACTAATCTTCTTAGGCGTCTTTCTGGGGAATATAAAATCGCTTTGATTTCCAATCAACTCCAAAAAGAGGTATGGTATATTTAAATTAGATAAGGTATTTTTAAGTCGAGAGTTGTTAGATATCAAGAGAGATGATGGTAGGCTATTGAGCCAGTAACTTTAAACGCATTACTGGAAGATTCAAGGAGATTAGATTCGTGAAGTCGTGCTGCTACACGTACCAGAAAGCTTTGATAAGCCAGTGGTAAATATAATTCACGTACGCTTAAAGTAAACGTCAATTTGAGTGACTTAGTTAAAGTTAATGAAGTCAAGAATTCGAATACGTGTGTTTCTCGGATCTCCTATTACTTGAGTGTTTGAGCTAGATTATTATAATTAATGGTATTCTTAGTAATTTAATTTAATATAAAGCAAATCCTTTTAAGTGACGTATCATTATTGTATTATAAGTTATCAGAGATTTTTGAGGAAATTATAATAAATAAGTAATATTATTATTCAAATGGCTCTTGGTGGTTCTTTGCTTCAAATTAATCTTGGTGTTCAAGGTGTGACCCAAGGGGTCATCACAAGTTGCTTTAGTGTCAAAACAGCCAAACTCCTTTTGAGAGAAGCTAACATGAATTTGAGACACTAGTTACAGATTTCTCCAATTTTTGAATAAATTGTGGTGAATCAATATTGATATCTCCAGCGCTTCGGTCAAGGCTTACTTCATTAAATAATTTAGGATTATTACCGAATAACATTTAGGATACCTTAAAGTTAGAATTATACCAGTTTTTGACAGTAAAGCGTATATTTTTGGCCACACATTATTTCAGTACGAACAGCATGTTCTTTGTTTTAATCAGTCTGGTTTCTTCACTCACTTTTAGAATTAAATCATTAATAAAATCCCTTTGACAGAGGTCCCAATTAGGATAAATCTATTTTGAAAGAATGAGAAACTGCGTTTAATTAATAGCTTATTGATATACTCGAATTTATTAAAATGTGCAAATACCTAACTCAAACGAGTTGCAAGCTGCTCTGAAACTGAAATTCCCATATTCCTTCAGGCATGAGCTTCAAAGCCTTAAGGTAGTGTTTCTCAAATTGTAGGGAACGCCCTCCTAGTGGGCGTAATAACTATACAAGAGGGGCTCTATCCTTTCAAAAAGTCTACAACAAAGGATTTTTTTTAAAAAAAATTATTAATTTACAGAAAGAAAGCAAATAAAATACATTCCGACATAGTAAAAAATAAAATACACATTTATACTGATATAATACACTTATTAATATACCAGTACTGAGCAATGTATTTTATAATTAATTTAACATTACTAAGAACAAGTTTAATAACTACCAGTGACTACATGGGCTTGTCATATATAAAATTATATACAAAAAATTAAAATTTATCTTAACTTGTACGGTTTATAATAAATAAAAATTGCGACTAAAATTACGTGATTCGCTCACTAATGCCCCCGTTTAATACGTAGGCGAGTGTATGCGATGTATTGAGGGTGAGGTAGAAAAGTAATAAATAGGCAAATACTTTGAAGTAAGTAAATCGATTTCAAACGCTGTCAAAGTCATTTTATTGCATTCCAAAGCCCTGGGGATAATTGTATGGATAGCAGTGCACAGAAAAATTTGTACTTAAAAAAACGTGTATATACGTCCCAGGCAATTAACGCACTGGCTGAGCGAGATCTTTATATACGCCAGAGGCACTCAATAGGTCAAAGTCGTATTGAAGTTTAACGTCAAAGTATAGTATCATTGAATTCAATACATTGTTATGGTATGAAAGGGGGCTGCGATGAAAAACATTATTGAATAATGGGTCGCAAATATTAAAAGTTTGAGAAACACTCCTTAAGGTCGACCTTAAGAAACGGAAAAGCGTCACGCATTGCATTTTATTCATTATAAATTATAAAAATTATTTTTCTAATAGTTTTGCTTTTCTTTCATCTTTGAATATATAGATAATAATATGATGTATCAAAAAATAAATATTCAGTTAAAATACTGCTAATAAAGCTAATATGAATTTTCTACAGAAATAAGATGTTGTACATAATTTTTTTAAAAAAAACAGATTTGTGTGAATAATTTAGGAAATAATTTTATTCTAATTAAGGAAAAAATATATTTGTATTATATATACGAAATAGTACAATAAATATCAGAAAAGGGAATTATTAACACACAGGGACAGAGGGGAATATATTATTCATTTGACTGAATATAGATATGATAAATTGTGTTATTTTTCTTCAAAATTAATTGTAAGAATATTACTTAAGTTCTCAAGAATATTTATAAAAAATTAAGTTTTCTAAGATTTTGAAGTATGAATATGTGTTAAACACACACACACAAATTGCCGCTAATCAAAATAAAGAATTATATTCAAAGTGATTCTGATTTAACACTAATGCTTTGAAATCAAATAAGTATGATTTTTATACACTCAGGAATATTGAAAATAGCGACCCAAGAAGGAAGCTAAGTACAATCGCGAAACTTTGCAAAAAAGTACAGCGTAATGTGATATGCAAATGATCCAAGTTTTGCGCCAATACGCATGCTCATACACGCCGAGGTGGCGCTACAATCAGGAAGAGGATGCTATATTAGCCAGCGCAAATTCGAAGATTCATAAACGTGACGATTACCCGCCGATTGTAGGAAATCTTTGGTAAGCGAAACATGCCAGGTAAACGTGCTAGAAGACATTTCTCACAGTTAAGCGAGTTTGAGAGAGGCCTGATCATTGGGATGAAAAGTGCAGGCGGATCGACGCGCCGTGTTGCTGGCCAGGTGGATTGTTCGGAGTGTGCCTTTATAAATTGTTGGGAACAGTGGACACGAGAAGGTACCCAAGCACGGAAAACCGGGTCTGGAGAAAGAAGGAAGACCACGAGGAGAGAGGATCAAAGGATCATGCGGCAAGCACTTGTGGACCCCACACTGAGTCGTTCAACGATACGAGCAGACATAGGCGTAGCAATTGTTCCACAAACAATTTCCAGACACCTTGCAGAAGCCAATCTTAAATCCAAGCGCCCTTTCCGAGCGCTCCCTTTAACACCGGTATATCGACAACTGTGTCTACAATGGTGCCAAGCCAGATCAATGTGGAATGTCTCAGATTGGCAAAAGGTTGTGTTTAGTGATGAATCCTGGTTTGTTTTGGGGACAGATGATAACCGTGTACGGGTGTGGAGGCGCCCTGGTGAGCGGTACAATTCCTCCCAAACTGTTCTACGTCACACTGCCCGCACAGCTGGTGTAATGGTTTGGAGGGCCACAGCCTATGACAGCCGGTCCACTTTAATTGTGATGCGTGGAACCTTAACGGGCCAACGTTACGTTGATGATACTTTTCGACCCCATGTAGGACCTTTCGTAAATGGTCTCCCAGGGGCAATTTTCCAGCCAGTTAATGGTCGTCCGCATACAGCAAGAGTTGCTCATGACTTCCTACGTCATTTTCAGACTCTTCCATGGCCGGCCCGCTCCCCCGATTTGTCCCCTGTAGAACACGTGGGGAATCAGCTAAAACGGCAGATGTTATCGTGTCACTCTGTACATGATTTAGAGTTGGCTGTTCAAGATTTGTGGGCCGAAATGCCTCAGGACAACATAAGGTGTTTAATCAACTCAATGCCGGACCGTGTGGCTGCATGTATTGCAGCTGGAGGTGGTCCAACGCGCTATTGAAGTTGCCCAGTATTTGTGTCGTTGCACACTCTGTATTCGTTTAATTGTGTTGTTTTTGAGATCAAGCGAATCTCACATCTGTGTCATTATGTGTATTAAATTTCATTTCAATCCGATGCTTTCTTCTCGGGTCGGTATTTTCAATATTCCTGAGTGTATATAACTGCATATAAAACTTCGTTTACCAGCATATAATATCAAAAAATATCTAAAGAAAAACTTTTGTTATATCTAGATTGAGAATAAGGAAAAGTACTTTGATTACTCGATAGCTTCAAGCTAGAAAAAAACAATCGCATTTGTATGCCACGGAAATTGCGCTATCTCTAAAAAAATGAAGCATTTTTTTCTTTTTCTTTTTTTGCAAATCTTTTGTGAAACGCGAAATAAAATGTGTCAATTTCATCTATATTTCGTACGTACTAAATTTTTAAAAAAATGAAGCTCAAAGGATGCAATATGTGAATTTTAAACAAAATTGGATAAATCATTACGTGTGTGTGAATAGGGACTACTTTCCAATTTTATTTTAAAAAATTAAAAAAATACTTAAAAATTATAAAAATATAGAAATAAATTCAGGGGAACAAAGGAAATATTCTAGATATTGAATACAGCACAATATATGAATTTCTATTTATAAACAAATATACCTGTACCAATTCAAATGAGATTCGTGAACGAATATATAACCGAATTTGCATTTTATATTTTGTGTTTGATAACTTTAATTTCAATTACTTGACAAATATTATCTATGGAGTGTGAATTAATGCGGTCATACCGGGGAAATAACTCTTTAGTTTAGAAATTCATTATGATTGCTTACATTGTTTGGTGTCGGCCATTAAACTTTATTATAAGCAGAATCCTTTCACGAAATTTCCCTTCATTCGACTAGGGAACTGCTTTATATGAGAAAATGATTTAAGGCTCTTCTCGAGTCAGATATAAAGGGAGGTTATAAATGACTCTGAAGCAAATATTCCCATTTCACTGTAGATTGAATCGCAGTCTAGCGCGTAAACTAAGCGCGGTTCACGAAGTTAATTTAAATTTTCTTGGAAACATCGTTGCCTGTTTGGAATATAATTTTAGTTCTGTTGATGAGATTAAATTACTTCAGGATTTAATCATTTTTCCTTAGATTTGACAGAGTGGTCCTAGGAAAATATTTTTCGGAAGCTGAAAATTATTGAAGTAAGGAGAATAGTTCTTTCTTCATCTCTTATAATTAAAGTCTCATATTTATTTATTTTCCGTTACATTAAAATAGAACAATATTTTAGTTAGAACATCATTTCAGAAATATACGTGATCACCAAAAAATGCTAAGTAAAGTGGAACTTACGTTTTTCCTTCAAACCCAAACCAAAATTTTATATAATATCTACGCATGCTGTGAAGTGGTGGATAGGAAATGGGGTGCCAGATCAGGTGTCCTCCACGTCACTTGGCCATTGTTCAAAATTATGAGGTCCGTCACCAAAAGCCCTCGTGTAGCTGAACAGTTCGACGTTAATATTCACTCAAACACTCATTGCACTAGCTGGTATACCCGTTCTTCGCACGAGTAAATTGAAAAATTAAACAATACAGATTGAAAGATAAGGATGTTTTTATTGAGTTCGTTTTACGTGAATTGCAAATTAAACAAAAAACTATTTTTACATATTTCAACAATAAAAAAATCCACATTTGTTAAATTTTGATCCTGTAGATCTAATAGCTGATAAAAAGGAATTTTTTTATTTATTTATAATGCCTCGTTCTCTTCTGGGTCGATTTTCAAAAACCTCTTCCTAAGCTGATTTCTGCTCAGCAAAAGTAACACATTGTCACAAATTTTGTGTAATAAACGCTTAAAATAGTGTAAATCATTTTTTCTGTACTAGCTGTCCCGACAGACGTTGTCCTGTACACACGTCTCAAATCCGAAAATTGCAAACTTTTTTTTTAATAATTTGTAACAATTTGGACCGTTTTGATGAATTTTTTATAAAGAAAGTTAATACAATACCTGACATCATCACATGTACAGTTACCACAATTCGACCTATTGATTGCGTGTGAGTATGTATTTACTATGAACTAAGTTGAATATAGAAGCTATTCTGAATAGAAATTTGAACTTGTTTTGATTAAAGGGTAAAAATGATAAAACTCGAGCTATTTTCATAACAGATTTTTTAATGCACAAAAAATTTATTGTAATGCCATTGATTGTTCAATGTTTTTGGTTAATTCTTGAGAAGCATAAGCAAACAAATGCGATGTTTTGCCAAACCTCGGACAAGCAACGTATAACTGGCCCTGCGAAAAGCAAGGATTTTCTAAATCCAAGCCACAACTTGTCATTGTTTGACCTTGTGACTTATTAATGTCCATGGAAAATGTCAAGCGAATTGGAAATTGCAAACATTTGAATGGGTAAATGAGTCTGAAAGAATCATTGGGATCTGTAATAGAAATATAACTTCACTTTGAAGTTTGCCGTTCAAAATAGTGTCCTCAATAATAGTGCCCATTATGTTTTATGAACAATCGCGCGCCCTTACATAATTTTTAACTAATTGTGATATCGGACCGAATTGTGAATCTAAACCATTCTCGAATCCACTTGAACCCACACAAAATATATCGTCCAAATCGGTCCAGTCATTTAGTAACTTACACATGCACATAAGAATTACATGTATAAAGATATATACCGTATCGTGGCGAAATGAATAATTTTTCTGATTCTGTATTTATTTTTTGTCTGATTTTGGTAGAAAAATGACACGTGGGTAAAACAATTATGGTCAGGTGGGGAAAGGTTGGGGTAAAATCAAGCTTTTTTTAAAAAATTCCCTAAAATCAAACTATTAAATTAATTTTAATAAAACTTTTGATAACATTCTATATACATTATATTCATATAGATTAAACATGAAACGTAGCGATTCAATTTTATTAGAATGTTTTCGCACAGTGATACAATTGAAAGAGCATGCTTTGATACCCCCAGTTTACCTTATGGTGAGAGAAAGTGGTGGTAGTTCTAAAATTGGCGTTTATTAAAATATATATATATATATATTCCTATTAAAACAAGAATACTCTGAAATAAATGTGCCATGCCTTGATTATATTTAATGGTACAAATAGGCAAACAATTTTTTTTACAAATTATTTAACTAAAGGAACAATGGCCATGGCTATCAAAATTAGGTTCACGTAGTATGCAGAAGATATCACTGAATTCTACACAACCTTTATCATCAATAGTAGAAAAAGTGTAATAGTCACCCAATAGTGACTTGGTCAGATATTTTCTGTGATATAACTCATTAATTTCTATCACTTAACCAATGAATTTTGAAGATTGACTTCTTGACCAGTACTCTCAACCTTTCTACCATGATCCTTGCTTTACTTTAAAACTTTCTGTATCTTTCACATTCTTCTCTGTATTTACTTGATGGAATTTGTTCTTCCGGTCATTTTCTTCAGCAGCCAACCTTTCCATAACATTTTCGTTAGTTAAAACTTCCCCAGTCTTGATATGTACACTTTTTCGCTTTCTCTTTGAATTCTCAATGGCTAAAATTGTTTTTACAGATGGGGTAGGAGAGAGAGTTTGTATTATTAGTTTCTTTATCTTTTAAAGGTGGGGTGAGTGACACAGAGCTTCAGAAGATACAATGGTTGTGGAAGAATCTGTTTTTGTACTATATGCTCTTGTTTGTTCCCTTTATTTGTAATGAGAATGCGGTGTTGGAGGACCTTTTTGTTTAGAGGACAAAGTCCTGATCCTTTGAATCCATTCACTACATTTTCCGGCATCAATCTTTCAAACAACTTTTTCAAGAGAAATGGAAATTATGATGTAGAAACATTTCCGCTTTCTCTAAATCAATGTTTCAAAATCTCCTTCCAAGCTTTTTTCATAGGAGAAAACATTCCAACAATTAATGGTTGCAAATTGTTTTTCAGTATTAAAATTACTACCTAGTGAATAAATACTAAGTAAATTAATTATTTTAGTACTTTTATTATAAAAAAAAATTAGAGCATTAGACTTTTGCTAAAGTTAACGTAGAGGTAAAAAATGTCCCTATCATAGAACACTTAGCTAAGTCTAACCATACCCCAAATTACCCTACCTAAAAAAAACTCATGATAAATAGAATTACAAAATTTATTCTTAATTTTTTATGTGGATGTGTTCCTTAGATAGTCTACAAGTCTGAGCTAAAATTAATAGTTTTTGCCAGTTAATATTTATTTTAGAAGAAAGTTCATTAGCAGCCTAAACTATTAAACCATTTGCAAATAGCTTATCAAGAAACTTAATAAACATCAAATTTGTTGAAAACTTCAGAAACTAAAATGAAAATATTTACTATAATTTCAATAAATGTCTCTAAATAAATAACTGTATATCTTTATTTAAAAAGAGAAAACAGGTGTTTTTCCATATACCCCCTTTACCCATGGGCCCACTTTCCCTCACCTAACCCTATGTTTTTTTAAAGTTTATAATTAATATCTTTTTAACTAAATGCGAGATATTCGACCGAATTCTGAATCTAAACCATTCTCAAATCCACTTGAACCAACACAAAAAGTGTCATCAAAATCAGTCTAGCCGTTTAGGAGGACTTGAGTCACATACACACGTACAGAAGATTTTTATATAGAGATATGTGTAATACTTTAAGGTATCCGATTACCCTAAAACCATGATTTTTTTTCAAAAATTGGCAAATTTTTTATGACTTTATTTTATAGACCATTTTAATAACTTAATAACAATACCAAGTACTTTATTTTCCCTTCACTAGAACAAAAACTACAATTTTTAGTAAAAGCAAATGCCATAACTTTACACAAGCTGTCAAACTTTAAAATGCGTTTTTACTCGAAATGTGTTTTTCGAAAATTCAAACGGGGACCGCGATTGCTCAAAAAGTTTTGAAAATAATTAGCTGAAATTTTTTGCTTATATTCTGCATAACAGTAGAAGTGTTTTGATCTTCAGATTTATCAATAACTGTTTTATTTCAAAATTTGCAGTTCTTTATATGAATATAGTCAATGTTTTTAAGCAATTTAGTATAAAAACTTAGATAAAGTGCTCTAGTTTTGTAAAAATTAAAAATATCTTTTATCCTGAAGGTCACTTCAAACAGGAATAACAAAGTAACACATCAAAATTGAAAAATTGAGAATTTGTTCATAAAATCTTTGCACAGAATGTAATGTTTCGACATTTTTACTAGTTTTTTCCCATTCTAATAATAATAATTTTTTTTCTTCTACCAATTTTAGGATTTTGTCCTTAAAATATACTAAATACATATAAAAATCACAAAAAGATCTTCAAAAGCAAGTAGCAAGTAGTCGGATACCTTAATATTCCTTTCTGTTGATTTTTTTTTATGTTAAAATTGTAATAGTCTCAAGCAATGCCGTTCCTTAGATTATAATGAAAACAGAGAAATGTTGACGATAGAGTTAAATCTGCATAACTTTTTGCGACCATGTTCGTAAATTGGCGATTGACTGAATGGTATAAAAATTGATATGCTGCAGCACCTCCTGGTGAGAAGTTGCAACAAAGAAGGAGCACAAAAACTATCGCCTAAAAAATACATATGCATGCCAATTTTATAGTGATGGGTTGAAAAGTGTTGGAGTGAAGCAAGGTCAGATGTACAAACATCCATTTATATATATAGATAGAAAGATAACCGTGTAAAACAATATATAAAGAGTGTTTTTTTCCAGGTATAGAAGTTTAAGTTGGTATTACTTTCCAAGATGGCGACCGATTTAACAGCTGTCAAGTTATTTATTCTCAGTTTGGTTTGGCAATTCATCATGAATAGACTCTCGCCTGAACAACGCTTTCAAATTGTGCAATTTTATTTCGAAAATAATGGTCGATTTTCATAAGCGAATTTTGCTTAACGATGATGAAGCTCACTTCTGGTTGAATGGCTACGTCAACAAACAAAACTGCCGCATTTGGAGTGAAGCTAATCCACAAGTGTATGTCGAAACACCGTTACATCCAGAAAAACTGACTGTTTGGTGCGCTTTATGGGCTGGTGGAATCCTTCTTCAAAAACGATGAAGGCCACAACGTTACAGTCAATGGTAATCGGTATAGAGCCATGATTACTAACTTTTTCATTCCTGAATTGAACAATCATGATATCCAGGAGCTGTGGTTCCAACAAGACGGCGCAACATGTCACACAGCTCGTGCCACAATCGATTTATTGAAAGACACGTTTGGTGACCGCCTAATTTTACGTTTTCGACCTGTGAATTGGCCTCCAAGATCTTGTGATGTAACACCGCTAGACTATTTTTTGTGAGGCTATGTAAAGTCATTAGTCTATGCGGATAAGCCACAAACGCCTGACCATTTGGAAGACAACATTCGCCGTGTTATTGCCGATATACGGCCACAAATGTTGGAAAAAGTCATCGAAAATTGGACGTCCAGATTGGACTACATCCGAGCCAGCCGTGGCAGTCCTATGCCAGAAATCATATTTTAAATGTAATACCACAAGATTATCTTTCGAATAAAAAAAATTCATGTCAATCGAATAATACATCTTTGTTTTATTGCAATTTAAAGTTCTATACCTCTCAAAAAACACCCTTTATTACATGAATGAGTCAAGACATTGAAAATAACTCAGTGGATGGTGTTTAAGTAGATCAAACCTCAGTACTTCTTTAATTAGTCTGAATATCAGACTAGACATTAAAAAGGATATTCGTTTATCAATATATATTTAAACTGTTACAACATTTCTCTTAGTTTAAGCTCTATGTAAAAATAACAAAATCTGATAAAAGATGCTTATATGGGAAATACACTCTATGACAAAAAATAAGTAATATATTATCTAAAAAAAATAATTTACCATGTATTTATAATGGAGTAAAAAACATAATTTTTGTCTTCGTTTTCTTCATCTTTCTCTCTTCCTTTTTTTTTTTTTTTCTTATTTTTTCACATTTTCATGCATTGACATTCACTTCTGGGCTATGGTCCAAATTTGTAGCTCATTGGTAAGTTAGTTTAAAATCAATTACAAAATCCACCCGGACAGGCATTCAAGCTTCTCTGGGGGCCCGGATTCGAGAAGTTGGGGAAACTTCTTTTTTTACATTTTCATGCATTGTCATTCTCTTCTGAGCTATGGTCCGAATTTCAAGTCCCTAACTCATCGGGAAGTTACTTTAAAATCAATTATAAAATTCCACCTGGACACACAAGGAAGCGAGTTAATAAAAACATGGTAATCAATAATTATTTTATTTACTTAAATGATTTCTTATTAAAATATCGACTAACTGGTAATTGGTATTTAATATTTAGAATAAATAAAAAATACGTTTTTAATTATTTTTCATAGTTTGCATAAATACAATAAACTGCCTCACTTTAGTTGTAAAACTTCGATCAGCTTGTAAAACTGCACTCAAAGTATTACTATTGCGGTTAGCTCAAATCAAGTTTAATTATCCACATCTAAATTCAAACTCCATCACATTCAAACTGAGTGCAATTACAATACATCAAACATTTAATAATAAACAATAATGAGATGTTTTTCGAGGGTGGCTATTTGCATCTGCTTTCTCCATCTAACTGGCCTATTGACTGGTTAAGTGTTCACACGGACAAAAGAGTGCACACTATTGTCAATAAAACGATTTTTTGAAAGCGTGTTAATAAAAAAAAAACATGGTAACCTGACCCCAGAACCACGAAATTGAATAGGTAGATGCAACTCGACCCGTGCTATCGACAGTTGGTCTATGTTTGTTTAAATACGTGTAAATTCCGGAGTTACGGGGACCCTGTTGAAATTGAGGCCTGACTCTTCGGGGGCTCGGGTTCGAGGACAAAACTTTTTTTTCATGCTTTCATGTATTGCCATCCACTTCTGAGCAATGCTCCAAATTTCAAGTCTCTAGCTAATCGGGAGTTTAGGTTAAAATCAATTACAAAATTCCAGCCGAACAGACAGACAAGGAAGCAAACTAATAAAAACACATAGTAACCTGGGGCCTCTCTTTGACCCCAGAGCCACGAAGTTGAATACGTAAACGCAACTCGACCCGTCCTATCGACAGGGGGTCTTTGTCCGTGTAAATCCGTGTAAGTTTCGGAGTTACGGGGCCCCTGTCGAAATGGGGGCCCGGGTAACTTATGTTTTCTTATTTTCATGATTGTCATCCACTTCTGAGCTATGGTCGAAATTTCAATTCTGTAACTCATCGGACAATTCGCTTAAAATCAATTACAAAATTCCACAAGGAAAAACAAGAAAGCGAGTTAAATAAGATGTGGTAGAAACGACGCACCAAAAAGAATTGAACAATTGTGATGAAATTCCGTATGCAAAGACATTTGTATCAAACATACAAATGATTGTAATCTGGTATCCAATGAAAATGATCAGTGCTAGCTACAGCGCATCGAAACTGTGCACTGAACAGGTATCTATAAAAAGCGATTCTCAATTTGATAGTCAAAACTTTTGTTGCATTGCGATTTAGGATACCTTTCAACGAGAGAAAAATGCCTCACTGCAGGATTTGAGCTCATTATAAGTAACTGTCAGAGTTTGAAAGGGGTCTTATCATTGAATTGAAAGATACAGATTGAGAAAATTGGAGAATCACTCGTAATATATGGGTAGAAATGATGCGACCATTAGAAGATGCTGGCAAGAATGGGTGGCCGGTGGCATATTTACACGTCATTATGGTAACGGTCGACCTAGGGTCACATCAGATCAGTAGGATAGATTGATTGTTATCTGATTCATTGAGCACCTGATTCATTGTTATCAACCATCAGACGTGCGATACGCTCACGAGTGTCCACCATAACCATTCACAGACGGCCAATAGAGCGAAATTTAGGCTCGTACCTACTGATACGCCATCTACCACTCGCACCTACACACCGTCGAGCCAGATTACAGTGGTGCTTACTCGATCAGGTTGGAATCATGCTGACTGGGGATGTATAGTGTATAAAGACGATTCCCGCTTCCAACTGTGTCCTGGCAATCATCGGAGACGTGTCTGGAGACGCCCAGGACAGCGTGTCAATCATGCCTTTACTGTTGCACACAACTCAGACCCTCAACCAGGAGTTATGGTCTGGGGTGCCATTTCTTTTGACAGCCGAACCACTTTGGTCGTCATTAAAGGTAAACTTACGGCACAGCGGTACGTCGACGACATTGTAAGAACAGTTTTGCTACCGTTAATTTGCAGTACTTTGGCCTTATTTTTCAGCGATAATGCTAAACCACATACCGCGCGTGTTGCTACGAACTGTCTTACAGCTTGCCAAGCACTTCCTTGACCAGCCAGATTGCCAGATTGCCTGGTATATAATGGGAAGGCGACTGCAACTACCAAGAAATATTGATGACCTGGCCCGACAATTGGAGAACATTTAGCAAGGAATAACGCAGGAGATCATCAGGCTGATTTATCACTCAATGTCATGTGGCGTGGCTGCTTGCATTCAGGCTAGAGGTGGAATTGAACTTATTGAACTTTTTAATTTGTAGCTATGTAACTCTGAAATAAATCTTTAAATTTTTCTGAAATTTTAATTATTTTTTATTCCATACATAATCTTTCCACCCACCACTTTTTGTCTTTGTCGGACGACTCGTTCCTGGTACGTCGTTTTTTTGTTATAGAGGGTATTTTCATATCATCAAAGTAAAATGTTGCTTAATTTAATATTAAATTTTTTTTGTGTTTCACTAATACTGGGAACTTCAGTCGATGATCAAAATAACAAAGCAATACATTTCAAGTTAACAATCAGTTTAATTACATTTACAATATTTATACATTATTTACAAGTAAGTTATTATTAAATGATGTCAAATCGTTGTCTCATTGTTCCGTTTTATATCGTCACATGGTTTTAGCCGGCTTGCTCCTCTCTCAGCAGTATGTCGTCTCCTAATAACAAGAGACGTCCAGTATACATCTATAACGTCTACGTGTGAAGACAGTTTAGTTGCAAAACAGATATGGGCAAAAGAGATATGGGCGTCAGTGATCCATCTATCGACAAAGCTTGGTAACAGTGGCTGCACCATATTAACATATTTTTAAGAAACATAAAAATAACAAAGACACAAGGAATAGCAAATAACATTATGAAATTTTCGTGAGATTTTTAAACATATATGCATTTAATTGTTTTGAAAAATAGGCAAATTATGTTTTTGGAATATTAATGAGTAAATAATATTTATTTACGATAGTCTTTTTGAAGTTACTTTAGATGAGTAAATATTAAATATAACATTTTTATTTATTATTACTAATATTATATATTACTTCCAAATTTACATTATTTTATGTGTATTTGTTATCCTGCTATTCACATAACTATTGCTATTGCATATTTCATGGAAAATCCTATTCTCTGTGGACGGGTGCAGAATTAGTATTTCTTTTGTTTGGCTGAATACCTTCAAAGAAATCTTATCTTTAGAAATAAAAAATGAGATTTTTTTTAATGGGATAAGCACAAGGGAGTGGGAATATAACCCCTTAGACCCAACCCGCACGATCGTGCGGGTTAGATATTCTTATACGTTTTTGCTTCTGGAATAGTCGTATGTAAGAAAATCGCGAATCTAACAACTAAGCCGATTTGCAAAATTCCATGTTTTACTTTCAGTTGGCAAATTTAGCTATGTTTTCAAATACAACGAAAACACGTCTTTTTATATCTGTCGTAAAAAGGTAATTATCAATATATTTCTAATTGCTTGGATACAAATTTTTGAATTAAGGTTTAAATAATTGTAAAATAGAAAAATTTAATTATACTCTATTAATGTAGCTTGTAGGACTCGGGGTTTTGTTAGCCGTATGATCGTACCGGTTGGGCGTTACTTCAGTCACTGCAAGCTATAAAGGTAAGTACTTACCACGTGAATTTTTTTTTCTGTTTCAATAATTTTGATGAAAGCCTACATAAAAAAAGAAATATACATTTATAGAATCGATACCAAATATTCTTGGGGGTCGCCATTGAGAAGTCTCTTTCTCTCTTTTCTTCCCCTCTCTATTTCTTGCAATTAATTTTCTTTTTCATACATTAGTTGAGGAGTATAGCATTTTTATCATCTCTACAGATATCTGCAACCATCTGTCTCCCCCACCCCGAAAACAAATCTGGGTTTTCCGGTGGCAGTCAGCATGGTGTGGTTTATATATATATATATACATATATATATATATATGTATATATATCCATTTTATATATATACATATATATATATATACATATATATATATATATATATATATATATATATATATATATATATGTATATATATCCATTTTATAATTTTTAATCTAGTGTCCTTCTTTGTATGATCTCTGTACTGTCTCTGTGTTTTTTTAATGTGATTGATGAATGTTTATCTCTGGTTTGTAGAGAAATAGACTATATATATATATATATATATATATATATATAATTATTATTATTATTATTATTATTCCTATCGTCATTGGGGTCTATATAATACTAATAACCAGAAGAATTTAACTTTTGAATATAAAAATAATTAGAGTCTTAAAGGGATAATGTAAAATATAATACAAGCAATTAGCCCCCAAATAATTCTTGAAAATGAATATTATTTTAATCAGTTCTCTATATATTATAATTAAATTTTACGCAAAAAGTGTAATAGAATTAGGAAGTATTTTGTTTCTTAAAGGAAGAGCACAATTGCATGTACTTTCTGTCTTAAAATAAGTAACAAAAAAGTATTAAATTTTCAGGTGCAGTAGACCAAAACAAGAGGTGATGCCGCAAAAAATTACTGAGGAAAACAGCAATTATAGTTTTCAAATAAGCAGTATAATTAATAATATTCCTAACTTGTGTGAAACACATTTTTTTGTAAAAAATTTATAAGTACGCTTGTGGCCACCTAGACTAGAGAAGCAACCTCGAAAATGATGATTCATGTTTGCAAGTTGGTTGCTAAACACATTTTGTCCGATCTGTGGTGCTTTTTCTCTTGAGAACACATATTCTCATTTCATTAAGGCTTAGGGGAGAATTGTGCAGAACAGAAAGACTTTCTCGGAGTATGTTAGGTTGATATGATAAGCAATATTTTAGAAGAGATGGAATACTACTGAAATGAATGTATCTAAGAATCGATACTGAACTTAACTGAATACTGAAATTACTTAGCAACTGATACTGAAATTGGACTTCCGAATTCAAATATTCTTAATTTAAGTGTTTCAGATAAACCTTAATATTTCTGTGATGTACCCAACTATAATATAGTAAGCATACTGTAGTACTATATTTTAGTATTTTAAAGTTGCGCAACAAAAACTCACTTGCTAAACTGCTCCAATTTCAGACTGCAACAAATTAAATTTTATGCACAAACTTGGCAATTTTTAGCTTAAGTTAGTATCATTATTATTTTTTTTTACATAAATGCTTTATGTTTCAAAACTTTTGTGAAAATATTAGGTTAAGATTAAGCTGTTAATAACATGTTGCCGTAAGAAATGTTACCAATATTATACAATTAATATATTTTGATTGTAAAAAAGAAAAAAAATTGTGTGTTTTGAGACATATTTACTTAAAGTAGCGTTTTAATGTAGAACATACATTGAAAAATAACATATTAAAAATTAGAGCTTTACGGGCATTATATGTGTTTTAGTTCTTTTGCTTTTTTAAACTTTAAATTCGCTTTTCTCAGACTTTTAAATTTGAAGATGTAAATATTTTCTAATATCTAAGACTTTTTTCAGTTCAAGATAGCGTTTTGAAATACTTTGTAAATACTTCCAAACGTATGTACTGAAATGGATAGTATGGATTTATATATATATATATATATATATATATATATATATATATATATATATATATATATATATACTTATAGTATATGTTTCAGATCACTAGTTATTTTTCAAAACAGTGCTAAATTTAAGAATTTTCAAAACTTTGTGTTTTTTCAGGTTTAGCAAGAAAAATAATCATTAAAAATCAACAAGGGAACAGATTTACAAATCCATACTATCTTTGTTTGCAGTAATTCATGAAATATAAATTACTTAAAATGACTCAAAAATTTTAAAATTGAATCATTTATAAAAGTTTGAAAAAAATTAATTTTTTTTAAATTGCAAAATAATGTTTGATTAAACTTACTTTTTACTTTCAGAATCAACCTAATCATATATTATATGATTATAAATCATAAATAATTTTTACTCCTGCTGTCGGCAATTTTTTATTGAAAAGGGGTATTTTGAAGCCTTAAAAACTAAACACCTTACTAAAGAGCTTAAGTGTAACTATACAACTTTAATTCTTGATTTCTCTTTGGTAAATTCATTAATTATTTTTGCCGTATCTATTATATCTAAGAAAATCCTGCAAAATGACCATGTTGTTTAATTTGTCTCCTCTCCCATAGTACTTCTTAAATAAGTTTTAACACTTTTTAAAACTGAAAAAGGTATCTCGCCTGATGCATTCGATATTGGTATTGTAAAAAATATTTTGAAAAGTATCTCTACATTAGTCAAAGTACATTTACATTAGTATTTCTCTTGCAACAAGATGAATTTCAAGTGTGGGGTCTTCATTGCATCTTTGTTTTCTTTTAAAAATAGTAAAAGCCGATCCACATAATTCTTATCGTCAAAATTAAGGTTCATTATCACCTTTGTATGTTTCCTTTAGTTTTTATGTAGCATTCTTCTTAATTTTTGGTTATAATCTCTCATAAAAATACAGCGAATTATTCCATAACAGTTTCCTAAATTTTAGATCGTTGGGATAGTTCCTCTCTTGTCCTATCTCTCTTGATCCAAAATGAATTCACTATAAAATTCCCCTTCTTTCAAAACTTCATAACCGACTTCTTTATTTTCATCGAAAGTAATTGTTCTCCTTTGCTGCCTTCAAGCTTTTCCAGCTTCTTCCTCAAACAACAGTCCCAATAAATTAATAGTTCGTTATTCTAAATTCATTTATGAAATTTTGGGTATAATATTCTAAAGATTTTGGCTGTGAACTAAAAACGAACTTGTTCGACTTGAATGGTATTCGTTTGTTCAAATTAAAATTAGTGCAACAAAACGCACGCGGAACTTTTGTGCAGATTGCAAAATTACAGATATTTGGAAGAAATATGGCTAGGGCTGCTGTACGATTCAAATCCCTGGAAATCATCGGGGTGTTGCAATATCGTTTCAAGATATTTTTTGTTCCAAGTTAAATTTATAACTGGAATCCATCACGCTTGGAGCTCCTGCCAGCCGCCAGATCCGCCAGTCACTTAATCCCCTTCTTGTCGATGAATTAAGCTTATATTTAATGTTAAAAACAGTATGTAAATTATTAACGTCATGTAGGGCAAGATAGTTTTTTCGATACATAGCTTTAACTTCAAAGACAATCTTAAGTCCATTTCCAAAGCTGTTGATTATGTAATTTCAGAGTTATTGTGCTTATTATGATAAATATCATTTACATAATACAAAAACTGGAAGATTTTAATACTATTGTTGAATTTCTACAATTTTAAAGAAATATCAATCTAAATATTTATTAGTAAGTTAAGGGGCTTGACTTCGGATGGTTCTGCTAGTAATCCTTTGGCAAACATTGATTTTTATCTTTTTGAAATGAAATATATTGCTAATAATTATTACTTTCTTTACTATTATAAAGCTGATTTGATTATTTTTGGTAAAAGTGATGAATTTAAATGAATTTTACATTCTAACTTGTTTACGGTAACTTTTTAAAAACTGAGTTATGTTTAGATAAAATGTGTTATTAATTATTTATTAAAGGTAAGAAGTGCAGAATAATAAATATCTGTAAAATTTTCTCTCAAAAATACTGAAGTAAAAATGCCTTTTTTTAGCTGAAAAATAAGAAAAATGTGATTTATAGTTATGCATTTGATGATTTTTATTTAAATAATTAGATACAAATCCTTCAGGGTGTTTTTTCTCAAGACTGATGAAATCTTGAAATATTTTCTTGTTACTGAATTTCTCTGAATCAGGAAAAAGAAAGAAAGTACAAATAAAAGGTTTTACATACTTTGACATAACCTGAAGAAATTTAAAAATGGTTTCTTATTAAAATCATATTAATACTGAAATAGAAGAAAGATCTAAAATTTGAACTAATGTAAATAGTTTGATTAAAATATGAATAATACATTCAAAGTCAAATATTATTTGCAATGTATCCCAGATGAAATGAAGATATTTAGTTCAGAGAAAGAATATAGGGATAAAAATTGAAATAATATATTCATTTTTTCCATTGGTAATACATACCGCTATAAATTCGTGAAATTTTGTTTAAAAAATGAGCTTAATTTATGAATGATATTAATAAACAATAATTTCAAATTGTTAATTTTTTTTAAATATATCTTTCATTTGTTACTATTGATGAAAGAACATGCATTGTGCCATTTTAACAATCATTTTCAATTAAGATGTATTGTAATTGTGATTTATTTTATTTAAAGATTTTTATTTACTTAATTTTAAATTTTTTTAGTAAAGAATTCTTATTGTTTCTCAAATCCACTTGAAGGAGGAAAGCTTACACCAAGTCCATTTGACCTTTTCGCATAACAATGTCACAAACCAGATCATGATCTTCAAACAACTGTCCCAGGGAAATGACCCAGTAGTCCAAAAGATGAGCAGGAAAAGCAGGTAGACAGCAAGAACAAGTAAAGAAATACTTGGCCCAATGCAACCTCCCAAGCACTCCACGGCCGTCTGAAGAGCCTTGCATCTCCTTCTCTGTAGAGATAGGCCAAGACTCTAAAAATGCGTACCATTGGTAAACAAGAGGTTTTCAACAAATCCGATACATTTTAACTCTGTGAAGGGAATGAATTTCAGAATGGCTCAAGACAGAGGAACGGGAGATAAGATAGGGAGATCATAACCCGTATATATATATATATATATATATATATATATATATATATATATATATATATATATATATATATATATATATATATATATATGTCATGATTTTTAAGACAGAATCAGATTAAAGTTAGAAAAGTGAAAAGACGACCTTTATTCTTTCATTTGTACATCTGTTCTGACACCGAGAGAGGAGGAAAAAACACGCCATGGTGGTGGTTTCAAGAGGATAACACTTGAAAAACATATGGTAAGTATCGCTGCTTTGAATAGGGTGCTTGCAAGTTAATGCTGACATATGTTGACTATTAAATCTAACGATCTGGAATTAGACATGTTTATTGGCTAGGCCATATGTTCGGAAGAAATAAATGGGTGATTAGTTTGATACTTGAAGATGGGAACTGAGAAAGATGAGTCAAGTGTTAGATAGGGAATTTAATTTTTAATCTAATTTAATTATCCTTACATATATATATATATATATATATATTTGTATATATATATGTATATATATATATATATATATGTATATATATATATATGTATATATATGTATATATATGTATGTATATATATATATATATATGTATATATATATATGAAATACTTCTGTAATAATTCTGTTGAGTGGTAAAAATAATTGTAAGACGTTGAGAGGGGATGTTATTAATATAGCAATTCAAGGGTAGGGCGTGACCGATGGCGAGTGAGTGACTGTATATTAGATATATTTTCTATGTTGGTTGAGGTTACGTATTCAATACTATAGATGAAGCAGTCTGGGACATTAATCCAGTTTATTGCATCTTGAAACACATTGAGATCAAGTAGGGACGGCATTACACATAACAAGAAGCAAACATCATGGCACAAACACAGACAAAAGAACGTGCGTCAACCGTCTGGTTACATGATGAAGGCTAGCAGACAAAAAGAGAAGAGATTTCCAGAGACGTCGGTTTTTACACCTGACGGTGAAGACCACGTGACATTTTTTGTAATAAGAGCTCTGATTGGTTACAGTGGGTGGGAAAGGGATTTATTATGTAATAATATTAGTCGATTACGATTAAGATCAGGGTGTTAGTTTCAAACCAAAAAATTAAAAGTTATTTGAATATTATTAAAAAGAATTAATTATAAAAGGATGCTAGGGGGATTTATTACACACACACACACACATATATATATATATATATATATACACATATATATATATACACATATATATATACATATACATACACACACACACACATATATATATATATATATATATATATATATATATATATATATATATATATACGTATTTATATTTATATTTATAAGCACACATGCGACGATATCCACTCACACATGTTTCCTCTGACCAGGCCTGGCCAGCTTGGAAATAATATCCAGACCAGTACTGGCCATAATCTTATGCCAATTCTTCACATATTCGATGGAGCTCCTACTATCTGTCATGTTAAAGAATTTAAATCCATGTGGATTTCTAATAGTAGATGGTTATAATACAGTTTTTTCTACTGCAGCACATGTAAAGTTCCAGAAGATTAACGTATTTATAATTGTTAAATCATTTTCTGTACTAAATTAAAACCGTTTACTTAAATAATTTTTATCTTTTTAATTTTGTTTTATTCTTATACATAAATTTTTAAGTATTCAAATTCAAATAATTGTTTTTTTAATTCACATATTTTTGAAATCATGGCTAATTTGTTTTTCAAAATTACATTACTTTAAAAAGGAATCCTGTCAATTTTTTTTTTTTTTACATTCTATTACCTTATAACAATTCTTTTCACAAAATTTTAAAATAACTCTATATGTAAGTTAAGAACTTATTTCTAGAACATGAACATTCATTATACCGTGAAATATATCTTACTTGAAAAGAAATATAATTTCTCCTCGATTAACGAATATTCTCTTTGATGAGGAAGAACGCCAGCTATAAAGATATCTAGTGCTTCCATATTAATTAATTTTCTTCAACACATTTATCATTTCCAACTCACAAAACGCTTCAAATGAATTCATTTAACTTTAAAATATCCCGCAATGGTTGTAAAACATAATTGTACTACGATGAAAGCGAAAAGCGCAATTATTCACTAAAATTTACCGTGGAGAAAATTAAATATCGTCTTAAACGTTGAAGGGAGGAAATAAATTAATACAGCAAGCTGTAAATTGTTAAAATTTCAGTGCAATTTTCAATCTATTTTTAACGTGTAACTTAAAAACAATTAAGTGTGATACAATTTTCTAATTTTAAAGCTATGCGGACAGCGATTAATTCATATTAAGATTTTCTGCACAAATTAGAACATTTGTAATTTACCTCTTAATTAAAAATTCAATGGCATTATATATAATTTTTTTGCTCTTTAAAATTTTAACCATGAGCCAAATTGCTTTTATCAACTTTACTTGAAGGAGAATATAATGTTTTTTATGTATATTATATAGACTCCAGATGTAGACAATATGGGATGTTACAAAATGGATAGCTCGTCATTTATATATACAAAATTAGGCAGTTGCAAAATTATTTACTCTTTGGTGTTTTATTTATAGGACATGAATTAATTTTAAAATTGCTGAAGTAATATAAAACGTATAATTTTCTTCTTCTATAAATATGTACAAAACTGTTTTTTGTGACATTTGATCTAAGTCCATTTTTGCATTTTCTACATGATGTGTTACAAAATTCTTCTACAACTCTCTTTTCGTTTTCTGGGATATTTTCAACAAACTCATCTATTTGATCGTATGCAGCATCTCATATCCCACGAGCCACCAGTTTAGAGGTTCATGTGGGTTCCCTCCTCTTTTCTGATCTTTCAGAAAATAAGTAACCGTTGCATTTACCGTTAATGGAAGAAAAACAATTTTTCGCCGTACGTTAGAAAATTCTGACTGAGCTCAAATATTGTTTAGATTTAACCCTGCTTGCGCAATAAACACAATCACAAGGTATATTTTTACCAATGAGGTTGCAAACTCACATTTGAGTAACAGGAGTTAAAAATAGTGAACCGTGGGTAGCCTAGAGGTTAGAGCATCGGAGTCCAGACCGGAAGGCCTGGGTTCGAGACCCGATGCTACCAAATGCCCTCCGAGTACACACGGAGTACCTGCTTGTTAAATCAGTGGGTTTGAAAGTATTTTGGGCTGGATCACAAGTGCAGGAGATTGGAGAACATATGGCCCTCCCTATCAGTATCATGCCAAAATTGTGGAGGTGGAGATAGGTGGTGTTGCCATCAATCGTCCCTTCGGGGAATTTCGCCGAGCTAATTCGTACTGTCACCTGAATGGTGCTCTAGGTCAACAACAGGCGTACTTCTAGCCCCTTGCCACAATGAATTTCGCTGGCCTCGTTCTGACTACGTCAGACAGGTGGCATTAGCCACAACAGCAAAAAATAGTGGTGAAATAAAATTTTTAATCGGCGGTTTTTTTACCTCAGTTACTTAATTCTAGATTTCATAGCCTCAGGTTCAGTTAGCGGTGAATACAGTGGTAAGTACATCTGTGCAATTTCCCTACACAAATCAAGCTTAGATATGCTGATCATTTTTCCTTCATCCATGAAATGTTGATGCAAAAATCTAGCAGCAAAGTAAATATGCTAATTATTTTTTCCTCAAATACCAATTTTATATGCTCCAATGTTGGCTCAAATAGAACAGTCCGATAATTATAAGATACACACTTATCTAAAAAGGATAACAATACTATCTGTATTATTAACATATTTGAAATCTGTGTCAAATTGTGTGCATAAAAATACCGACAGCTAAACTATCAAAATAATTACCGGTTTGAAATGGCAAGACAAAAGTTTTTAGTGTGACCAAATGATAAACACATCATATATATTTACACTCTAATTAAATATACAAATTAAATATACATACAGCCTGTTAAACAATGCATATTTTATCTTTACATTTTTAACAAAGAGAATATGCATAAAGACATATTTTAGAGCCCGTAACATGTAACAACCCGTCATGTAACAACAAGCTAGAAAAATTACCTTTCGACCTCACCATTTTCTATTTTGATATATTTAGTGCTGTCTTCCAGCTCACTACAAGAAACCGGTATAAGAAGCTAATAAATAAAACCAACTATTAATAATTGGAAGCTTTACCAAGACTATATATAAAAACAGTTTAATGTTTTTTTTTTTTTCATTTTTATACCGAAATTTCAATGTTAAACACAACTGTGAGCTTATGGGAATACCAGTACTTAACAGATTATTGATTTGTCCTAAAACTGTGTTATTTGAATCTATTATAAGAAATCTAGTTATGAAAACTTTGAATGGATTTGCAAAAATAATATCTGTAAGAAAAAAATAGAATAAGCCATGCATTCGAATATATTTTTCTGCAAGAATAAACATATAATTTAAAATATTTTTTTTTCGTTTAATGATCTAAGATTGCAACTGAAGAAAAGCAATAAATTCTAACTTTTAATTTGCTTTGTTAAGGCTACTTGAAAAAGAATTGCATTTTAATAGTAAAGAATTTGTCAAGGATTAAAAGAAGAAGGATTGATAAACGGGTGCGAATATAAAAAAAAATTAAGCAAATTATATCAGTATAAAATTAATATTTGATCCACATGCTCTTAGAATATTTTTTCAAAACAAATAAAAAGCCTATTTCAGATGTAAAACATACAAAAAAAAACTTAGAAAAATGTTTAAAAAAAGTTATTAACCAATTTCAAAATAACTAATTAGAATAGATTATATATATATATTTTTCAAAAACATAGAAGAGAATAAAATAGCAATTGAAGTTTTCTGCTTGAAAGCGTGTTTGTATACCGTATGCTGATTTAAAGTAAAAATAATATTCAATAGTGTTCATTCTCTCAATCTGTTGCGCTCAAAGCACAGATCATAATTATTAGATCCATGTAAACAGCCTTTGAAGTGCTACAAGAATCGTATGGTGATGGGTATATATTTTTAGTAGCAGAAATTAAATACTCTTCTTAAATATAGAATTAAACTATTTTTAACGTTATCTCATACGTTTTTTTCTTACACTACACACATTTATATTGTACAATCCTAAACATATTACATAAATACCAAAGTTTGTTTGTTTGCTACGCTTTCACGGCTTAACCACTAAACCAATTTTAAAAATTATTTCACCTATAGAAAGCTATATTATTAGCGAGTAACAATGAGTATATTTTATCTCTGTATTCCTACAGGAACGAAAGCAACGTGGGTGAAACACAACACGGGCACTGCTTACCCCCCGCCAAGTTTGCGCAAGGTTATGCATTTTGACAAAACCGGAAATTTTAATAAAAATGTTCTCATATTTGTAATAAATAACTGAAACACAGTGTAATTTAACATCTTTACTAAAAACCATTTTGAAATTATGCTTCTTTTTTAAATGGTTTTCTTATTAAATGCCAAGCGTTTTTTGCGTTACCTTTATTAAATGCTTAACTCAAATTTTGAGAAATATCGCCAAGTTGTCTGAAATATTCTCTATTCGACAATCCCAGAAATTTTAATACAAATTTTATTCCACTTTTAAAAGAAGAAATAACAAAGTTTTATTAAATTGTGTGATATTGAAAGCTCTATGGTAATATTAAATGGCAGTTTCATAAAAGTTTTGATTTATCGAATGTTTAATGCTTCAAATTTATTTTTCTTAAAAAATAATTCCAATATATGGTCATGTCTTGCATGAAATTTTTCCCTTATAACGAACCTAGATACTTTATATGGAAATATTACTATTAATATATATACTATATATTAATATGGAGGAAGCCATACAATACCAATCGCTGAATAAAATTAGGGAGCTTTACGCAATACTTATATAATTTTGCGGTCTTTCTAATCCTCAAACCCTTTCGAATAAGTACAAAGAGTACATGACGAAAGATATTATGTGACGACTGCAGCCAGAACATGCAGATATGACTTTCAATGAACACATCTACAATGAAACGTTAATAATAATTAAAAATAAGGTTTTTATAATGGTTGGGAAGAAGCTACATGATTTTGGAATGATTAATCCGCAACGAGAGAGTCGACGGAAATTACTTCGAAAATGAAATTGCTCAAGAACTATACTACGATTTTATAGCATTGCAACATCAAGTAACTTAGTTAGTCCCTCAATTATCTCCAGAACAAACTCATATTTTAGATAAAGTTTTAGGTAAAATAGAATCCGGCTGGCAGTGACACACTCTTTTGTTCTCGTTACCCCGGGGGGAACCGGAAACTTATTACTAATGTCCATCGGAAAAAAACCAGAAGATAGCAGTTGTAGTGGCTTCTTCCTGTATAGCCGCAACTGTACTGAACGACAGTCGTACTGCACGTTCCATTTCAAAATTACCGTTGAATCTTGCATATGAAGATTCATCCATCTGCAAATTCAGCAGAAATAGCTTTCGAGGCAGGATGCTTCGATAATGTAAGCTTTTAGTGTGGGATAAAAGTACGATGCATCACTATTAAACTGTAAAGAAGCGTTAAATCGGACTCTTCGAGATTTACGAGATTGTACATATATTACGGGATAAATGGTAGTTTTATTGGTTAGAGATTTCCGACAAACTCTCCCAGTAATCCAAAGCGGTACACCAGAAGATGAAATCAAAGCCTGTATTGAATCATCAGGCTTATGGGGGAATTCAGTCTGAGAACGAATATGAGAGTGCATCTTAATAATGCCGTAGATTCGGGACACTATGCAGAGTGGTTATTGAAAATCGGTCTTGGATGTTTGGACGCAGATTCTGAAGGTGATATTTTAAATTCCAGAGTATTTTGTAATTCAGCAGAAAATAATGTAGATCTTATTGCTCAAGTCTACTCTCGCTTACAATAAAATTTAAATTCTGATCAGTGGTTGTTCGCATGATCAAAGCTGGCGCCTAATAATGACATTGTCAATAAAATCAATACTAAAATTTTAAAAGAAGTGTGGGAGGGGAAATACAGAAATATTTATCAATGAATACAATCATGTATACAGAACAAAGTACTTCATATCCCAAGCAGTTCTTAAATTCGCTTGAATTTTCAGGTGCATCCTTACAAAAACTTAAATTAAAACTTAATATAGAAGTTATGTTTATGCAAACTCTCATTGCTCCTCGACTTCCTTTCATAGTCGAGGAGCATTGAGAAACGAGGCTTCGGATCACAAAGCTGATGCAGAATATACTTGATGCCACTATTGTAACAGGTATCGGAAAAGTATACGCTGAATTCCAATTATCGCCACTGATCTTCCGTTTCAATTCAAACGAGTCCAATTTCCAATCAAACTCGTCCACGGCATTTCATAATGGTTCAAAGTTAAGTGGTCAGTCGCCAAAAGCCCTCGTGTAGCTGAACATTGCGACGTTAACATTCACTCACTCACTCACTCCAATCAAACTCAGTTTTACGTTGCTATTAAAAAGGCTCAAAAGCAAACATTGCAGGTAACAGGGGTGCATTTGTAAAATCAATGCTTTTCTCATGGCCAACTATATGTAGTCTGTTCGCGTGTGCCTAATGTCCGAAATCTTCATATATTTGCACCTGACGGTAGAACATATAATATAGTATACAGTAGCATCCTAGAATAATATTCTGTTTTGAGCTCTTTTAAAAAGGAATTATTTATTAAACGTAGATACTTTCAACTTCTTAAAATAATAACAGTTTCATTTAATTATTATAATCAGGTATGTTTTATAATTTTTTTTAAATCTTAATTCAAATTTAGATTTTTTAAACTTTAATAATTCCAGTCAAGCAAAAAAAAATATCATTTTATTTTATTTACTTTCTAATGATAATGATTATGACTTTCACAGTTATTTAAGGACATCAAGATGAGAGATGCCGCGGGTAAAAGAACATATACGTTGAAGTGCCACTCAATAAGGGATACCTACCTAGTAACGAGTTGGACCTCATCTGGCTTTGATAATGCCTGCCACACGACGAGGCATAGATTCAACAAGATTGTAGAAACGTTCCACGGGAATGACTTGCCAAATATTGGCTAAAACTGCCCAGTAAGTTTTCATGGTGCGGTTTGATGGCCTTTCATGCCTTTGTCCAAAACTCATTAATGACAAAGATGCTAAACAGGATTCAAGTCTGAGCTTCTAGGTGCCCAATTTATGGCAGAAAAGGCAGATAAATGTTCATCCAATGAGCCAGTAGCCACCCAAGACTTATGAGAGGTACAGTTGTCTTGCTAGAAAACTCCTCTACCGTATGGATAACATATCAGCATAAATGGATGGAGGTGATCATCCTGCAGCTCTTTGCACCGAATTGCATTGAGAGAGGTCGGTACCCTCACCAAATATCCCTAACAGTGCCACGAAAAAAACAACCCCAAACCATGATTGAGCCAGCTTGACCTTGTACAGTTCCAAACTGCCATGTAGGATCCATGGCTTCATGAGCCTGACGCCATATTCTCCGCCTCCGGTAAGTAGTCCGGTAAGTTTATTAAGTAGTCGGAATTGAGACTCATCATTCCATGATTCTCACGTTTCCAGTCCTCTATACTCTAGTCTCTGTGCTCTCTTGACCAGGCAAGACGTGTTACCCGATGACGGTCATGGATCAATGGTACTCTCGTATTTCGATAGCTTCCAAACCAATATGGCGAAGAAAGCTCTGCACAGTCATTCAACTGGGTTGTAATTTGAGTTAATGTTTGGCTTCGCTGACTACGTACAATACGCCTGAGCCTACTCTCACTACGCACTGCCAAGGCTAATTGTCCTTTTCAGTTTGCCCTACTACTAGGTTTTTGTCCACCATCCACTTATTCTTGGTATTGAGACTGTCGACCTTGAAAATCTAAGCTGTCTGATGATTTAAGAAATTGGATGGCCCATGTGTCAAGCATATACGATTTATCCGCGGTTGAAGGCGTCTGAATCAAGCAGTTTACCCATAATGGCAATTCCAACAACTAATTTAAAACAACCAACAACTCCATATATACTGCGCTATATATGCAGTTAACACAGTACCTTCACTTGCACATAAATGATGCACAGCGCTACACAATTTGCATAGTACTTGATATCCCTAATTCAGTGACACTTCAGTGTACATTATTCAATAAAACAAATAGAAGCATAATGAACTATCCTACGAAAAAAAAAAGAATGGATAAATATTATGGAATCGATAATCAAGAACAGCAAACTATAATTAACCAAAATGGAAAAATAATACATACATTTTTAGCTGACAATTGAATTTGTTATATAATCCGAGATGCATTCATATTTCCATAAAATTAAATTTTATTATAACATAGGGCATTGATATTAGTAAAAATTTAATTTATATTTTCTACAATCTTTTTTAAATGAATTTCCATTAAATAAGCTTTAAATCAAAATTTTTACAACTAATACCCAATTATAATTTTTTTTATCATTAATATTTCGAAAAATTATATAAAAATTGATTTATTATATTGCAAGCTAAGGTATTATTATTTCACATATTTGTGTGTCACGATTTATTACCATTGATTTTCTAAAAATAATTTTCATGTAACTATAGTTCCGTCAAATTGTGTTTCAGAAAAAAATTGTTTTCATATTGAAAAACATTAAATTCCTCTACATACGTCGATCAAAAACGTTAAACATTAGCCTGGAATTGCTAGGCTTTGTTTTCATTAGTATGCGCTGCACGGGTCGCTTAAGTCAACTAAGAATTCTTCGAATATAACAGCAGCCGGGATTTATTTTTGTTTCAGGAATGTTTGAAGGAATATGCTATTAACTTATTCTTTTGTTGCTTTTGATGTAAGATTCTTAATGGTAGTCTTAATACAACTTTTCTTCCTTTGTTTATGCAATGCAGTTGAGTTGCCTTTTCAGTAGTAAAAACTGAAATGATGTGTTATATGGTTTACGCCGAATTACTATTTTTCATTAAAGTCAGATCCCAAAGTGGAAAAAAATTTTTTTTTTCAAGCAAATATTCGTACTTCTGTGATTATAAATATTTTACTTTTCTTTAAATAAATTTGTTCTGCAGCATCTTACCAATGAATATGAACACATTTAAGATGTCAAATAAATCCTTATAATTCAATAAATGATTGAGACAATTATATGAGATTTATACGTATTTGACATTTCGAAAAACAACATAACATAAAAATGAATCACTAATTCTTGTTATCACGAAAGGTATACATAATAAAGAGTATGTATGCAACTAACACACTATGAAATATATTTAAGAAGAAAATATCGTTCTCTAAATGAAAAAAAATATATTAACAAATATATTCCCATGTAATAGATAAACAAAATATGTTGAATCTGTATTAAATACACTGATGGACAAAAAAGGAGTCGTCAACATGAAACGGAAGTTTACATACGTAATGACTACATTGATATAAGGAAATGAATATAAAATTAAAGAAAAATGATCATTTATTTCAGAGAAAAGGACAAAAGAACGGAGGATTTAATACCCTGTTGAACACCAACTAGCGCCAAAGCATGATGCAATACGATAGAGCATTGAGACCATACAAGTTCTGTATGATGCCTTGAGACATTTCGTTCCATATTTGATGTAACCTTGCCTTAGTTCATTCAAACTCGTGGGATACCCAACTCATCATCCCAAATTATCCCATATATGCTCGATTGGAGACAAATCTGGCGATCGGGCAGGAAGAGGAGGCCGAGAATTATCTAGTTGAAAAATGGCTCCTGGTAATCGTTGCATGAGTGGCAACACATGTGGTTGCAGGATGTCATGGACATACCGCTGGGCTGTCATAGTGCTACGGATCAATACTAGGAGTGACCGTGTATTATATGCATATCACTTCATACCATCACACCAGCTGTGGAAGCGGTGTGTCGCTGTAAAGCAAAGGCAGGACTGAGACGTTTACCACAGGGTCTCCACACACGAACACGATTTTCGTCACTGCTGAGATTGAATCCTGATTCATCGCTGAAGGTTCCATTCCGCTGTAGTCCAGTTTCCTCGTGCATGACATCACTCCAAACGGAAGCGTCGATGGGTGGCTGTCAAGGGCAGCACACGTAACGGGCACCGGAATCTCAAGTGTCCTTCGGCCAGGCGCCTTCGTATGGCTCGAGAAAACACAGGGGCCCCTAGTGAAGGTGCTATCTGTGCCTGGATAGCGGCTAATGAAGCAATTGGCTGTACGCGTGCATTTCTTACCTTGTGGAGGTCTTCTCGACGACTGGTCTGTCAAGGGCGTCCTGAGCCTGATCTTCGTGTAAATGACATCTCTTGGATCCACTGGTCTCAACACCTCCTCACAGCACAATCAGGGTGGCCTAATTGATGAGCTACTCGTCTATCTGACGAACCAGCCTCCATCATGCCAATGATTTTCCCACTCTCAAATTACAACAGCTACTCACATTGTCTTCAAAAACGGCGTAATGTCATGTCTACCTCAGCACTTCCTTTGTAAACGATTCAGCACATTCGAACAATCTTTGGGTACCTGTTTTATACTCCACGGAGGACGACGTTAAATGCCCTCTAGTGGAAATACGTAATGTGCAATTCCGCTACATTTCTTATTATTTGCACATCTCCCCTACATGTACCTCCATGCCAAGTTTCGTTGCGATCCAGCAATTTTTCTTGGTCCGTTAATTTGTTTGCCCATGGGTGTCTAAATTTTGAAACTATTATACACACACACACTCGAATGTTTATATATCCGCATGAAGAATGCAAGAATAAGATGGTACCGCTAACTTTAACAAACGTATCAAAATGTTACATATTTAATCAGTAGAATTTACTCCTGAAATGAAGTTAACTATGAAATATATATAATGGAATCATATCTCTGCAGCTATTTCAAAAGGCGTTTAAAAATTGAATGAATTTGTTCAGTACAGTGAAGTAATAAATAACTCAACTAAATACTACTGATGGATAAAATAAAGTAAATACTAAAAATAAATTGTTCTCTAATAAATAAATACAATACAATATGCAAAAAGCCACATTTTTTGTCTATTTTTAAACTCTTTTTATTTATTTATATTGATAACGTTTTAAAGAAAAGATCAATGATTACATTCTTTGAATGTATTTTAATACAATAATGTTGAATATGATTAGAATATATTTATCTTGCATTCAATTATAGGCAATACTTGAATCTCATTCATTTGAATAAAAATAATTTTAAGTATTTTATACAAAGAATAATAATATTATTGTGTATATTTCCAGACCACACATTAATTATTTTTCTGTTGTTGACTTTCATTGATACCTACTTATGTATTAAATGATGGATAACACACTGAGTGCTACAGTACAAGATAAATTAGGTTTACATATACACTTTAATGATTACTTTGATGAGGATTCCTGCGATATATTACATTTAAAATTGAGCATTGTAGATATTCATATCTTATACTTAAAACGCAATCATTATCTAAAAATTTTAAAAATAAATGTTTAATTTTGAGTTTTTTTTATTTTTAAATAATGTCTCTAACTTTTTTAGCGTATGATTTTTCTAATTAAAAATGTTAAAATACGTTTATGTATAATGTTATTTTATTCATGGAATTATAAATTTAAGAATAAACACTGTAATATATGTTGTTAGATATTATCTCAAAATCCTTATGGATATACTATTATTTTGTGAGAGAAGTAGTTAATTTTATCTAGAAGTTGATGTAATTATTAATGATTGTATTTGCGTCAAATAATCGTTATAAATATTTTTTTTAAGATTACCATAAAATCCAGTGTATAATGCGCACCTATACTTTCAAGGTGCATTTTTTTGATATTTAGGTATGTTCGCCGTATAATTCGCACCCCGTTTTTATGAAGAAATCTGAAATGATAGAATACAATGTTCTTATGTTTTGAAGTCATTTATTTGAAATATTATTCCAACCTTTTGAAATAATAGTATATTTCTAGAACTAGAACTCTTTTAGTTCATAAGGTATGTCATTTATTTTAAATATATAAATCGTATTTCTTACGAGTAGAAATAATTTGCTTTTACTCATCTGTTGTTATTTTTAATGCTACCGTTTTCATACTCGGCGTATAACGCGCTCCATCATATTTTGTGTTCAAAGTGAGCATTATACGCCGAATTTTACGGTACATAGTATATACAATTTTGCTATGCATTAGAGAAAAATGGTTATTCAATATCATTACATGAACGTTTCATTTGTGTATTAACATACATTCGACAGTCAAAGCAAATGTTACAAATTCATCAATATCGGTAGAAAAATATTAAATAGTTTCTCTTGTAGCGCTGAAAAAATATTTCGGAACTTTTAACAGGAAAAGAAAATTGCAATCATGAAACAGAGAGAGATCAGAGATTATAGTTCAGTTTTCAGTGATTTTTTTATTTCTCTTTAATATAAACATTTTATTTATAGAAATATGTGATATTTGCTAGAAAAAATATATACTTGAGTTTTTGAACACATTTCAATGAAAGAAATATAAAAAAATGCATACTTTAATTAATAATATGAGAGGTAGCTTCAGAGAACACGTAGAAAAAAAAACTATCAGGTTGACAACAAATGTTATCTAAGATTCTTTAAAAATTAATAAAAATTCCCGATTTTTTTAAAATTATAATATCCCTATTCATTCGAAGCTATAGAGTTTTCTTTAGAATAATGGAAGGTGATGTTCATGAGAAGAACATGACACATTATTGTTCAAGGAAACTGCATTTGGATAGTTTTCTGGTGGGGGAACAAGTCCAAGAAACCAAAACTAGTAACGACTTTTTATGTTATATCTGTAAAGATTTTGCTGTATAGCTGTATCATTTCTTTATGTCGTCGTTGTTATATTGAGGTTACAATAAAAGTTTTATTTAAACCCCTGAATCTTTTGGCTGAATAGATAACCCTTGTAAGCCAGAAGATGACCAAGCAATGGTTATTTTTAAAAACATCCTACGATACATTAATTATCTGTACGTTAAACATTAGAAAGAATTGTCAGTTAACAATCCTATGACAAAACGATGTTTTCATAGTTTATGGCAAATGTTACAAAGTTTGAAAATACTTTAAACATAATAAAAGAAAAGTTCAAGATTATCAAGGAATACTTGAAAACCGCTAAGCATCATTTCTTGCAAATAAAATGCACATTTCAGGGAATAATTCTCAATAAACATTGCTTGAACAAATGAAGCTTCGGACACATGTAATAGAGATCTTGCGCTTCTTTTGTCGTGGAAAATGGTACACATGGGAAAAGAAATTGAACAATGACAAAAAGATGCTATTTGGAACATTTCCAAATATCCAAGAAAAATGGGTCTTTCCGCCAGAATGAAGCAATTATGAGTACCTGACTTCAGATGTATAACCACCTTAGGCACTAGTTTACATTTTGCATATTCCAACAATATTCCAAGTACACTCTTCAAGATTCAGATCAAAGGAACAAGAGATCATGCCCTACGTTCAAAATTTTCATTCACTACTGTGTCCGATACTTCAGTGGTTCACATTTTCTTCCATAACTAGAATGTCTGGACCTACCGTACCCCTAAAATGAGGAACAATCCAGAATAATGCATCTACAATACAGTTGCAATTTAACTTTATCTCGTTCAAATATGTGAATCGATGTTCGTCTATTTCCTATTACGTATGTCCACAACATTATGTCTTCGTGATACTAATGACATTACTTAATTTTATGTGCTGTTTAACGCGTTCTGCTATCCTTCCACACTGTGATGTCGTGAGCCTTTAAAATTAATTAATGGGTTGCGAGAGGGGAAACACACAGCTAGTAGCCCAAATGTTTTTATTTATAAATTAATTTTTAAAAAATAAATTTGATTAATTTTTTTTATCTTCTCAGTCTTTCACTGGATAAAAGTTCAAAGCCGGTACAATGTTCGTAGATCTTCATACAATTGTCTCCCGGTTTCTCTTTCACTGGTATCGCGCAAGATCACTCACTTGAGCGGTTTCACGGCAAACTTCGTCACTCTGTCTGAAAGAGCTTATTGACGTTTTTATATCTTGGTCCTTGAGGTACGGCTGTCTATGTAACATTTCTATCACGTGTTTTTGAAGAAGAAAACTGATGAGAAGAAATCATACAATAGGAAATGTTCCCAGGAGTGCCCTTTCTATAGATTGTTGAGACTAAAATCGTCTGGGTGCCGGAGATGGAAAAGGTGTAGAAACGTAAAATAAATTTTCAGAATCAGCTAAGCATCTGTTTTGCCACAGGCATGAAGGAAGAATACAATGTCTCTTTGACAGATTGCAGTGTTCACTCTGGGCATTCTGCTGACGCCAGAACATCAAACATGACAAGTATTGTCGTGAAGTGTTCGTCTAATGAGCCGACGCTGCAACACTAACTGAAGGTTAGAATCATTTATCACAGTAAAACTTGATTTGTTGGAAAATATCGCATTAGACCACTTTTGATGACCTCAACCAATAGGCTTCTTACATTGCCGTAACCTTTCTCACTGATACTCTGGTTGAATTTTAAAGTTTTCAACGTTTATATGTTGCCTTACAATTCATTTTTAAATAACCTATAAAAGGAAAACATACTCAAAATTTTACAAAAGACATATTGTTTTATCTTATTTTCTATATGAAATACCTTTAAAAATGTTATATAATTATATAAGTGTCTGTAAAGTATGTAACAGTATTTTCCAAAATAATTCTATATATTAGACAAAACATACCCAAAAGAACCTAAATTTTTCGGTAATCCCTGTCTCCATTTAAACATTTCCGAGAAAGCGCACTTTGTGTAAGACGCATTTTAAAGTCGGTAATTGCATAATGAAAGTGGCATGTGCTCTTACCAAAATGGTTGCAACTTATGCACTAGTAAATAGAAAATAAATGAATTGGTTTTTCGATAAATCGAATAAATTAGCATACAAAATTAAACTTTAAAATATTTTGTAACTTTTTGACAAATTCAGTGTTTTTAACGATACCTTTATAAAAAAGAGATTATATCATATATTATTTTTAGTTTTCTTTGGATAGGAATAGTAAGCAAGATGCGTACGCGATCTTGTTGTATAAAATAGATATTCCACATTGCATATAAAATAAATTAAATGTCTTACCAAACAGATATAAAAATAATGAAATAACCTATTAAATATTCAATACTTAAGAAATTGCTACTTTAATATCAATTAATTTAATAAATAGATTATCGATAAAAAAGGTGCTGTATTTGTTTTGTCGAATCAGAAAAACGTTAAGCATTTAAAGCAATAAATATAAGGAATAACGTGTTCAGCCAATATTAAGAGATAGCCATTCAAAGAAAGAGAAACGCACAAATTTATTTTACGAGATTTAAATAGATTTATTGTTCGAGATTAGAAAAGAGAAAAGTAATTTAATTACGATTCCGTAAAGGGTAAAAGAAACGGAAGTAAAAAAAAAGCAAGAAAGATATCCAGTGTAATCAAATTTACATCTGTTAGCATTCTTCGAAACTACCTATAAAACTCAGATCTTTAAAAGAACAAAGTATTAATAATAAATTACTTCGAGAATACGCATCCTCACGATTATCAAATTAATATTTTATTGTTAAATAATTACCCAGATTGCAAATAAGATATACTTATAAATATTTTATTCATAGCGTTATCTAAAAGAAAGACCATTAATTCTGTTCACCTTTTTCTGAATATTTATGTGCATAAAACAAATATATATAATGTTTGTATGCTGATAAAACAAACTAAGTTCAAGTATTCGGTATTCAGTGCATGTTTATTTTTTCATTTGGGGTTTTTCCTTACAATTTATTATTTTCAAAATGCAATTATGTTATACAAAGAAGTATGGTGAATGCTCTTTGTAATTTTAAAAATGTTCATAAAAGTATTACATAATATTAGGATACATCCAAACAATTATTCTGGAACACGAATATATGACAAACACGAAATCAATTAAGTACTTACATTTCACTAAGATCTGTAGATCTTATGTTTTAATAAATTCTGCAGAAACATAATTTTTAAATAGTTTTGCTAATTAGTTAAACTTTTATGCTTTGTAATAGATAAAAAGATATGAGAAATACGAATTATGAAAAAATATTTTTTTTTTCCATTTCACATATTTCATTGTATCAAATAATTTGAATAGAGAATTGTAATACCATTATTAGCAGTAAAGTAGAACGGGAAGAAATATTAAATATTTTTCAAGATTATAAAAATAATATAAATATAACGGGACAAATACATTATTTTTTAAAACTTCTTATTTATCAGAGATTTGAAGTTTTGATTTAGAGAATTAGAATAAAACATTTGTTTCCACAACATAAATTAGTTTTAATTATCACAGTCTGGTATATTCGAACAAGTCCAATATGGTAACATATCAGTGAAAATGACACAATATAATACATAAATTATTTTCGTAAAATTTTTGTTTTAACATTGTAATGGTGTGGCGATGTAATACAAGATATACAATTGTTTCAACGAAGCAACTTATAATTTAAATTTGTTCCGAAATAAACACACAATGTTTACATTATCATATAATCGTTCATTTTATTTTTTAAAAAATCGTCTAAATATTCAAAATAAAATCAGCACAATGATGGAGCATTCATTTAATACATATTACACTATAAATTCGATCATTTCCTTAACACCGTAGCTGTCGCGTGGGACACAGAATCACCCCAGGCTCACGAAATCGTTAATTCTGGAAAAACTTTATTTGTAACAAATGATCTTATCATATTCTACTATACGACAGTCTTCATGTAAACTAAAATGCATTTCTCACATATCTCCCTCTTTTTGGGAACAGCAAATATTTTCTTACAATATCGATGTAGTTGAAGTGACTGAATTTCACGCACGACCAATTTTATTCCAAAATACTTTCGATGAAAAGGCTACATTTTCCCCCTGTGAACACCTTAGTGGATTTGATTGTAGTGTTGTGAGACTCATTATGGTTTAAAAATGTAAATGAACAGAATATAAAATGTAAATGAAAAGAACCTAAAATCTACATGAAAAGAGTATAAAGAAGGAAATGGGCATCTGCGTAATCTATTTTGTATGAAGTTGAAGCTGATCAAGCAAAAGTATAGCCTTATAAAATAATGTATATTAATCCTAATAGCGGAAGCAAATTTGAGAAAATTGATGAACATGGAACGTTTGAGTTGAATGAAATTTTTTTCAAATGCTAAGTAAGGAACTCCATCAAGAAAAATATGAAGCCACAAGTGTACACAAGACTCCCTGTGCCCTATCAAAAAGACACGAGAAAAATAACTACATACTGCTTGTCGACCCTAAAAGGAACAAATGACAATAAAACTATAATAACTTGAACCAAGCATGGCAGTTTTATAACGTACCACATCCATTCCGCTCATGTAAACCCTTTAGCCACTTTAAGGCAGACGGCAGGACTCGGGAGGGAGGAAGTGTTTATTAATGTCTCCTTTAAAACAACAAGAAGTTCATTGGCAACAGATCACGCTAATTTAAGCCACAGTCAAATGACAAGATCGACGCTTGAGCCGACACCCTATTCTTCTGGACATCAAAGCGAAGGAAATGACAAAATATTTAAGTATAGTTGTTACATAACTGGATGGGGGAGGGTGCAGATACTAATACTCTGAAAACAATCTAGATCCCACTGGTCATACAAATACTGCAATATAGTTTTCCAGTATATGTTTTTACATATGATGCTTATTTACATAAATTTGAAAAATTGTGTTTATGCGCCAACAGAATAAATACTGATTATCGTAGCAACTATACAAATAATATAGTATATTATAAGAAATATTTACAACCACTTTCCTTGAAAAGATGTTATTGTCTTCTAAAATATTACAACACGCTTTGTAGCTATAATGATCAGCATAGAACTTTTGCCTATCTCAATTCTTATCACAATAAACAGTGCCTAAGTTGAATCGTCCCGTTTTCCTCAGCTAAAAAAATTAGCCTGCCTTCAAGTGGTGTGGAAACCAATTCCTTGAAGCTCTCAATCTACTTTAAGTTGGATATTGATCGAATACTATTTCATACTGAACTTCTGACCAGGGTATGTAAAAACCAGTGATATCAGCATTTCCTTGAAAATTGCGGTTGAAAAAGAGTAATGATGACTTTAAGGGTAACGACGGTATTTCTGAAAGTGGTCTGTACGTTCTGACACCTGATAACGCAATTATTTATACTATAACAAAAATGCTGACTATATTACTCTGATTTTAGGTGTGAACATTACAATTTATAAGGACCTACACTATATTAAAACGTCTACAGAACTTGACTTCAGGCACATTTGAATTTTAAAAAAATAGTAGCATATCTATACATCATCTTTCTCATTAGACGAATCTAGGGGACAAGACGAACCTATTTAAGACATTATCTTACCGATTTCTTCAAGGTACTTTATCCATTCAATGGGCACTTTGTTTCAATAGGTTCCCTTCAAAGTAGGACTGAATGATAAAGAGATACTTGATACCTTAGCCAAGACTGGCATTGCTAATTATTTGCATGAAGATGTGTAACACTAACTTATAATGATATTTCAGTTAAATGTGTTTTTGAGAGTCCAATTTTCCACCCAATGTATTTTGGAACAAGATCACTGTGGTCTCATCAACACAATATTCCTAGGAAACAACATACATTTTTTCTCTTTGAGTGGTCACAAAAAATCTCTAGCCTTTCAATAGGGCAGAGGGTTTTAACCCAATATCATTGGAGTTAAGAATATACGGTCTCCCCCATTCATTTCACTGTTCATAAGATTTTAAAATATCCTACTTTATTTTTGGACTTCTAGAAAATCAATGATTCCATGGTGGTGGTGTAGCTATACAATTTTGGTTTAGAAACATTAACAACAACAAGTTGATATTAAAAATGGAAAACCTATGACCTCTTTGTAGGGCATTAAATTTGGTTATAAATCGTGGAGATATATATTATAAGTTTATTATGCAATGCATCCATCACATAGCATATTTATGTACAATTTATATATAATATGTTTCCACGAAATTATTAACACTTGTGTAGTTCTCAGAGACGCCTTGACAATTTTAATGGTTTTTACTTTTCCCTCTTCCCCTTAGCCTATTTAATTGAATAAAGCTATTTTGGTGCGAACCTCTTTGTCTTCCATGATAAACTTTAATTACATTACGAGACAAAAAGAAATTCCTTTTTTTAGATTAACTACTTGTCTGGCTTAATTGAATTTCTGAAATCCAATGCCAACTTTTTTGAATTTCTGATCATTCTTTGTAAACATTGTAGTTTACTATTCAACATTTTAATTAAAATTAAAAGAAAACAAAACGAATGATTTTTATGATATTTAAATGTTTCATTTCTTATGTTAAAGTATTTTCTAATTCTAGTGTTAAAAGAGTAACATGAATAGTTATTGTAGAAACTTAAATGAAATTAGAAAACTGACTTCAAAATTTTCAATATCTATTTGATGGCATCTTTCAGAAGATTTTTACTTGTTTGAAATAGTGAATTTTTCATAGATACATATCATGTATCTATGAAAAATAAACCAAAAATATTAAAGAATAAAAAAATACCTTTTTACTTTTATATTTTCTGCATAACAGTTTTCCAATATCAATATTTTTATAAAATGTAAACTATGTTATATACATATATTATCGCCACCTGATACCAGATCGGGTCCCACAAAATTCTTTACGCGAAGGAAGAAGTTATTGTTATTATTGCTTGTAGTTAGTACGATTTGGATTTGCTCTAACCTCTTTTTTCCAAGAACACGATAAAGGGGGGGGGGAGGGTCTATTCACTTTCCACTCGAAAACACAACCTGCCAGTGTCCTAATCGTCCCTCTTAGTGTCTTCATGTGCATATGCACTATATATTTACAAATATCCATACCTTCCGTCGGATTTGGACACATCAGTCATCATTACTAGCTACTATACCGAATGGGTGGTGCAATATAAACAAAGAGAGATAACTAGAATTGGGCATTCGTAGGACTTCTAAAATTAAAGAATTCCAGCATTAGGTAAAAATTTCCATTAAGATTTTATTAATATTGACTAAATTATGGCTTTTGTACAAGATTATGTATAATATATCACCAAACGGAAATACAAATAATATATAATAAAAACGGAGTTGCCAAACAGAGCCTCAAATGGGTCGGAAGGATTTCACCATTCGATAAATGGAAATAAAATTTTCGATCCAAAAATCAAAATATAACGTTTTATCTATATAGTCTACACAACAAAAAAAATTAGCTTATTTACATGATTAAACATATAATCTACGACTTTAAGTAAAACTCAGACACTAGAGGATGTATTTTTTCAAACAGCACTTACGGAACGGAATTTGAACTCTAATATCCTATTGCACCTCCTAAGTGAACATTATTCCATGCAATTTTAAATGGTTTTCGCTGACAAGAGTAGACATTTTTTCACCGATGAGCTTCGCACAGAGTTGAGCCCTGATAACCAGTGAATTTCTGTCTGGAGGAATACGGTACAGAGAAGGGATATTAAATTGTTTACCATCCATTATAAAGCTCTAAGCTGACAGTTATGCTATGAACTGTCATTTCATTTAATAATTGGACTTTAAATAATTGCTAGCGATATTTTTAAAGAATGAATTTCTTATGTCGATATTATATATAACTCGTATTACTATTCCTTTTGTGGCAAAGTTGATTTACATTTTAAAAAAAGAATGTTTTATCACAGACGCAGGGAAAACAGATGATACTGACCATTTTGCAAAGTTACAGGGACATGACTTAGCATAATAGACTAAAATTACATTTCATATAAATCAATGAAAAAATACAAAGTCCTTTAATTTCCCTGTGTGTTTAAATACACATACGTTGTGGTTGTACATTCATGTAATGCAAAATACCTAGTATATTGTGCTATATGTGTTACGTCGTATCACGAATATATAACATATACATTATGTCATACATGTTAAAACACACACACTTAGATAATTAATTTTTAACTACCCACCTGATGGGAATAACCGTAATTTTAACGCTGTATTATTAAGAACCAAGTGCTTTTTCAATTATTGATTATATAATCACATCGCTCAATTTGTATCGACCAATCTCAAGAGACATTATCGGAAGTCATGTGAGTTTTATTACTTCCGGTACCGTTTTGTATAAAACATAGATTTGCTGGAAAATTCAGCCTGCTTCTTGTTCCCGTCATGTTAACATATGCAGCTAGATTTTGCTTTTGTGTTCTTTGTTGTGTTGTCCTTCTTTGTGTTTGAGTGTGTGTTTAAATGTGCAATTAATGGGATTATCATCTAACAAAAGACTGCATCATCAATGCATTTATAACATTATCAATACTTCCTTATGATCTCAAAAAGGCCTCCCCAAACTCCGGTACAAGACCTTAAATATATATGTGTGTGTGACATTACGTCAAATGTGCCATTTACGTGTCCATGCGCAATAGACGCTCTCTGCAATATGCTTATTTTCTTTAAAAAATTATTCTTGGAAAAAGATGAGCTCAAAATAGTTCATATATTTGAACTAATTGAACTCAATATTCTCTTTCAATACGCGTTAAAATGAATTGTTATATTTTTCAGTATTAAATTGTGCGTGAATATCAATCGCTAATATTTAACACAGGTTATCTCTTTATATGTCATTCTGTTTGTTACTTGCATGCATATTAATTCCCATTTGAACACCTTAAGTTCTACTTATTTTTCAATAAAATGCATGTTACACAATGCGTATTCACATAAAAGAGAAAATAAATGTTAGAGTATTTACTTGACAATTAAACAAAGTACTTACTTAAATCCGCACGAATTTATTTTTTCACTTTGCAAATTGTCAAAAACACTTTGTGTTTACATCTGAATGAAGAAAATATATGTAAAATATTATTAGATTACATTATAATCATCCAAAGATTGCTGTAAAAATGTATTATTGATCATTTATTTAAACAGTTTTAATAAAAATAATTACAGTTAAAATTTTCAAATATTTATACTATATGTACATTATAAAATATTTTACAGTTATATACTTAAAAATTCCTTTTGCAAAAAATAAGTGATACGAGTAAAGTAAGCAGTGTAATTTACTTAAACTTTTAAGTTGTATAATTTTATGTAAATTGCACTACTGGCCTCACAAAATGCAACACCAAGAGGACCATAGATATCACAGCGAAATTTATTTGGCAGATAACATGTTGTACAAAGATCAAACCATTAAAATTACAGCCTCTTTGTGACGTTTGGATGATGACAAAATCAGTAGTTAGTTTAGCTGTCATTGTTGGCTATAACCGCTGTCACACGCCTAAGCATGGAATCAAAGACTTTTGATATATCCTTGGGTTATAGTAGTCCATGTGGCTTTCATATATTTCCAAAGTTCATCTGATGTAGCAGCGAGTAGTGTATCCAGGACCACACACAGTCGTTGTGGGAGCATGGGCCATTGGCGATAGATTGTAAGAACAAGCAGGCCAATGAAGCAATTCTATCTGATGGGTAAAGAAGAAATCTTGAACATTGCGTGCCACGTATAGCCACATATCGTCCTGTTGGAATATGGCTGATGGCAAGCGCTGAATGTATGGGAGGACCGCAGGCTCCAACACCTCAGATATATAGCGCTGGCTGTTCAGGGTACCGATAATGCGTACTAGAGGAGTGTGGCAATAAAATTCAATACCACCATCCGATCATTGTGATAATACAGACAAAAGCGGTATTTATCATTAAACACAATATTGTTCCATTCCGCTGTCCATATCCACCATTCATCTCACCATTGGTGGCACAAAAGCTTTAGTTTCCAGTCAAGCTTAAACGAAGCAATGGATGCCTTATAGACATTCCGCATTGCTGCAAACAGCATCGAATGGTAGGAGTGGACATCGAATAATTCCTAACAGACTGCATATGTTGTTCTATGGTTCCTCATGTTGCTGCTTGATCCATCTCTTCCATGCACACAATCCACCTGTCATCATGGGAAGTGGTGCAACGAGGGAAGTGAGATCAGCCCCATCGGTCCGTTGTTTTCTCCTGCATCCAGCGATGACAGATCCGCATCATAGTTGCTTGATTTCGTCCAACACGTTGACGGATTTCTATGAAAGATATGTCACAATCCCTGTAGGGTACAATTCTTCTTTGGTCGAATTCAGAAACTTGATTAAAAGAGGCTGGATATCTTCCACGAGGCACAGGTAAACAGCTTACATAAAGAAACGCACGAAAAACAATTCTCGTACTTCCAATCTCCAATCGGTTTCTCTATATGTAGCGCTTGTGATAGTAGCTATGGTTGCCATGATGTGCGTCTACGATATAAGGCTAATGATTTGCATATTTCATTGCCACCAACGCATGTTGTAAAATTTATATAGTTTGCATGCTTTCTTTAGGATGTTGAATTTTGTGTGGGATTAATATCTGTATTGTCATCTGTATATTAAAAGGAAGGGACATTTTAATTTCTATTTCTACTTTGAAAAATGATATTTATGTAAATTCATGTGGTTACTGTAGCCTAATGTTCAAGGTCATGGACTCGTGGCTGTCATTTCATGCGTTCGAGCATAGTACCATTGAAGTTCCACCGTGCGGAGAGGGCTGATGGGCATTAAATGTGCCATAGCTCCTACTTATTCCCTTTGGTGAGGAGTGGAAATTAACAGAAAAGGGGTTTCCAGCTCAGATGTTATCCTTTTCATTTGGCCATGGCTCAGAATTACGAGATCCGTTACCAATAGCCCTGGTGCAGATTTTTCATATAACACGTTAAATGAAATCTCACTCTCATTTAAATTCATTGATTCCAAAAATTAAAATTATTTGATAAACCCTGAGTACTTAGCAAATGACTTGATTAATTTCTTCGAAGTTTTACCATGATCTCCCACATAATATGATTAGAAACTAAATTATTCCTTCATTTTTCACTAATTTGGAACTTTGAGCTTGGGGTAATTATATACAATTTAACATAAATTTAGACTTATGACTCTCTGTGAGCTTTAAGAATAGTAATTTGACTCATATGCAGCATCTAATCAACAACTATTCCATTCCTCTAGTCTGTAAAATCTCCATTCGATTACTTATCGATTACGGATGTGATAAGGAATCCATATTATGTTGCTCACTTCAGTGTAAAAGAAATATAATCAGTGTAAAAGAAAAAAATATTCAAAGCAACATAATAAAAAGACAGTTACATTTATATCATTGACTCTCAGACTGCGAGGAGCGCCCTCTAGGGTGAAGCGTACCATTATAATCCTACATGGAGGACGCAAGCATATCTAAAACTCTAAAATAAAAGATAATTTTAAAAATTATTATTTTACTGAAAGCAAGCAAAACAAAATACATTCTGGCAGAATACAAAAATAAGTTGCACACTTACACTGATAAAATATACTTATACATATATCGGAACTGCAAAATAGCATTTGACAATTAATTTATTAACACTAAATTAAGAACAAGTTTGATAAGTACTAGAGTAAGAAATGGTAATATTATACGAAATGCTTTTGTTCTCGAAGCAGAAAATTCATCATCCACCCCTACCCAAAATTAAAAGTAGTTTATTATTTAATTGCCTTTTGATTTCGACACTCTTCTTCGGTAGTTGAGAGCCTTTCTGCTACAAGGAACCTGTGTACTTGGACTTGTATAACCTCGATGACTTCTTTAATTAACAATTATTTTGCAATCTGTTCCAATTTAAAAATTAGAAAAGGAAAATAATATGATACTTATACCCTGTTACTTAAAAATAACTTACTTAAAAAGTAACACATACAAAATTGAATTTTTATCTTGATAATTTAAACAATTATAATTAATTCATAGATTTAGTGTTAAAGTTCATTCTTATTGCATTCAATACATTGTTATTGTGTAAAGGACAAGAGGGGGGAAGAAGTGTTGAAAATTGGGATTGAAAATTAGGTCGAACGTATTGATAGTTTGAGAAGTTCTGCTTTACATCCTGGGAAGTGATGAATGAGAATAAGTATTGTTTCTTATATTAAGTTTTAAATTGAGTGATAACAGTGAATATTAAGGTCACACTGTTCAGCTACACGAGGGCTTTTGGCAACGGACCACGTAATTTTGAACCATGGCCAAGTGACCTGGATGACACCTTAGCTGGCACACCCCTCCTCTTCTAACTACCACACAACACCAACGGGAGGACGTTTCAGCTCTCGAAAGATTTAACGTGCATCGTTGCCCTACACGGCGGGTCTTTAGTGGTACTGGGCTCGAACTCATGACATGCCTGCCCTGATTCGATTCCTTGACACCTGGGCTATTGCAGACCCATTTTAAATTGAGAGAGAGAGAAAATTTTTACTTTCATCTATACTAAACTTTGAGAATATCAATCACAAAAACAAAAAGTAACACATTAATTTAAATTTTAAAAAAATCATAAAAAAAAGAAAGAAATGATGATGAAATGTGATTTTTGACTGTTCAACATGACTCCAGAACATTGTCCGGCCCATTTAAGGTGGTCATGTGATCTTTCAACCTCGACCAATCACTTTGTCCTCAACAAATGTATTTAATAGAAATCGTTCACTGGATTGGCAAAAAATGCAAGTGCTCCATTCTGCATGAAGCTCATTACAGATAATACACTTCTTTGATTTAATGCAGGCACTATTTAAATTATCTTTGCTTCTAAAAAACTCCGACTGCTTTGTGAGCTCTTTGTACTGTACTTCTTTACCATAATTTTTCCCTTTTTTAAAAATGAATTTTTAAAGTTCAAACAAACTTTTGGCGCACATTTGGTATGCACAAGCACTATTTTGGATAATTAGAGAGAATGTTTATAAACACACGAGTCAAAGTGATTTTGCAGCTTGTTCTCTTATGATAAATAAAAACTTGTACAGTCGTGTGATGAAATTAGATAATTACAATTAAAATTTGTTTTACATTTTGATATTTGCATAAGATGTTTTTTGTTGAATAATAATAATGTTTGTAACTTATCCAAATTGAAACAAATTGACTAAAGAGAGATATTTGAAATATACCAGACACACAGAAGTTCTAGAAATATTTTTTTAAAAAAAACTAAGCGATTTATCATTATTAACTGTTTTGGTTCAAATGATAATTAATTTTTTTTAACTTTTTAGATAATTAAAAATGAGTTTTTCTAAGACAGAAAGAATTTTTTAAAATTGTAAATTGAAATTGTTTTCTTCTTTCAATTTCTAATTGAAAGGAGAATTTAATGTTTCCTTCTGTTCTTATTTTCTTATTTTAATTATACATTTTAAGTTTTTATATTGTTTCTACATTATAAAAAAGCTACATTTTTTTTATCTTTTTTTCATCATCATGATTTTTAACCCATGCTTGATTCATTCGAGTATCATGATTTCAATACATATTTTATATTCGTCGGAATCGATGCACATTAATTGTTAACTTAGAAACATTTGAAAGATAGGTATTAGTTTTAGTTTATATTTTATAGATTTTTTTATAATAAACATAAAGTTTTAGGTTAAGCGCAAATTGTCATAAATGTCATAATATTATACTGTTATACAACTAACAACTATTGATCAAGAATGAGTATTAGGATGGTATTATAAGGATTTGTAATATAATAACTTTACTGATATTAATATATGTTCATTAAATGTAGCGTAATATATTATGGTATCGTATCACATTTTTCAAACAAATATCTTAAATAAAATGCGACTTTATTTCTCATTTTTCAAGCTCCAAATTGAAAAGATTCATACATGTAATGTTTTAATTAAGTCATTCATCTAGGTTCTAAAACCTATTTTTCAAAACATGCTTTTAAGAAAAATTGTATTGTTTTGAAGAACATAATAGGTTTAAAGAGTCATAATTACTAAATAAAAAACATGTCCCCCCTTTTTTGAAAACAGACTTACTTACTTATATAAAATTTCAGCAAAATTTTCCATATTAAGAAAAACAGCATCAATAAAAAATATGTTGGGCATATTGTAATTTTAATTACATTGTTATACTTCTTGATCAATCTGAAATATTGTAAACTATAGGATACAAAATATTTTATTAAATGAATCTTTTATAATTATTTGAATTTTACTCTAACGAATTTTAGTCAAAATTACTTTGTTTTAAGCTAAAAATGGCTGTAAAGTATTATTAAATGTAATTATCTTAAAACTTTACGTTTCTTACACTCTAAAGGAATTATTACATAAATATTAGAAATTTTATTCAACATTAATCGATTATTTTAGACATATCCCATTTTTCATGCACAAAATATTCATTCTTCAAAAAACACATTTAAAAATAATTGTATAAGTTAAAAAATAAATATTAGAGAAAAAACATTTTTTTCAGTTTTGTGTGTTATTATTTTTTCCTCCTCAATATTTTTATTTTTTTCCTTAATGGTCCTAGTACCTATAAAACACTTTTTCAACCTAGTTGGATATATATTTAAAATGTAATATTCAAACAATATAAGTAACACTTTTTTAGATTAGATTTCCTAAAGGATGCTTGGGGAGCAGAAAATTTGAAAAATTAATAGTTAATAAATACATAAAAATAGTTTAAAAATATTTTTATTTTGGTTAATTTGTGAAACAATTCTGAAAAATCAATAGTATTAGTTTATAAATAAGTCTGAATGAATAGTTAATAAAAATATTGTTCCAATCAGCAGAAAATATCACAAAAATCATATATAAAAACCAATTGCATAATATTTATTCATAGTCGATTGTTTTATTAGTTTCAAGTAACTTTATTAAAATGAATGCTTAGAATAATTGCCGTTTACAACCAACGTTATATCAACAAAATATTTCTATTCATTCCATCTCCTTACAATAGTGATTATTCCATGAAACTGTTATATAACTATTACCCTTTCCTATTATTCTTTGAATTACTTACATGCTAAATAATCTACAATAACCTTATTGTAATCGCACGTTTCACTTGATAGAAAATAGAAGTTTCTCAAAAGTATTCGTATAATTACTCCTTCTACCCAATCGAAAATTGAGACTATTGTATCAAAAGAACAATACTTATACACTAACTAAAATCAAGTTTCTACCTTGTTTTCATCTCATTTATTCGTTTCAATGTTCTCTTGATATTTCCATTACTTGTTTCCGATGTCGGTTCAAAGTTCAACCACAAGAGTGCGCTCGTGTTTCCCAACTCTAACTACTCGTTGAGCTCTTCGGGCCAGTCTTTCTCTCACAGAATTTCTGCGCGCTCTTCGAGAGATCATTTCTCTTCACTGTTTGGCAGCGCTCGCAAGATCGCTTGGCGTAATAACTCTTAAACACGAGTTTTAGAACAGGAAGCAGATTTTTTGTTTTATTGTGCAAAGTACGGTTGTCGTATTAATGACTTTACTGCGTTTTGAGTAAGAAAAAAGGATATTACTTATGTAAGTATATTATATTTTGTTTTATTCAAGTAAAATAATTTATAATATGTAATGTAACTTTTTCGAATAATAAATAACAAATGTAATTGTTTAAATATTTTTATGTGCTGGAAATTAAAAAAGAACATTTTAATAGCATAAATATTGCTTTTTAAGATATTAGATTTTCTCAAATTGAAATATGCCAGGATGCTCTTGAATTGTTGAAAAATATATTACATCCGCGGTTTCAAAGTCGTGTGTGAAAATGTCTTGAATTAAAGTTAATATTTATATCTTATTTAAAATGTATATATTTGTTAATTTTTCAAAAAAAAACATGTTATTGCATGGATAATTGAAATTTATTTGAAGATCAAAACCTTTTTAAAAATATGATGTATTCATATAAAAATAGATGACTTTAGCTGTAAGAGTGTTGATTTCAAAATGGAAAAATATTGTTTATGAATCAATAAAAATATGAGAGATCTGAAATAAAACATGTATTTGTTTGTTTGATGCATCATATGTATACATATGCATATGGGCTTTACAATTAAAACTGCTTTTCAAACAGTTTATTTCATTACACCGTGAAGAAAGAAATGTTTCAATTATTAGTGTTTGATTATGAAGTAAGTTTTTTTTGTGTGTATGAGCTTTTTGTTTTTCAGTATGCTTTTGCTTGGAAGACAGTATAATTTTAATTTTTTTCAAATTATTTTTATTTTTACTTTTATTTTCAAAATTTAAAAGACGATTATATATATATATATATAACAGAAGTAATTGAAAATCACATTCTAAAAATACAAGGAATATTTTTCAAACATTTATATCAATTTTATTTGTTTATGCGTTTGATAAATGTTTTTTTCTATTTATAGAAATTTTAAAAATATGTAGAATGAATATAACTGTATAAATTATTTTTGTTATCAAAAAAATATAAGTTTCATGAACATTTGCCTCTATTCTCTGTAATTACGTTTCTGTGAATATGTTACTCATAACTCCTTATTAACTTTAAAGTATCCGACTGCGTTCGGAACCGTGATTTTGCAAAAGCGTATAAACGAATAATATTAATGATATTTAGTGTCACTTAGATTAGAAACCATATATAAAATTAGTTGATTTAAGAACAGTATTGCAATAAAAAAATAATTTAAGTATAATATTTTGACAAAAAATGAACATAGAATAACCAATTTTCAAAATATTCTCCATTTGTGAAAATTGCCTCTATTATAAAAATATCTTGCATGTATATAGCTCAGACCTCTGTACAGAGGTTCAACTAGAATTTTTGAAATGTATAGCTTAGAAGTGGATTTACCCATGTTTTACGACAACAGAGGGGACAACTTTTAAGAAAAAAACGCCGATAATTATTTCAATGGGTTGTAACTCTTAAAATAATGCGAATTTTACAATAATCATAGTTAAGCCTCTGTATAGAGATCTGAGCTATATACAGGCAATAATAGAATATTATTATAATACATATAATAGAAGCATTTTTATAAAAGGAAAACATTTTGAAAAAATGTTATTCTAAGTTAATGTTTTGCCGAAATATTGTATTTAAATATTTTTTTTAATCAAAATGTCCTTAAGACAATTTTATACATATATTCTAATCTAAGTGACACTAAATATCATGAAAATTACCCATTTATGCGCTTTTTCAAAATCACGGTTCCGAACGTAGTCGGATACCTTAAATATATTGCTGTCATTTTACCACATCTTGTCATAAAAATGTATGTCTAGCAATTTTTTTTGTTTTTTCATATCGGAATTTTTACTTAAATGATAATTAATCCAATTATTATATATATTCATCAATATTCTATTTTTATCTAACTATAATTTAAATGTCTAGTTTGAGTTACCATCGTTATTAATCCTAAACATCATAGAAACTTATCGCCGTGTTTTAAAATTTAGATTTAAGAGTTACTTTCAAACAGAAAAGAATTATTTTTTCTTTATAATATTAATTTAAATCCATTTTTTTTACCAAAGAAATTCTATAAAACTTAAGTAACAAATGTTTCTTCTGCGGAATAAGTTCTTACTTCTCATGTTTCTTAATTCCTAAAAAACTATCTACAATGTACTTGTGATTACGTATACTCTCCATACAAACCTAACTATGTCAAAAAAATTTCATATAATTTACTTTCATTAATTAATTTATTAATTTTTTTTAAAAAAAATATACTGATATTAATTCTGATTGGGGAAGTGTTTTTCCTTTTACTTTATGTCTGATTTGAGACTTACATTTTTAAGTGAAACGTAATTTAAATATTTATTTAATGCACCATTTACTTCATAAGTTTTTTTTTTCCTTTAACCCCTTACCAGCATCACCCGAATACAGATCGGGCAACTACTATGTGTAGTATTTGTGATCCTTGAACCGACTTAGGATAGGAGAAAAATTAACATTTCTATTCTGTGATGCCCGAACGGAGTACGGCACTATTTATATTTAATTCACTATTTTCCTAATAGATGGCATGAATGATAAGACGGATAAAACGTGAGACACGAGTTAATTGCTAAGAGAGCTATATGGGCTTGTGTGTAGTACCGTGTTTTGCGATATACCATACTCAGTGGCGTAACGTGCACCCCTGTAACCCCTGCTTTGCAGGGGGCTCAGGTTTCTAGGGGGTCCTAAAACCTGACTTTACGGGTGACTCGAATAATTTCCGTTACGCCACTGACCATACTGTAAAATATTTGTAAAATGTATGTATTGAAAATCATATTGTGCTGTGTTTTTATATTATATTATATTAGTTATATTATATTTCGCTTCAAAGATTTGTTTAATTTTCTCCAATTGAATAAGATGTGTAAGTAACCCATTACCTTTTGGTGTATATGTAAAAATATTATAAATATATTAGTTATTGCATTTAAAATTTTATTTTTGTAATAAAACTATTTTCTAACTTTTATAATAGTATAAAGAACAAATTAAGCAGTCAAAAGGTTTTACCATTTTTAATCCATTTTTCTGAAAGATCTGTCACAGATAAGGGGTTAAAATGACCCTATTCTTAAATTTTATGTATCATTAAAATATATGTAATTCAATTTACTATCAGTTGAAATTATTAGTGCCGTCCAAAATTTAAAATAAATTCCGATTAATAAAAATAGAAAAACGTATTTTGGGGGATTTAACAGTAAGTTTTTTGTTTCAAATTCTGGCCTCGGTACATGATTGATTTCATATTTTAAAATGCTTTTAATTATGAAAACTCTTAAAATTTTGTTTAAGCCATATTAGGTACAATGTTACGTGAAAATTACTTAACTGTAAAATATGTATAAAAATGTAATGAAATTAAATGTGGATAGCAAATATTGATACAAAACATTAAAGTATGAGTGCCAGGGGTTTAAATATCGATTTTATCTTTTCAACTTTGTTGGGAGGGGGGAAGTTACGTTTTCAGTGAATGGATCATTCGACTCAGTCTCGATTACAGCTATTCTAGAACATACAGATATTCTATAACGATTCATTTGAATTATTTATTTACCGATAGAGACAGCATAAATTTAATGTATTTTACAACTATTTCATGTATTTCGCTGTCTCTCCTCATTTGTATAATTCGTTTTAAAACAGATTTATTTGCAAAGAAACAACATTGGCATTTATTGCTGCTAAGTCAGTTGTATTCTAGTAAACACACATATTGTTTTTACTAGCTATTCTTTAGTTCATGCAGTAATAAGTGTATCACTAGTATGTATTCAATCGTACGTTCCATTAAATTATTATTACTTTATTTCCCTTTCATTTGGAAGTTTGGCCTCATGGTTCATAGTTGAAAGAATGGTTACCGATTTAATCTTTTTTAGTCCCATATGAATCAATAATTATATCTTTTTGTGTGTGTGAAAACTAAATAATGAGGAAAATGTTCTTTTATCTCGTGACAATCGAAATTCAGAAAAAAATAAATGCTTTATTTTCAGAAGTTTTTCCAACGATAGTTAATTGTTTCTTCGATAATTCGTTAACAAAGATATATTCTGAGAAGAAATTATCAACCATCGTGTGTTTCTATCTATAACCTGAATTGAATTTAGAAGGTAAATAGAGTATCTATTTCTCGATATTTATATGATTCTCCAACAGAGGACTTTCCAGTATAGGTCTCAACTGTCCAAACATAAGTTTTCTGACATCAGACGTGATCCACGCTTTTCTTTTTTATCGTAAGATCATCTTTAGTGATCAAAAAGCAAACACAAAAACAGTTGAATACTATATACTTTGCGAATATATAAATGCAATATATGGATAAATAATTGAAAGTCAGATCATTTGTAAACAATAATAATAATAATTCTTAAGAAATATGTCATTTTATTCTTTCTTAAGTAAGGAAAAATTATACATGGAAAAAAAGCCTAAAAGGTGAATGCATTTATTTATCTGAAAAATTTTAAATTAAAAGAATTAATAAGGATTTAAACCATGGAAACTGCTTGGAAGTTAAATATAGAAATTGCTCGAATATAAACGTTAATTTGTTTCTAATATATAAATTAATCAAAGTTTAGTAAAATATTAATAGTTATTGTAAGTACCTCACATTTTTATTTAGAAATAAACTACTTATATTTTATTGCCCAAGAAAATTTGCTTGCTTAACTTTATTTTTTACACAGAAATACATAGTTGTATTATTTCGTCCTGACCAATATTTCGTCTTAAGCGTTTTCGTATTAAACGTATTTTGCTGTAACACTTCTACATAAGATTATTCCTTTTCGAGAGCCTGTATTGAAATATATCTAATATTCCTGGCATAAAAGTAATTTACATGATTTATTTAATTTATATATATATATATATATATATATATATATATATATATATATAATTATTAATATATATTTATTATTAAAAATACGTCAAAGAAACTTGTTTTTATTGTTTTTGAAACGTTATAAGTTTGAAGTAAATATTTGAAAATCATAATTTTCTAAACGAAAGCATTCCATTTTGAGAAGTTTAATTGTACATTTAGGTATTATAATTTAACTGACTTAGATAACGAATCCAATTTGTGATTATGTGGGACGTTGATGAAAGATATGCTAATCTCCTTAATTAAGTGATAACTGAGATTAAATCCATAAAATTATGTCCCATTATACGGGTCTTAACTAAACTTTGACATACAAAGAAATGGATCTGACATGCACCCGGATAATTTATAACGTGGCATATAATTAAATAGGTATTATTTGTGTAAATATTTGTCAAAAAAGGATTCATTTATTTTTAAAATTGAAAAATGATGCAAATGCTTATAAATGTAAACTAGGACTGATAATTATTTTTAAATTCTGATAAACTGTGAGACGCTGAGAAAGAACTATGAAATTTAAAATTATTTAAAATAAGTGACCTTTTTATGCTAATTAGATAGAGTTCTTAGATTTTTTCAAAGATATTGCACTATCTTTCGCAATAAATAACACCTCTCTCATTTCATTTATTTGAAAAGAATAGCCTACATGGTGTATATATACATCGTATTTATCCGAATCTAAGCCGCACTTTTTTTCTAATGTTAATGCTACGTCTTAGAATCGAAAGCGGTAAGAGGGAAATTGAACATGATATTAATGGTTAGACCTAATAGAATCATGTAAGTATTGGGAAGTTTTTAATGTTGGTAATATTGGTCTTTTTGTCCTCATTTAAATTTTGTAAATATTGAGGATAACAATATACTATATTTTACATTACTTTTTTGGGTTTTTTTACAAAAGTGGGTTGAGAATTTTGAGTACGGCTTAGAATCGATGGGGGGTTACATTAAAAAATACGGTATTCATATACAGGGTGTTCCTGAATGTCATGAACAAACTTGGAGGGGAGGTAGAGAACATCGGGAGGAACCATAATTACATAGGAAAGCACGGGCGGAAAATGATAGGGAGTGCTGTACGTGAACATGTATGCCAACCATGTCGCATCGGTGTCATGCGTGCATACATGTCAATGGCAGCTATTTCAAACACCTTTAATGTCATACTTTTAATTTATTATTGTTTTTGTAATAAATCGTTCTGTATTGTAGCCTTACTTTCTTTGAGTCTCTTTATCTCGTTAGTGTTTCTGACCATGCTTTTCTATGTAATTATGTCTTCTCAGGATGTTCTTTACCTTTCTTCCAAGTTTGTACACGGCATTCAGGGACACCATATATATATATACATGAAAATATATTTCTTTTCCATGAAAAATGCATTTATCTTGCATTAATTATTGAACAACTGTCTCACATTTTTGTGTGAATATATACATGCGAAATTATATTATAAACAACTTTCAAATATTCGTCTTACACTATTACACATTATTATTGATAATGAAGGAATCATAAACATTCTGAAGTCTTATTATGATCCAGTCAGACATAAGTTTACGAGAATGATGTGATTTTCCAAAATTTATATTGAAATAGTTTTAAATTAGGCAAATTTACTTTTCTCTACGCATTTTCCGTAATGCAAATTCAAATTAGAATGTACATTGAGTTGAGTTTATATACTATATGATATAAGTTATTGTGGAAGTCAAGATTTAATTTAAATTACATAGATTTATGTAGCGATTATTATACCACGACTATTAGTAATAATCTAGATTCGCCTAAATTATTTTACATGAATCAACCTTGTTATATAATAATTGATTTGGTTAAACGAATGTAATTAATGCTATAACCATATCACACATATTTCTGCAAATGGCACAGTGATTTTCTGTTTTAATTTGCATATTTTGATAATTCTTTACATGTATGATATATTATTGAATAATGCTCATTATTGAAAGCATTGGATTTTAATAATCAAATTAACGAATGATGTATTGGTGTATGATTGAAATAACGAATTCATTAATCAAGCGATTGAATACAACATTCATATCTTAGATCTTTAACTATTTTAACAATCACTTTGTCATTTTATAAAACTAAGCAAATGCTTCACGTGAATTTCCATCAAAAATTATTCTACGTCGATTATTAAAAATGTCTACAGTTGAAATTATAATTATCGATATACGAGATGACTTCCAAACCTTGAAGAATTTTAAAGGAAGAAAAAAAAATCATTTAATGAATCCAAATCAAACGTTACTTAATTATTACAGAATGAGTTTGTACCTACACATAATTTATATTTTAATGTATAAAGGTAATTTTGTAATTGACATTTAATTAATACAGAATTTTTTTTCATAAGTGTCTACGACGTATACTAAGGGTACCTTAGAAACAATACAATCATTAGTATAGAAAGCTTACGGACTGAACTCGTTTTTCAGCACATACCACGAAATTGCAGAAAGGAGTTTTTGCGATATTCTTAACGAAACGCTGATTCAATAGAACGTAGAACTTTGACGAAAAATGGAAAATTTTGTTAAAAATAAATCTATAATATGATTACCAAAAACCCGTATTGGATATATTATTGCAAGAAACAACGATGATGCTTTTGCACGCGGTACATCGATTGGAAAGCTTGAGAGAACGTGTTGTTTAATGAATGTTGCTTGAAGATTAGACCTATCAAAAGTGGTGTATCACAAGCTTGAGAAATTCTTAAGGTTAGTCACAGTTTTGAAAAAAAATGCCTGGTGATGAACTTACAGAAATCAAGTGGAAAAAGTCTTCATTCACTGTTTCAGTACTAACTATAAAAATTATTTGTAAATGATGGTGAGTTATTTAATAAATGGTTGGATAAACCCGTCTTTCAAAAACCTCCTGAAGTCATTTTGGCATTGAATTAACAAGTCAAGTGGTTTCTTCAGCGCTTATCTTCTCTCATTCGTCCTGAAGAACACTCGTTAGCATATTATTATTAGGCATATTGAGTTGACGAATCCTGAGCTACAGCAAGCGTTCTAAACGATTCAGATCAGGTGACTGCGGGGTCGTATGTAGTTTATTTGGGACATTATACAAAATCCAAAGCTTCACAATCTCAGCGGTATGCTTAGAATCGTTGTCGTATTGGAAACAAAACGACATTAGGTCGAGTTCAGTAGCTCTTTTCATTAAATTAATTTTCAGGACATCAAGGTGATCATATATGTTTATAATTAATTTGATATTCTCCAACTAGCCAACACCATTGCTCGGCATGCACCCCCACACCATGACTCCACCGCCCCCGTGCTTTACCGTTGGTACAAAATGCCGTTTTTTGAAGCACTGTGCAAGGTTTTCTTGATACCAATTTACGACCTTTTATGCCGAAGATGCAAAATATGCTTTCATTGAAAAATATCACAGTCCTTCAGAACTAAGGAGTCTTATATATATGCTCTTTTGCAAAATCTATTCGTTTCAGCCGGTTTGTCATTGAAATATAACGCTTTCTGCGAGCCACTCGATTAAGGTATCTGGCCCTTTTCAAGTTTTTTCTTGCAGTATCTGGAAAGATGTTTTTGTTGAACTTCTCGTGAATGTCTGCTGCTATTTGAGATTTAGTCAAACACGAAATTTTTCTCCAAGGATATCATGCTTCGTTTTACTCTGATTGTGAATTTAGATGGACGGCCTGAACGAGGTTTGGATGCGTAAACTCCTGTAGGTTTAAAGCTATTAATAATATGTTGGATGGATGAATACTGCCGTCCAACAGATCTGTCTGTATTCCGACGATTTTTTCCATCTTTCCACCTTTCTACAATGATTTTATGCTCACTAACACTAATTTCCTTCCTTTTATGTTCCATGTCCTTTAATTGCTTTGTATCTCACAAAAACGTACAAATTTTATTGCGTAACAACTTTCTTAAGATATTTTACTTGATAACTGAATGCAAAAACTATGTTAACGTAAAATGCGTGTTGATAAAAATTCTAGAAATTAAGAATATTCAAATGGGGATCGCACATTTTTTCTGACTACAATTTGTGTGTTTTGCTACAATCCCATTATTTTATGCAGTTTTAATTCAAAATTAATGAATTCTTGCATGCGCTGTACTTAAATAATAGTAAACGAATTCATGAAATTTTGTTAGAAAAAAATTATCTCTATTAAATTTTAACTTTGCTATATGATTTGTTATGAGTGCATGTAAATCCTTCTAAAGCACTGTCAAGATAATTTTATTGCATTTCAAAATCTTCGGAATTGTTTTACAAATAGTTGCGCACGAAAAAGGATTGTCTTTTGAAAAGACGTATATACGTATCAGTCAACACACTGGTTGTTTGAGACCGATACATACGTCCCGGGTATTTAACGCACCTGTTGAGTGAGATGTATATATACTCCAATGGAATGTAAGGGGTTAAGAAACAAAGAGAGTGAGGAGGGATGTATAGAAATTTAACGTAAGCTTATTGTAAGGAAAAAACATTTTTAACTATTCCAATAGTATGTACTAGATATAATAACATTTGGTTTAATTTCTTGTCTTATATATATGTAAATCCTATTAGTTTTTATATAATAACACTCATCTATAAATACCAAGCACTTACTTCCATTTTGTTATAACAATTTCAGGATAAATTATTTCTTATCATACCAAAATTATCGTAAAACCATCAATATAGTTCTAGTTATTTTTCAATAAAAGTGCTGAAAGTGTTTGATGATTCACAACGTAACATTTACAATTCTTAAACAATTAGAAGTATTTGACTAACGATATGTGTAATTGGCAAACAATTTAAAATAAATTAATTTATTTCAATATAGAAATAATTTGATATATTTTCCACTGATTAGCAGTTTCATGGTACCAAAATTCAAAGTAAATTCTTAATTTAATTTATCCGTCACTAGCAATTTTAAAACCTGTGATTTCAGATACCACTACATTTTTTTAAAAAGCCATGATTCTTTTTATTGTAAATACGTACATTAAGAAAGTGTATATATATATATTGTAATTTCGAATTATGTATAAATATCATGATGTATTTTTGTTGTTGTTAATAACTGATTGGGTATTTATATAACGTTGTTTCAACCGAGAATCTCACCTTGGGAAGGAGTCTTGTTATATTTACATAGTCATTTCTGTTTAAATAGAATCTGCAATGAGAGCAAGAAAAAGAGGGTAAATCACAGTATAAATAAAACAGATGATATATAGAAGTAGTTTGACAAGTGCTTGTTAATCACATTGAGTGATTTCCTTAGTAAAGCAGTCTGGTCAGTTTCACTAACGATTAACAAGTACCATAGAGATCACATTTTTTCTCGGAATAACCTTTGGATAAGGTTCAATTGCATCCCTATAAATGTTTGAGTGGAGTCTCAATAAACTTATTTTAAACGCTTACAATGTCTGAATCCTTCAATCCGAACGTCTGTACAAACAGAATGTGCTACAATATTTTTAATAAAATGTTAAAATGTTTTCAATAATCTTGGACATTTAAATAAGGCTTCTGTGCCGCCATCCACTGTTGAAAGCCTAATGTTTAGCAGTCACATTTGTGAAGTATAGTGTTTATTAAACTATTTGAATACGATCATTGATTGAGTGCATGGTAGCTTTCTGAATAGGTTTTAGAATTACAAATGGTGAATGAATGTTTATGTCTGTGTATGTTCTATTAATGTGATAATGTATCATGATTGTTCATAGCACTTACGAAATACATACCCTGCGGTTATGCTTTTGAATCGAACATTTACGATGATTTATAATGGCTATTTTTAAATTGTTTATTGGATTAATGAACTTGCATCAGAGTGTCTTAATTAACCAGATATTATTCAGATATTTTATGTGAAATATATCACAAGATTCATTTCATTCATTGCTAATTATTGCATGGACTTTTATGAAACCATTTTCAGTGAGCTTAAAAGTTTGTATAATAAACCTAAAATTATTAATAATAAATTAATGACCATTATCAAATAGTAATCCCGTGTTGAAAGTATTTGAAATGCATTTCGTAGGATTTATTTTATAGTAAGCTAATCATTTAATTGTTTTTAATGATTAAATTTCATCGTTTTCTGATAAATGTTTGCCTTAAGGAGCTTTTCGTTATTAAATATACGTAAATTTACAAACCATTTTTTTGTTATAAAATAAAGATTTACATTTATTCTACTAAGTGTGATTCCTAACTGTTAATTAAGTTAATCTTAAAAAAACCAACGTTATTTTGTCATTTTTTTTCAAAAGAAAAGGTGTTCAGTAATCCATCACACTCTTAAAAAAAAAAGGAAACCAAATGATGTCCTTAAAATGATCACATGATCTCGAAGTTCCGTGAGTTAATTTATTTATAACTAATTTGCAAGTTATTAAACTTTCACAGGGATGAATTGCATCATTGGTCATAACAAACATTTCTATTGCGCAAAAAAGAATATATATATATATATATATATATATATATATATATACCGTAAAATCCGGCGTATAACGCGCACCTATACTTTCAAGCTGAATTTTTTAATGTTTAGGTATATTCGCCGCATAACGCGCACACACCCTCTCTCTCCGAAGAAATCACTCTGAAATATTAGTACACATTCCTCTTATGTTTTAAAGTAATTTATTTGAGGTATTACCCCAGATTTTTGAAAGAATAGTATACTTCTAGAACTACGACTGTTTTAGTTCACAAGACAAGTCATTTCTTTTAAATAAAACAGTGTTTCTATACATATAGAAGTAATTTTTTATCTTCATTTTTTTAACGCTAACGCTGTTATACCCGGCGTATAACGCGCACCCTTAAGTTTCGGTCTGGTTTTTTTGTGTTAAAAGTGCGCGTTATACGCCGGATTTTAAGATATATATATATATATATATATATATATATAACGCATATCCATTTTGTACAGTTTATATTTTCTCGTTATCGCCGCTGAGGTTTCTCATAAACACAAATAATAATGTTGTTGCAATGTCTCCGACAAAACTTTCAATCAGCTTCGAAAAAGCTGAATAAGGATTTTAAATACTTCGAACATGGTCTCAAACTGTACAATCTGCTGACATTAATGGATGATATAAAGAAATCATTGCCGTGGTAAGGGCTTCGGATAGGTACACAAATGCTAGGCAAGAACAGATGATGGTGCAACAAGTCTAAACAGCCTCCAAAGCAACATTAACCACTATAAGCTTCTTCCATACTACCGTGGAACCTTCTACAGTCTCAAAGTGATTGACTGTAATGTGGTTGAACTCACAGTAGCCATTCAAATGTTTGTCTTTAATTCCGTGATATTAGCGTATAGTTATCTAGATCAGTCATCCCCAACCACTGGGAGGGGGATTGGTAAGGATCCACGGATCAAATGGTACTTAGTCACCCAAGGAACCTTTGAATTATTGCTATTTTATCTATTGTATAGTACTTCTCTCAGGTTTGTATGAATTTTCAAGGAAATTAATTTATGTCCCATGTTAAATCTCTTTATATTCATTTTCTTGTAATTGTATTTTATCCTAAATACATATTTAAATGCAATTGAATTAAAATTATCAAATCAAAACAAATAATCTGAAATAGAAACACTCAATGTCCCACCCATTAGTGGACCGTGGTCAATGCTTACTGTTAGGCGGCGATAAAAAGGTTGGAAAGCTCTGGTCTAAAATGATGACATCGCACAGTATTAAGCGTGTTTAATCTCACTTTTCGTCTTGGAGCATCTGACCATAAATTCCCATGTATGGAAGAGCTACAACCAGTGGTCCATATAGTTATATGTTTTACGGTAGCATTAAGCAATTACACTTGGTTCGATGGTGTAGTTTTTCTCTTACGACTTCAGGTCATTTCTACTTAACATGGTTCTAATCAGTTAGCTAAATGCTAGTTTGACTATATCTTGTGAGTGATGGCACCATCCTATATGGAACGTTAGTCTGAAGGACTTTCCTAACAATATAGCAAGGACCACATGTAGTTCTAATAATTGTGACGCATAATTAAATTCGTCATTGGTCAATGAAGTAACCAAACCATTTGTCAATCAAGTATATATGAGACGTTACGTGTCGCCTGATTTGACAACAAGGAAATGTCACATACTTGAGGAAACAGTAAATGAATACCTGATATCAAGATTAGTAAAACAATCGCTGGAAATATCACATACATTCCCGTATCATAGCGGAATTCACGAACTATTGATTTTAACGTTCAATACGCAGTTGCTAGCTATTGAAAAGTTCTACGAATTTTTAATTAGTTCATTAATTACATATGAGCTTTATAGATGTTTATTTTGATAAATCATTAATATTTTTCAAGTGGGTTTCGTTTTCCTTTCAAAAGGAAAATATTTTGAGAAGAATATGAGATATTTATTTTATTTATTTTCAAAAAGTCTTGTGCATATCCCTTCGAGTATTTTTTATTTAATTACATCTTGTTTGGAACTGTAATTAGAGAGAGAGAGAGATAGAGAAGTTAATTTTTCTTATTATTATGTATGTTGATTTTCTATTCGTTTGACTGAATTCATTAAACTAATTTTCAAAAAAAGTAAAAAGTCCTATATTATTTTGTATGAGTGTTTTTTTCACAATAATTAATGTATTTCATTAATGTTTGGGACGTTAGAACTTATGATTCATGTTAAATGAACAATTAAAAATTAAATTAAAATATACTTGCATGTAAAACGAAATCGATTATTTCAATTCAGTAAACTAATTAATTTATTTATCTAATTAATATTCATTGAGAAAACTCAGATCTAATTTTCGCAAATATTGTGACGAAAAATATAACATATTATCTGCGTCTACTTAAATAAAAACAAATAAATGAATACTATTATGCTGATATCTTTATGAAATGGAGAAATATTCTTTTTAAATAAAGAAAAAGTTTAAACTAATAAAATGAAATGAAACAAGTATTTATTACATCGAATATTCACACAAAAAGAAAAACAAATTAACAAAATCTTGAAAGCATATGTAATTAATTTAGGAAGAAAATTTGTATGTTTTAGCGTTTAATTTATTATTCCCTTTGAAATACAACGAGAAGGTATTTTTAACCCCATTCTCCATTTCTTTTGCTAACCAGATTAATATAAAAAGTTTTAGTTTGAAATTGTAATGTAAAGGTATTCTTTTTTGTAAAATAATTCCGCTTATATATAAGTATGCATTCTTGAGCAGATGGTTATTGTGCAAGTGCTCGGGTATAATTAGGGTAAACTAGGAAGAGCTAGTTGATTCACTGTAAAATTTTTGAAAACTGAAAAAGTATATGATAATTAAAATTGACTAAATATGATGAAAAATTATTTCAAAAAGTATCTAATGTAAAAAATCTGTGTGTTCAATCTCAAATATTAAATATTTCAGCAAATATAAAACTTAATTTTATATTTTATAATACAATTAAGAAGAGCAAAATTTATAAAAAGTAATCAAAAGTTAATTTAATGCAATAGATGAAACAGAGTTCTATATTGAGATTTATCAAAAAATGAAAAAAACTGATGTATTCAGTAGTAAATTATTCACATACTTTTTATGTTGGGATATTTTAGTTACACGCTGAAATACCCTTTTTTTACGGGTTAATTTGTTTAAAAACATTATATATAGTAAGACCCATACACACACAACAATCAATGTATAGAAAAATGTAATATAATTTCTTAATAAATACACATTATTAATCAATAGCATCCCTTAATCCTTTGCAACGCCCCTTGGGTTCAATTTTCTTTAACTTTCGTTGGGTTCAATTTTCGTTGTAGCGGATTTTTTCTCAATAAAAGAAACATGCCAACAAAATTTCAAGTGTGTTGGTTTAATTGCTCAAAATAGGGGATATTTATCTATAATGCCCCTTGGGGGTCGATTGAGGTAAAAATGGGAATCTTCTTCATGGACTGAAGATAGAGGGCAACCACACCTTATAACTTTCTTGAACATACCGAGTTTTGTTTCTAAGCTGTAGTTGTACGCATATTGTACACTTTCTTTTATAACATATATTAATTGTAAATTCCCTTTATAAACTTATCTCAGTGTTGCAACAGCCCATGAGGACCAAGGTCTGCTGTGCCCATATCAATATACATGACCTTAGTCCCTGAGGGATGCATGAGCTAATGTTCGAGTTAATTGGTTAGTTTGATGTGAAACCCCCAGTATTAAGCTCCCAAGCAAGCCTGGTACTCATTTATTGACCCACTGAAAGGATGAAGACTAAGTCAAACTTGCTCACCCCGGGGTTTGAACCTCGGATGTGGTGTGGAAGCGCAATACACTACCACTCAGCCACTGGGCTTCAATTCCCTTTATCATTTAAGGAAACGAGCTTCACACTATTTTTGTTGTAAAATTCATATATGTTTTTAATTACAAACATTATTTTCAAACAAATAAATTTTCTTGAAAAATTCTAATATACTTCACAGTTTGACGAAATATTTCAATAAACGGTAAGTTTTAATCAAGCAAATAAATCCTTTTGAATTTGTCATATTTTCTTATTAAAAATGTATCTAAACTGGAGAAATAAATGAAATATATGCTAAATTTAGTAAAATTAAAAATAAAATTAAGTCATACCTCATAACAATAAGCAAATGCAAATTAATATGCATACGCGTAATTCATATGTTGCGAATTCACTGAAAAATCAAATCAAATCTTGCCAATTTGTTCCAGAAAGTACTTAACAAAACAATATCAAATTCAATTATTTGACTGTAATCAAGCAGAGCAGAATATCCTGTAAGCGAGACATACTCGTGGGAAGCAAACACGGAGTTCTAATCCGAAGTCTTAATTTGTTTTGAAACAGCCAAAGTTTGTTCAAGCATGTAGTGATGACAGAAGTATTTTTTATTTATTTTCAAATATCTGTTTCCTTAGGCTTTTGTTTCGAATAAAACTGTTGACTTAATAAACCTTAAACAAAGCTACTGAAGCAGCTTAAAAGAATAAAATACATCAAATAAAACAGAGATCGTGCCTTTATTTTATATTGCCTTGCAGGTATCTGGGAAATTTAATTGCTAATTCCTCAGCAAAACCTGCACTATCATGACTTTTATTTAAGAAAAATATTTATTTAAAATTGGTGTTTGGATGTGAAAAGTTAATATTAAGATGCTTGCCTTTGAGAAATAATTCACATGAAAGATATGATTCAAACCTTGTGTCAAATAAGCAACATTTAAGAACTGTTGGGATATAATATTTATTGAATTCAACTAATATTGTTATTTAAATTTTCCAGTTGAACCTATACCGGTATTTGAACCTATTTTAATATTAAAAACTGTACTCATTGGAATCTTTGTTAGAATCGAAAAATAAATTAGACTATTTAAGAAGGGAAGGACTGCGTGTTGAACGTATTTCTTCAAAGTATCTTGCGCTAGAATAATAATCTGCAAATCATATGAAATATAAATAACTTAAAGGAGAATACCATGAAGTATTACGGCTTTATTTGAAATAAGACTTAAAAATTCATATTTTACTTGCGTAGATGTTATTTATTCAAAGAAACTAAAAATATTATACAATTACTTTAAGTTAAAATTTCTCTTAAAATGAACATGTAATTCTTTTTTCAATTCTATCAAAATGTAATTATTATGCAACATATTTTTCAATAATTGTTTTCACCTTTTTAGTATTTAAGGCACATTCCTTTGTGGTAATATAGTTTTGCATTTAGTTTCGATTTACTTCATGATAAAATTTAAAATGCATGTTTAAGGAACACAATGTTTAGCTATAATTTAATTTTTTGTAATAATTACTAAACATTTTACTTATCTCTTTCTAAAGATAATTTAATTTCATATAATTTGGTAGTCTTGAATAAAACATAAAAGAAACATCCAGGAAATTATAAGAGTTACATTTTGTGCACATTTATTCATTTATTTTATTTAATAAAAGTGTATAATTTGAAAATATAAAATATGCGGTTTTTTTACTTAAAAACTCTAATCTTACTTATGATTTACTATAAAGATTTTTTGTCTAGAAGTATATGAAATATTATTACTATATTGCGCTAAGAAACCACAAGAACAACCATCAAATCATATGCATCCTCAAAAGCTATCCCTGCAACGTCATTAATTCACATGGTTTAGCCTCAAAGCAAAAATATCACAGACACAAAGCTCGTAAAGCTACAAGCAACAAAAACATGAGTGTGTCTGAAGCCAGAGAAAAATGTGCAACGACAAAATCTCTACCAACAAAAATGGGCAAAAGAAAACGAGCCCTAAGCGCTGCAGTGCTGAAAAAAAACGAACACACGCAAACTCCTTGAACAAAAGAAGTCTTACAATACCAGTGACCTTTGTCAATGGCTCCAAAAGTACAAAACATCCCAAACATCAAAAGGGAAAGTGTGATGTTGCTAACAAACTTTTTTTTCTCTTAAAGAGAAGTGTGCTTGTCCTTGCTAACAGAATGTTATCGTGAAAAATGAAATGTTAACGAAAGTCTGGACTATATTATGCGGTAACGCAAAAACTTCGTATTTTAGTAAGATGAGAAAAATTAGTATGTTGCAAAGTTTCCATGTCGCAGAATTATGTGCGTAGTTGGCATAGTAAAAACTCGAGACACGTATTTTTCTATAAGTATCTGTTTGTCTAATTAGTCGCGAAAAAGAGGATACATTTTTACATTATTTTGGAATTTTTATTATTTGCTTTCTTGGTTGTAATTGAATTTAACAAACATTAACTTTTTCAAATAATTGGACGCATAATTTAATGTTTTTATGATACTCAACCAGCATAATCTAGTTACTTGAAACAAAAATATTTATTTAAAGCAACTGACTGAATAAATATTGGTTGACTTAATCATCATCTGTAAACAGATAGTTCTGATAAGACAACAGCGGATTGCTACCCAATTTTGTAATGCGGACTAAACACTAAGGTTAATTGAAAATTTCTTTTCAGAATTTCAAAACCTACTTATGCAGAAAGGTTATCCTCAGATATATACAATTACAAGAAAAAAAATCACAAGTCACATCAAGAAAGACTTGTGTTAGACAAATGAAATTTGGTAAGCGTGTTTATACATCTGAAATTTCGCGCTTATGTTTGGTGTTAGTAGCACCTCTCGGAACTTGTGAATCAGGGTTGCTTTAAATACGTGTTGTAAAGCTCGTGAGCGTTATTTTTCTGTGAAATCTGTGGTATAGAGTTAATGTTAGCCAAGAATGTGCATTAAAGACGAAAAAAACCATTATCAACAGCTCACCGAGTTTGAACGAAGTCGTGTAAAACGGCTACGAGAAGGTGAATTTCCTTTCCGTGATATTGCAAAAAGACTTGGCCGGAATGTATCCACTGTGCATGATTGTTGATAGCAATGCCACAAGGGAAGGTACTGCCTCAAGAAGACTCAGTTCCGGGTGATCTCGTGGCACTGGGAGGACCACAGGATTAGGAGTTTGACTAGGGCCCATAGGCAAAAATTCGAAATTCGGTTGGTACCCCAGTGATACAACGAACTGTAAAAATCGGTTACTTCAAGGACAGGTCTGAATCAAGAGTCCTGTCGCGTTTATTCCACTGACCTCAAGTCATTGCCGTTTGTGGCGCCAGTGGTATCAAGACAGAGCTAATTGGAGGACGATGTGGAGATTTGTTGTGTTTTCTGATGAAAGCAGATTCTGTTTTGGTGCCGTAATGATGGTGTGATGGTCAAAAGAGAGCCATGGAAATGCCTACAGCCAAACTGTCTGTAGTCTAGACACACCGGACCTACACCTGGAGTCATGATATGGGAAGCAATTTCTTATGGCAGCAGGAGCACTCTCGTGCTTATCCCAAACACACTGACTTAAAATTGGTACGTCAGTCTGGCAATTCAACCTATAGTACTGCCATTCATGAACAGCATTCAAAAGGAATTTTAAAGCTGGATAACGTTGACACTTATATCACTGTTGTAAAGTAATGTGCTCTACAGAGTGTTGTCATGTTACATTGGCCTGTGAAATCACCAGATCCGTCTCCAATTGAGCACGCATGGAATATCATTGGACGACAAGTCCAGCATAATCCATGGCTAGCACTGACCGTCCCAGTATTGACATATAAATACAGCAAGCATGGAACTCCATTCTATAAAATGACATTCGGCACCTGTACGACACAGTGCTTACACGCTTCCATGAAGAATTCAGGAAGTTACACCCGATATTGACCAAATTTCATTTCTGTGTAATAGTTACTTTTTTTATGTTTGATTTTTTTCCTTCGGTGTAGATGAAGTAAAAAATAAAACAAAAAAACTAATTTTAATATTAAGTATTACCACAAGGAAAATGAAGTTTATGTGTTTGCTTTTTATTATGTTATAAAGTCTAAATATTTTTCATTAAAAAGAAACAGGTACTTTTATACTTTTTAACATGTATTGCGATAAGAGGACGCCTCTAAATAGTTACGAGCGAAAACATTAGGTATATTTAATAGCATCCTTTGGTGTTACCTTAAAAACACACTCACTTGATGTAATTACAAAGCGCGATAAAGCGAAAGATGAAAAAAATATGATCGTACTGACTCGATTGTGCGGAGAGAGAAAAAGCTAAGGTTATGAAATAATGCAAAGTACGTTGTATTGTTTACTACTTTGTACTCATTTATCAATAATTCTCGTTTTGTGTTATTTATATAGTAGAAAACAAGTTTTATTTTGAGTCTAAAACCATCAACTTAAAATCTATCTTTATATAAATGAGTGTTTGTATGTATAAAATCCCATCTCTCCAACTCGGTTCAACCGATCACTGTGAAAACTGGCATATATATATTAATATATATGGAGAAGGATTGTGTGCTATAATTTTTGTTTCAGACCTCCACCAGGTTGCGCTGCAGCATATCAACTTCTGCACCATTCAATGAATTGCCAAGTTGTCGACATGATCGCTAAAATTGATGCTAACTTGGCTCAATCACCGACATTTCGTTACGTTTGTATTGAATAAACATTATATTGTAAGGAACGTTGTTGCGTGCAAATATTACAATTTTAACATAAAATAAAAACAACACAAAGTAATATTAACGTATAACACATCCAGATATAAATCATTTACTCTATTTTAAACGTTCATTACACAAAATGTGTAACAAAGTTTTACTTTTGCTGAGCAGAGATCAGCTAAGGATAGTGTTTTCAAAAATCCACCCACGAGAGACTTACTAGGCGTTATAAATAAAAAAAAAACATCCCTTTTGTCAGCTATTAGATCTACAGACTTAAAATTCAAAAAGTATGGTTTTTTTGTTCAGCTGAGATATGCACGAAGTTTTATTTTTGTTTAACTTGCAAATATCGTAAAACTAACTAATTAAAAACTTCTTAATCCTTCAATGTGTTGTTTAATTTTTCAATTCACCCGTGCGAAGAACGGGTATATACTAGCTAGTTATATATATATATATATATATATATATATATATATATATATATATATTATATATTTCCCGTTTCCAAAATTCAATCCTTTTGTGGCAATATTAAATTCTGAAGTTTTCTTTTTTTTTGTTTCTCCCTAATCTTCATACCATAGAAGATCCTTTTCGGCGTATGTAGACTCCGATTAATAATATTTTGTTTACTATATATAATCATGATTCCCCGTACTATGCATGGTAAATGAAAAAAAAAGGAGAATTTTTCGCAGGAAAAGAATCCACATGGAATAATAAAACGGTTTTAATAATTTACAATAAGATTTATATATATATATATATATATATATATATATATATATATATATATATATAGAAGTAGTAAAATGTATAATTAAGTCATGTATACTATATCATCAGCTCCAGGGGAAAACAAATTGAACTCATGCAATTTATGTTTATGGTACATTTTAATCAATCTGTTTTATTGCTGAGATGTTGCGACGTTGGCTAAATTGAATAAATGTGTTACGCTTGATGTTCGAAGCATCAAATGAGATTGTAAAATATGTTACTGAACTAACTGAGCATCGCTTTGCAAGTTTACAGGTGAACGACGATGCATAATATGTAATGTTCATTTGATTTAATTTAAATCGTTCTATGAAGTAACACAAGCGGTATTGAACGTAATTTTTTACCATCAGTCAAGTGACGAGGCTGATACCTGAAAAGGTGTCTCAATCGTGAAACTTTCTTACCATACCATTTTGGATACAAGGAGCAACACATCATCCTGAACATGATTAACAACTTTTATATGTGGACATTCAATCATAGTTTGAGATTTTAGTATGCTTCTGCAAGCTGATGTATTTCATTTGCTTATTAGAGGTACACTGTTAGTACAAATGAATATTTTAATTTTATGTTCTTTTGTATTAAATATTCTTTCAAATTCATTTCTTCAGTTTATTTAATTTTATTTAACATTTTTGTTATTTCTTATTAGGAAGATATATGAATAAATACGATTTGTTTAAGTTAAAAAAAAGATAAAATACTATGGGGTTTATCCATTCGATATAAAAATGCTGTACTTAATATACATTTAAATAAAAATAATTAAAAACGCATTAAAAAACAATTTTACTAATCCCCTTACCTGCCTCAGGCGTATATATACGTCTAGATCAGCCGATGCGTTAACTGGTCGTTGCGTATATAGATGCCTTTATGAAGTATGATCATTTGCATTTTACTGTTATCAATTAAACTATTCTTCAAGACCTCATTTCTGAGGGAATGAGATTGCAAATGGTTTGGCTCGTGAAGACAGCTATAAAGATTCTACACATGGTGGGTGCCTTATTTTTTCAGAAATTTCTACCTAGGTCAAACAGGATATCAGTTACTCCTGGAGGCAGGCCACCGTACATGAGTGGTATGAAGGAAACCTTCCTGGTGCTGCTTTGCTTGGGACAAGCAGAAGACGAGATGAAACTACACTTGCTGGGTTCGCAAGGGACATACTCAAGCTCATCGCCATGTGACGGGTCTCAAACCTTACCTTCCTTGTCCAAATTGCAATGTAACTCAAGCAGCTCCTTTTCACATCTTGGCTCTCATTGGCTACCATATGAGACAGCTGCTATCAAGTCCTGTTACAGTTCTTCAATGTTTAAAATCGCAAGGCTTCATGGACTTGATTTAGATGCTTCTGTCGATTAAGTGGGATAAGAAGAAACGGCGAACTATTCCTAGGGCTTTGGAACGCAGTCAAATGACGTGAAAAGTGTTTGCGAAAGTTTTATTTAATTTTTAGAGAATGATTTATTTATTGATGCTTTTTCTCCCCCAAATATACTGGAGAACTGCGCGTACCTGCTTGAGAGCAGTTCAGGGAGAGCAGTTCACTTTAATTTTTTTTAGGGCTTCAATTATAGATGAACTTCAAATACGATAAACCCATTGTGTCAGTGAACATTTCATACTGATAAATCTTTCACACTTTTCATCTGATTTATAACTTTGAGATTGTATTTATCTTATTTTATTCAATGTAATTGAAATATTAAAAAATTATTAAATATTAAGCAATACTATTTTCGCTTTAAATTTCAATACATTGCAGAAATTAGAATTATTAGAACATTAGCTTTAAGGAGAATCTAATGGTAATTATTTTTTCCTTCCTTAGATAGCAAGAATTATGTTTCATAACTCTTTTTGCCAATTTTTATTCCTCAAGAATGAAATTCTTCATAATATCTAGAAATGTAAAATGTCTTTGAAATGACTCCTTATTTATGAAATGTAACATTTTGAATTTATTTCCAACACATATGCAGTAATTTGTGACTTTTCTAAAGGTATATTTTTCAATGACAATACACATTTATCATCTGGATATCTTCATAATGTAGCCTAGGTCAAGAAAGCCGCATAAATCAACTGTCAAAAAGGAGGGGGAAAACCATTACATTCTTTAAAGGCCTATTTAAAGTTTTCAATGTGATTTTTTTCAAGGAAGAGAACATTGTATTACGACACATTATCACATTTTAATATCCAATTTCTGAGTTGAACATTTTTACTCTGAATTAGTTAAGCAGCAATAATAAAATTATGAGATATTTTTGTGCTTACATATGTTTCTTGAATGAATATCATTCTTTGACTTATCGAGTAATAGTTGATTGCTTTAAATTTAAAAGAATTATGTGAATAAAAAATCATTTATAATCATGAGATGGGATGAATAAAACTACAAATTCAATTTTGTTATTTATCTTTGCCGATATTATTTTGTAATGATTTTGAAAATATATATATATATATAATTCTTAAGAGCTTTATTTATATCGTTAACATATATTCATCACATATGTTAATAACGGTAAAATAGAATTACACTAGTCATCAAAATTAAGGGATAGTGAAAAAAATAAAGAGTACTTGACACTTAATGAAACATTTTTAAGGGAAATTTGTACAGGATAACTAATAAACGAAAATTACGATACTTGGCACTTGACAAAAAATATTGAAAATAAAACCTAATATTTGGAAATTTTTTAATGCCACCCACACATTGCTCAATACGGTTAAAGCTGGAAGAGAAAGGGGGTCAATATATCCGGGTGATACTTTCTGCTTGCTAAATATGCTCGATTTAGCCGAACATTGTCTTCCAACATCCCGCCTGGTATTAAAAATAATTCCTTAAAACTTTTTATACATAAAATTTACGTATTTCAGCGTAGCGCAACATAAGAAATACTTTGTTGCCCTTTTTATAATATAGTTCGCTAAAACTTGAAATATATGACAGATGAAGCTCATTTTTTCTGTAAAAACAGAATCAGTATTTTTTGTTCTCAGGAAAAGTTCACAGAGAAATTGAATCGTGAAGATGATCCTGAAATACAGATCTCTGCTTTACTTAAAAAAGTTTCTTGTCACGATTTTTCTCAAAACTGATTTATAGCTCTGTGATACCTTCAGTAGAAGTTTCCCAAGATTTCTCACTTGTTTCGATAACTTCCCAATAAAGTACAGTTCCAGGTTTTATCCAGTGTCTGAAGTTCTTACCGGAAATAGATACTATCATTCATTCTCTACTTACAAAATGATTTTCCCGTAAAGATCTCCATTCATTTATTTTCTAAGATTAACGGCATTCAAGTATTGCGATAAATAGAATACGATTTTGTTGAGGCTATAAATTTCCAGTTGGGTGGTTGCTTTTACGTGTGAGTTATTATTCAATTCAGTTCTTTTTATTTCTTAGAAAAGAAAAAAATAGTGATAATTTATGTAAGATTTTTCACGTGCAGTTGTTGTTGGAATACCTTTAATAAATAAAACACGAAATTCTCTGAATGTATTAAAATAATTATGCATTATATGTATTATAAATTTATATTACGCTATTCTAAAATGATTTATTTGTATGTGAAAGTCAATAGCTTATATGATATGTTCAATCTTACTAATAATTTAATAAGTCCTGTAAAAATAGTGTGCACAGATTAACAAGATTAGTTATATCAAACTTATTTATAGTTATGCTTTAAAATGATAAAATAATATTAAAAATTGCAAAAAATAAAAGTTATTCACTCATTTATAAAATTAAATCGCCATATACATTGTTACTTAAAAACTTCGTAAGTGTTTCGGGTATTACTCTATACTCAAATAGGGGATGAATAAAATGGAAAATTAAAAACATTATGCTGTTTTATGCTTAATTGCAACCCTCCGAAATTGTAAGTGAAGATTAATTTAACTGCATTGAATGGTTTAGAATAATATCAAATTAACGTGTTAAAACAAAGCCACAGCAAAGCGTCTCCGGTCAGCTAGTAATGTATAAAAAAGCAAAACGTTGCCTACATATTTAGCTATTATGGTTTCAATAATGTGTAATCAATTTAACTACTTCTGCTACATATCTTAAAATCCGGCGTACAACGCGCATCAATACTTTCAAGCTGAATTTTTTAATTTTTATGTATATACGCCACCGCATATCACCCCTCCCCCCATTTTACGAAATAAACTGAAATGTATGTAAGAAATATTCTTAAAGTAATTTTTTCAAGCTTTAGAAAAAAAATATTATACTTCTCGAACTACAACCCTTTATACTCATAAGGAATTTCATTTCTTTTAAATAAACATTATCTCTATATGTAGAAGCAGGGGCGTATCTACCACCGTATCAATGACCCTAAGTTTCAGAGGGTTCCAAAATGAGCAACAATAAATTGTAAAATGTTGAGACCCCACCAAAAAGGGCCTCCAAGGAACTTTGATACGGGGCTCACACACACACACTCAAGATTAGCTATGCCAGTATGTAGAGAAGTCTAATTTTTTCTATCATCTTTTTTATATTTTTAAAGCTCTCATTTTGTGATATCCGACGTATAACACGCGATCATAATTTCGATAATATTTTTTTGTGTTAAGTGCTCGTTATAAGCTGGATTTTATGGTACAAGGAATTTTAAATCATTCCAACTTTTATTCTGGCCACAGTCTATGTGTATGACAAACAACCCATAGCATGACATCCACTTATTGTCACTTGACTTATGTCAACAGTCAACGGATTGTAACTTTCATCGAACTCAGACGGGTGAAACGCATTATTGTTCATTAGCTGTGTTTTCTCGAGGCTGCATTTTCTGAATAAAATATTAAATTTATATGTTATGTTGAAGCGTATATTTACTGCCCTTCTTTTAGAAATAAATGTAAAATGTACTACTGCAGGAAATCATATCGAGTACTCTCTGAATGTATATAAATATATTACTTAACATAATTTAATATATAATTATGTTACTTAGCAGAATGCAATACATAATTATGTTACTTAGCAGAATTCAATACAAATAAAATACAGAGTGATAACTGTCTTTAATGTTTCTAAGCAGAAAGTATTGATGTGTTCAAGATCAAATGAATCTTTTATTTATATATTCATACGGTATTGTTTGATATGCGGAGTAAGGTATGGCTTAATGAGTTGATTCAGTTTATAAATATCTTATTCAAATTTCCCAATTTCGGGCTCATCTTAAGTAAATTCCCTGTCCTGTTTTTGTCTGCAATGATTCGTATTTTGTTTGAATTGCTTTTTTCATGCATTATAGCATGTTATTCCAAATGCATTAACAGTTTTTTTTTTTTCAATTGAAGATTAAAATAATTTGTTATGCATATAAAAGTTTTATTTCTGCCATTGTTATTGTATTATGAGCAAGGATTTTAATGATTGTTCTTTTTTTATGTAGCAGTTGCCTAAAAATTTTTATTATTATTATTAAACTCCTGATCCCGTATTATTTACGTAAATAAGTAAATTATTAATTAAAAAGATTATTTATTTTGAAAAGGTTTTTGAAAAATAAACGTATGCATGGATTAAACTTCAAGATTAATTTTCCCAATAAAATCTCTATTTAATTTTATTTAATAATTTGATAGAATACCATTGTAGAAAATATATTACTTCAATTTATATTTGTGGCATTTTACTTTCAAAAAAGGTACTTTTCATATTGATAGATTTTTTGTAATAAAGATTAAGCATTCAATCGAAAAATATAATTTAATCCTAATGTATATTATAAACGTGAAAGTTTGTGAGGATGTTTGTGAGTCTTTCACGCAAAAGCAACTGAATGGATTTTAATGAAACTTTACAATAATATCGCTTATAAATCAGAATATCACATAGGCTATAATTTATAAAGATATAAAGATATTGTGTGAAGTGTCCAAAATATAACAATAACTGTCAAGTAAGTAGGAAAAAATTCTGCCACCTGCAAGCTTTTCTAGCGTGCCACATCAGCATATTTCTATATTTCATGTATGAAGCAAAACGTTCCCCTCTGTTTTATCTACGACAGGTACCACTTCGTGCTCGATTCTAATGTTTTGCTTTGTAATCACTGTTTTTTTTATTTCAGAATAAAACTTACTTTTATCGCTTCTGGTATTTAAAGTAGATAAGTTAAGTCTTTCACACTACACTATATCATTTGGACAAATTTGCAACTTTGTTTGTGATTAGTAGTTAATTATAACGCTATAGTTTTAATTGAATAGGCAGGTATTGCATTTTTAAGTATAAAAATAATAACTGCCGTCCTGTATTTTTTGGAAGTGTAAAAAAAAACACCTACTAAGAATTATGCCGCGGAAGTGTAATCTTTCCCAACGCCCTAATTCAGCTCGAGCTAAGAAAGTAGCTAGATTTGACGAAACGTTTCCACAAGCTGAACTGTGAAGGCTTGAACAGGCGGAGCGTGAGGCAGCTCACAGAGCCGCTATGAAACCAGAGTGGTTCCAAACTCGGCGTCGACGTCATGCTGAATACCTCGCATCTCAACGGGCTGCTGAGACACCTGAACAGTCTCAAGCTCGGCGTCTTCAGCATGCAACTTACATGGCGCCTCAGAGAGATACAGAAACCAGTGAAGCAGCTGAATCTCGCAAACGTGCTGTTGCTGAATCTCGCAAACGTGCTGTTGCTGAAAGGGCACAGCAGCGACGTCTAATATTCACAAAAAAACATGTGGGGGTATTCGATAAAGCTGCATTCGAGTATGACGAAACTCTTGATTACGAAAGCCACAAGCTTATAAAAATAAAAGCGATGAATAAAGAATGCAGATTTTGCGGTGTTCTTAAATGGGAAGAGGAATCTACAGGCATGTGTTGTTCGGGGGAGGGGGAGTAGCCCTTCCTTCAATAGACGAGCCAGTTGAACCTCTTAAAGAACTTTTCTCTCATGAAACGGATGAGTCTCGCCGTTTCCTAAGAAACATAAGAAAATACAATACATGCTTCCATATGACATCTTTTGGGGCGGATAACATTGTTGCGATGCAGGGATTTTGCCCGACTTTCACAATCCAAGGGCAAATATACCACACAATTGGCTCTTTGCTTCTTGCTACCAATACGCAACCAAAATTTTTGCACGTTTATTTCATGGGCGATAAGGACGCATAAGTTAATAGGCGTTCTGAGTACGAACAAGGCGTGGAAACAACACGGTTCAAAAAATACAACAAGTTCTAGATGATCACAACATTTTAGTGCATGAATTTAAAATGGCTAAAGATAGAGTGACTAGCGGTAATTATAAGGTAGTGATACACCCAGATCGTGTACCACGTGGTGAATACGTAAGACTATTCAATGCCTCAACCACAAATGAAATAGCTGCCGTAGTAGTTAGTAGTGAACGAACTGCGTCTCGGGACATCGTTATTCTGACGCACGATGGTCGACTTGCCTGAGTTCTGGACACTCATAGATTTTATGATGCTTTTGAGTACCCGATAATTTTTTGGAAAGGACAAGAGGGATACAGTTTTGATGTTCCTCAGATAAACCCATTTACAAAACAACCCATACCAAATAAAAAAAAAGTCCTGCAAAGACTTTTATGCATATCATATGATGGTACGTCGCAACAATTTTAAGTTATTGCTTCGATGTAGACTTCTCTTTCATCAGATTTTGGTGGACATGTATGTCAAAAAAGAGAATGAGCGCTTAAGGTTTATTGCCTTAAACCAAACGAAACAGCGAGCAGAAAACTACAAACATTTACAAGACGTGATAATGAATGAGGCGGATTTAGATCCAAATAGCTTGTGTCAAATGGTAATTCTTTCGTCATCATTTGTAAATAGCGCGAGATATCTTCATGAATACACGCATGATGTGTTCACATACGTACTTAACTACGGGAGGCCTGATCTGTTTATTACAATGACATGTAATCCCGCCAGGCCAGAAATCACTAGAGAGCTCATTTCAGGTCAAAATTCAACGGACAGACATGACTTAACAGCAAGAGTATTTAAAGTAAAAGTTCAAAAATTAGTTGCTCTACTTACAAAAGGTAAAATATTTGGTGATATGAAGTGCTTCATGTACTCAATCGAGTGGCAAAAAAAGGTTTGCCTCACGTGCACTTACTGCTGTGGTTGATGGAAAAGTTACGCCCAAACCAAATTGACGAAATAATAAGTGCGGAGATACAAAACCTAGAAAGTGATCGGAAGCTCTATGATACTGTAACCAAAAATATGATTCACGGTCCCTGTGGTGCACTAAATCCGCCATTACCATGCATGAAGGAAGGAAAATGTACCAAAAATATCCAAGGGGACTTTTAAAAAATACTAAAACCATCGACAAAGGCTATCCTTTGTAGAGGCGTAGAGCACCAGAAGATGACGGTCATACGTTAGCTCAAAAACCCCGTGGTGGAATACAGGAAATATTGGTTGACAATAGCTAGATTTTCCCATATTCTACTCTTCTCTCTAAAATTTTTAATTGCCATATAAATGTAGAGTTCTACAATACGGTAAATGCAATACAATATATTTGTAAATATATAAACAAAGGTAGCGACCAGGCTATTTTTAACATCCGACAGCAGGATAATGTTAATAATGTCCGAGAACTAAGGTGCAAAAATTTCGAGCTGGTGGATATGTTAGTAGTAACGAAGCAGCGTGGCGAATATTGGGTTTGCCTCTGCATGAAAGACACCCAACAGTCATTCAACTTGTGGTACATCTGTCCAATAGAGAGCGGATTTACTTCACTGAGAACAATTTTAGAGAGAGAATGGCCACACCACCTAAGACGACACTAACTGCAATATTCCTGCTTTGCCAAAATGATGCATTTGCAAAAACATTACTTTATGTTGACGTACCCCTCTACTATACATGGAATGTATCGTTGAAATAATGGAAGCGTCGTGTACAAGGAACGCATGACAACGGCTGTCCTGGTGTGAAGGTAGGGGATACTCTTGGACGCATTTACACAGTGCACGTTAGTAACTTCGAATGTTAGTGTTTGCGAATGCTGCTGGATGTAATACAGGGTCCCACTAACTTCTTGGATCTAAAAACAGTTGACGGCCAAGAATTTGAAACTTTCGTCAAGCGTGCGAGAAGTTGGGATTGTTGGAAGATGACAACCACTGGGATGCCACAATGGAAGAGGCCGTACTGTGTCGCTCTCCTTCGCAAATAAGAGAGCTATTTGCAATATTTATATGCACTTGCTGTTTATCCAATCCACTTGAACTATGGGATAAGTATAAAGTTGCGTTATATCAGAGGATATCTTGCACAGATTTGAAAACTGGATCAAGTCTCAACAATGATATATACTTGAATGAAGCGCTGATACATATAGAGGATAAAATAATAAGGATTTCCGGAAAGAAATTGTCCAATTTTGGTAAGCCCACACCACAGCGTCGAGGAGTGCTGCCGATTTGATCAAAGAGCTAAGCTACAATATCGCATTATTAGATACTCAGGTCAGCGAAACTGAGTCACGCCTACTCCCCGAGCAAAAATACATTTATAACAAACTATTACAACGAATTGAGCTTGGAGAGGGTGGTCTTTTTTTTCTTGATGCCCCGGGCAGTACAGATCAAACATTTTTACTTAATTTGCTTCTAGCAAAAATTCGTAAGGACCGTAATATTGCATTAGCTGTGGCTTCCTCTGGAATCGCTGCAACATTACTTAGCGGTGGATGGACGGCACACTCGGTTTTTAAATTATCTCTTAATCTGTTAGCGAAGAAACCCCAACGTGCAACATCAGTAAGAACAGTGCCCGCGGTGCCCTGTTGCAACAATGTAAACTGATCGTGTGGGACGAGTGCACTATGTCACACAAACGCGCCATCGAGGTTCTTGAACGCTGTCTACAAGACATTGAAAACAATTGAAAGTTGATGGGTGGTGTGGTAGTGTTATTGGCAGGGGATTTTAGACAGACTTTACCAGTTATCGAGAGAGACATTGCAGCAGATGAAATTAACGCAAGTCTTAAAGCATCATATCTGTGGAACAAAGTTGAAAAGCTTTATCTTACCACTAACATGAGAGTCCAGTTATTCAACGATGTTGAGTCAGGAGCATATGCTCAAAAACTTCTAGAAATTGGCAAATGCCATCTAGACACCGACCAAGAAGGTATGGTTCTTTTCACACACTAATTTTGTCACGTTGTGGAGTCGGAAGACGAACTCATTGATCAAGTTTTTCCAAATATGCAACAACATATTCTCGATGAAAAATGGTTGTGTGAAGGAACTATACCGGCACCGAAATATGAGACTGTTGCGAAAATAAATAAAAAAATCTTGGTCGAAATAGCCAGCGAAACATCAGTGTATAACTCCATCAACACAGTCATGTCATCTATCTGATGACCCTATGAGCTATCCAGTGGAGTTCCGAAAACCTTTGGATTTATCTGGGGTGCCATCACGCAAGTTGGAATTGAAGGTAGGTGTACCCGTTTTGTTAATGCGCAACTTGGACGCGCCAAGATTATGCAACGGTACTCGGTTGCGAATCACCGAACTAGGAAGGCATATTGTGAAGGTCACAATCTTAACTGGAGAGGCCAAGGGAGACAATGTCCTTATACCACGCATCCCAATCATACCCAATAACTTACCATTTAATTTTAAACGCCTGCAATTCCCATTAAAAGTTGCATTTTCAATCACTATCAACAAATCGCAAGGCCAAACTTTAAAGGTAGCAGGCATACATTTGGGCTCGCCATGTTTTCCCCATGGCCAGCTCTACGGGGCTTGCTAAAGGGTTTCTGAATCGCAAAATCTTCATGTTTATGCTGAACGAAAAAATCGTTTAACATAGTTTATAGGAGTATATTACAATAGCTACCTATATTTTTTGCATTACTATCAATCATCATTTACATAAGTACATCTATCAACACAAAGTATAGAATTTATAATACCTATCAGTGAGATCATCATCAAAAATACTTAGATTCAGTTATCATACATTACACAACATGGAACAAGGGTCTCTCAAAGTAACTCTGTTTGTCTGTTACGACTTCACGACTAAACCGTAGAACCAATTTTAATGAATTTTGGTATAAAGATAGATAGAGAGGACCTTGGAGAAGAAAATAAAAGCTACTCTCTCTCTCAAAGGACTAATCCTGCGCAGACGAAGTCGCGGGCACCAGTTATATAATATATATACGTATCTATGTAAATAAACTGCAGTCTAATAAACTTAATTTTGTTAAATATATGGTTTTTTTTAGCATTCTTTAACATGAAATTCTTTTAGCTTGAAAAAAAATCATACCCTCTCAGTTTTGTGCTAAACGATTTTCAGTACATGTAAACTTTCAAATAAACTATTTTAATGATCTGAAGTTTAGGATTCCTTAATGCTATTTGTTTATCTAAAACGTAAAAACGGATGTTTACATGTATGCATGACCTCGCTTCACTCCAACACTGTTCAACCGATCACTATGAAAAATGGCATGTATATGTATTTTTTTATGGAGAAGAGTTTTGTGCTATCTTCTTTGTTGCAGCTCTCCACCAGGTGGTGCTACAGAATATCTACTTCTGCACAGTTCAATCAATTGCAAAGTTGCCAACTTCACTTTATCGTCAACATCTCGCTATGTTTCCATTGAATCGCCGTTATAATTTAGGGAACGGAAATGCTAGCGAATATTACAATTTTAACAGAATAACAACATAAAGTAATAATAACGTATTACATTTCTAAATATAAATTATTTACACTACTTTAAGCGTTCATTACACAAAATTTCTAACAATGTTTTGCTTTTGCTGGGCAGAGATCAGCTTAGGAAGGTGTTTTCGAAAATAGACCCACAAGAGACTTAAGGGGCGTTATAAATAAAAAAAATCATTTTTATCAGTTATTAGATCTAGACTTAAAATTTAACAATTTTTTTTCGTTTAATATGCTTTTTGAGTAAAATTAACTCATTAAAAACTTATTTATCCTTCAATCTGTATTGTTTAATTTTTCAATTCACCCGTGCGAAGAACGGGTATACCAGCTAGTAACTTATATAATCAATAACATTTGTTTACTTTCTTCACATTGTAAAGAAAAATGAAAAAATAATGCAATTTTCAGCAAAAAGAGACAAATATGTCGTTTCATTCACAAACATTTTTAGGTGACAAAGTGAAAAGGAAGCAGATATATAATGTTACGATTTCCTTACATTTTGAGTTCTTTCACTTTGGCCATTTGTATTCTTAGAAGCAAAGCTTTTACACAAAAGAATACAAATAGATCCGAAATATTCTTCCATTTGTGCACATCTCTCTATGCAATCTATAAAAATACGACAGATTTTCCAAATGTTGTTTGCTTACTAAAAATTGTGTCTTGTTTTGAAATGTAAAGTGTAGTAATGGTTTTGTAAATATATATTTCGTTTTCTCACAGATCTGATTTGAAATTTTATTTTAAAAGAACATCAATCGAGATAGAGTTTTAAAACAATTAGAATGAGGTTTCATATAGAACTTGGTATTAGTCTTGTAATAAATAAATAAATAAATATATGAATGAATTATTAAATGTAAATAGTGATTTTAAATTGATTCACGTATCTTAGAGAAGTTATCAAGGAACTAAACTTTCGTGCTTGTGTTTTTCGTCTAGTAAACTTTTTTTCGAGAATTTATTAATGCATTTTTTCCTAACATTTTATATTTAAAAATTACTACTGTTTGTTATCAATTTGTGGATTTTGGAAGCTTTAATGAAAAACTGAAACATTTAAAACATTAAAACTTCATACACACGCAATTGATGCATTCATTCTTTAATCACTCCCTCACACTTCGGTCTAAAAATTGAACTGATGGGAAGAAAGAAAACCACACCGTCTTTGAAGGGTGGGAAGTGGAATAAATTTCGAAAGAGGGAATTTCAATGGCATAAGCAAAGAAATCACCAGGAAAATGTTGATGTTGAGAGGGTAAGGGGAAATATATCTGTGAAGAAAAAGTAGGAAAGCTTTATATACTCGGAAATGTCCTCGCTACATAAGACCATGCAGCAAGAAAATGAATCAAAGTATAAATATATTATTAAATATACACGCGATTGTGAAAATGAATAAATGTATCAGGGCAGTTATAGAGGAACATTTTTTTCTATTTTAAACAATGCAATGAGTTTTATTATTTTGAATAGATCAGTAGAAACATATTGATGCTATTATTTTAAAATAGAAATATGTGTAATTGAAACGTGGGAATAGTCCAGATTAAAAAAAGAGTTTTGCAGTATCAAATAATGGTGAAATATCGAATAAATTAAATTAGAAAAAATTTGATTGAATTCCTCAAAATTTCTCACCAAGAGAAATCCTTCTAATAAGAAATTGCGCTTAAAATGAGAAACTGCTTTTTTTCCCTATAAAATTAATCTTAACCACTCTTGTAATCTTTAATTTGTGATATATTCGTACATTTGTTGAATTTATTGAAAGAACAAAATAATTACAATACACTAAGTCAATGAAAATAGTTCTCATGTTTCTCAAGAAGTTTGTGTTATTTCCTTCTGTACATCATTTCCCTTGGTTGATTAAAGATCATTACTTAAAATATGTTGGTGTTAAAGTAAATTGAACGTTATTAAATTTGGCAAAATATCAAACATTTTTTTACAAAAAGTATTACATAATTTTGGATACCAGTGCATTTCTGAATTTATAATGATATTTTCCACGGCACCACATCATATTTGATTATTTTACTTCACATTTATTATTATAGTTATTACAAAATTACTGAAGTTGAGAAACACATTTATCTACGATCTCGTAAATTTACATAAAATTGATACATAATAAAATTTTTATTTCTAAAAGAATTGGTTTGAAAGTATTACTTCAGAAATAAATTATTCATCAATTTACACAGATGATTCTTAAACAATTTTACCTCAATAATAACTGCAGTCAATTAACAATCAAAGGTTCATGATCTGCAATAATTTAACATAATTCTATATATAAAGTATTTTAAAATTTGTATCTTGAAGACAAGAAACAATACTTTTCTCCAGAAAAGGAGCATTAAAAAAAGAAAGAAAAGATACAGCTTTGCTTGGATATGAAAACAAACACACGTCCCGCTTTTTCAGTTACATCTATACACGAGTAATATATGTAACTACAAACAGTTTTACGAAATGTAGCATTATATTTTGGTATTTACATGTAATAATGTATGAAAAGGAAACATAACATGTAAACTGTTAAAGTATGTACAGTAATCTATTTGGAAAAAAAAACTGGTACGTGTAAGAAAACCAAATTTACTAAATTATTACTTTATATTTTCAAGAAAAACTATTCTTTATTAACCGTACTTGACATGCAGTTCGTTTCAGTTGCATAAAGTAAATATTTTTGTCTGTTCAGCCATTTATTTTAATAGTTCCATTGGAAAAGTAATTATTTTAATATGTTCAAACACAGGCACAAGCAAAAACAGAACAAAAATAATTACCCAAATACATGTTATGTAAGTTTTACCATTTCATAAGCATTTTCTTGCTGTTATCGGAAAACAAATTATTTGTTTTTTCATTCGTTGCAATTAAATTAATCAAGAGTTGATAAAATATATTAAGCGTGTTTTTTTAAGTAAACCTATAAAAACAGAAAATGTTTTTAATTCTTTTCTTTAGTGTAAACATATGGTTTGTAATCAAATAAAATTTCCTATACAATTACTTCGAATTCAAAGCTCAGTAAAAAAAGAACTGTTCTAAAACATACATACACACAGAAAAAAGACAGAAACATGGAATACATGATGCATCAAGAAGCCAAACTTTATACAAAAGATGATATTTTCTTTTGATTTAATTCACAATGAGAAATCAGCATACACTGTATTTTTATCCTTTCTCCTTGATTTAATTAATGAGATAACATACATAGATTTGTTTAATCGTCAGCATTGTAATGTTTCCGAAAATAAATCATTATCTTTTCTTATTTTCATTAAAAAGTAATTAGTTTAATTTGATGTTCCCAAATTAAATTTGCTCATTTAGAGGATTGTTTTGATTCAATTGCTTAAATATAAAACACATTGTGCCATTCTAAGAGATGCAATTTAATATTTGCCAAAAGAGGGAAATATTCTTAAAATAACTTTCGAAAATGCTCTTAATTGTAAGAGTTGAGGTGCAATATGTATGTTTTATGAGCTCTTTTTAAAAATTAAAGGCAGCTTAAAGCTATGTTTTAATTGCAATATTTTTTTTACATTTCTTGGGCGATTTACTTCACTTTTTTTGTATTGAGATATGCAAAGTTATTTATTCCCGTGTTGGTAATCATCTCTTTTATTTGTCTGGTTTTTCTAATTTTTATTGAAATTCCTCTCTAAAATTTTGCTTAGGAATTAATTATTCAATCGGTTACGGAAAAAATATAATAATTAATAAGGGATTATTGAATCATCTTTTAAGTTATTGAACATACATGTCCGTATATATTACTAATAAAAAACTGATGTAAAATAAATCCATAAAAAATTACAAAAGTAAAAAGAAATGATCACAATCATATTATTTTTCAAAGAAAAACGTTTCCGAGCATTTTTATTCAAATATTATTGTTTATTTTTCCTCGCTCTTTCTAAAATGAATAATAAGGAAGAAGCGTAATAGTTTTAATCCCCTTTAAAGAGCAATGAGTTTATACTGAAATCACCTATTCATACATTCATGCATACAAATCAGAGCAACTTCATAAAAATTGGTCTGGAGGTGTGTGTTTTTTTCAATTCCTACTATTAATTTACATTCTCTCTATATTTATTTATTTATTTATTTATTTTGGTGGAATTTTCATTCGTTAATAAAATACATATTTTAAAGTGCTCAATCGAGCTGAAATTTAATATGTATGATTATTTTGGATGGCAATACATTAATTTTTAATTATAATTAATAAAAATTAATTGATTAAAATTAATTATTCAAAGAATTAAAAATACAGCCACGTTGACATCATTTTTAGCGACCTAACGACCCTTTTGGCGACTTGTGTCAAAACTTGAAAACGTTTTTTTTTCCCTCACCTTTTAAAGCATTCAGTTGAACTGAAATTTTGTAAACACTATTGTTTCGGATGACAATACGATACTTTAATGATAATTAATAAATATTAATTACCACTTAATGTTGTGATTCTGTCCTATGTATATACATATTTACATTAATTGTAACTATTTCATAAAAAGTAACTAAAATAAAATTTTTATTAAATTGCTCGTGATTTTTATGAGTGAAAGAAATGTTTGAGCAGATGGTTTCACTATGCAACCATGGCCCATATAAGACTTGAATTATATACAAAACAGCTATAAATAGAAATTTAGTAATAATTATGTATTAATTAAGAAAATGTTACTTTTTTATCATTATCTTTTACATAAATTTCACTTATTTTACCTACAGATATGCTACATAACACACTTCACCTGTATAAAGGTAATACGTATTAGAATCAAATTACTTTTAAAGAAAATTTTGTTTTATAGCATGCATATCTCTTTTAAGCCCATATTCTACTTTTTTGGGGTGGGGGAGATATTAGTAAAAAATATATTTTAAAAGTTTTAGCTGTAAATTGTCATGAATTTCTATTTGGAAATAATAAGGTAGAATATTCAAACTCATATCAATAACAAACAGCGAACTTACTTCTCTCAACTAATGTACATTCAAAAACAGATTGTGACAATATCTCATGAAATTTTATGAGAAGTCAACTTTACTCTTATTATCTCGGGGATATATTGAGAAGCGTGTGCTATTTATGTGCTAATTCCATCATGTTAGCTTTATTTTATCTTTGACGGGTTTGAATCGGTGATACAAAGTTAAATTCCTTTGGCAGCTTGTTTAATGAAGCTGTCAAAGCAGATAATTCAGTTGATGAAAAGTAAATGAAAAATAATACCTATGACCATCGATCAATGACTTTATGTGCATATGTGCTTTTCTTGAAAAATCTCTTCGTCTATGTTGGTGTCTTTGTTATTGACATTCTGACAAGTTTCACATTAAATATGTTTATCTATCTTATAAGTATATAAGGAGCAATGGATTTGTATACTTTGAGAAAGGGACGACAGATGATGTGATAAATAGGCAACTAAGAATTAGAAAGTAAGTGTAAATAGAAAAGAAAATACTTTTAATGATTGTTTTACAATTACAGTTAAATTAACCCCCTCAGCTTTAGTATTCGAATACCATCTTTAAAATATAAATTTCATAACATATTCGTTGTTTTTAAGTGATGTTTGAAAGGCTGAAGTCCTGGAAATAAACATAAGGAAATATATAAATTTAAATATCACAGATGAAAAAATGTACTTTTATTTGCAATATCATTTTGCATGTGCTTTTATATTCAGATACAAATAAATGACTACATTTGAAAAAAAAATATAAATTGAGGCATTAGTAACATATTGTTGAAACACCAACTGCCACATTTAAAACATGCGTATCTTGCATACAAACTGTCAATAATCTAAGGTTACTGGTTTACTGTGCCAATAGAAAAATTTAAATTATATCACTTGATTAACTCTTATTATCTTTTTCTTTCTGCTCTACTAATATTTACTAACTATAAAAATGAAATGCACTCTGTGATTTAATATTTCTATAAATATATATTCTGTAACATCAAATCAATATATTTAGATGTAATCATTGTAAATCATATGTAAGAATAACATGAAAAGATGATTTGCGCATTATAAAAATTGATCGAAACTCCATCATGTTGGTAAGAGGACTGTTATAATAAACTGCAAAGAAATAGAGTAAAAATAAAGGAATGCCTTTGATTATTTAAAAGTATGAAGTAAGAAAAAAACTTGAATTTTATATAATTATATATATATATATATATATATATATATATAAACAGCATTTGGTAAAATCAGTAATATTTAAATTAATCTTAAGTATGAGACATTTTACATATTTTAATTCTATCTCTACAAAAACAACAACTTTATACTCATTTTCATGAATTCATACTTTATTTTATTGTTTTTAAATATACGTTTAGCATGAGATCAAATATTTTATGTGGCACATACTATATTATGATGATGATAGTAATTTTTTTATGTTTTTAATAACTTGTAAAATAGCAGCTTATCTTCTTTTCATCTAATGCTATTTCATCCGTAGTCTTATGCATATTTGTATCTCCTGTGTGAATTATCTTAATAAAAATAAATACCATTCATTAATTTAATATTCGTTGTTGGCAAAATAAACTGGCTAATTGAAGAAAATGATTTAATTTTGAAAATAGGTTAAAATGGGGAAACATAATACTTGATAAAAATGGCACACAAATCGCTTTATACAATTTATTAAAATATGTTTGAAAGTCGTTAAAATGTTTTCCTTCTTGTGACATTTAGATTATAAAATAACCCCGGAATAAAGCTAATTACAAGTATAAAGGTATAATTTCTTTTTAATTTTTCCCATATTAACTGTAGAATGAGTTCTACAATTAACAAGATTAGAGATAATATGTAAAAAAGAAAATAAACAATATGTCAAGCACTAAATATAAAATGAGATAATTAGTATAACTGGACTGTGAAAGGTTTATTTATTACTTAAATTAAACATGTTAAATTATTTTTTAGACTGCAACGTTTTTTTTTTCTATGTGTACTTAATTAGAGATAAAAAGTATAAAAATATAATTTGTGTTAATATAACTACACATTCACATTAAAACATATCTTAAATGATATATTTAACATTTCCTTTATGATAAAAGCATGATACATCTTAAAATACACTCTGTCGCAAAAAAATATATGCACCCAGAAGAAATTGAGCTACATTCACGAAATTTGGTATGCATGTAGTGTATATGAAAATAAACAAATGATTAAAAATTCAGAACAAAATATCATTTTATTAGGCGGTTACAGCTTGCAAAAAGGTTAAAAATCAGTAAGTAGTAAAGCCACCTCTGGCAGCTATACAAGCCGAAATTGGGCGTGGCATCGATTCAATTAGATCACTTATGACCCCCTGTGGAAGATCCTGCCATAGTCTTTGCATCTGCGCAGTTAATTCTCCTGTATCTCGGGACGGCTGCAGTTGCCTTCCCAGTGCGTCCAGACATGCTCTATTGGCGAAAGATCTGGTGACCTGGCAGGCCATGGTAGGACGTCATATCCTTGAAGACATTGTTGGGAGAGTCGCGCAGTATGTGGACGAATCCTGTTGATAAATGGCACCTGGGCGACTTGATAGCATGGGTAGCACAATCGGCGTTAAAATATCGTCCACGTATCTGCAAGCTGTCAAAGTGCCTTGAAGGACCACTAAAGATGATCGTGTGTCCAAAGAATTTGCTCCCCACACTGTCACACCTTGTGAAATTGCTGTATGCCGCTCGACAATAAATGCCGGATCGGACCGCTGGCCGGTGCGCCTCCAGACACGTGTGCGGTGGTCATCATCACTGAGACTGAATCGGGATTCATCACTGAAGATGACACGTCTCCAGTCTGTCACACTCAAGTTGCCCGAGGTCGGCAAAAATCCAGTCGACACTGCCTATGATGTGGGGTCATAAAGCCAACTTCGGTCAGTCGTCTCCTTTATGGTTTCTCTTGATGGCACTGGATGTCTGGAAGGAGGTAAGTGGCGTTGAATCGATGCTAGCGACGTTGTTGATGCCGAAGTGGCCACTTTCTGATTGCAATCCTCGCGATCATTTGTGTTCCTGGGACGTCCTGACCCTCCCGCGACGGTACACTCTACCTTCTGTGATCCACTGTTGCCAACACCGAGCAACTACCATATCGCTCCGACCGAGGTGGCGGCCGATACGTCTATTCGACCAACCTGCTTCTCTGAGGCCTATTATACAAAGTCCGTCAGCTGCTCGTACTGCCGCCGGTTACGTCTTAAATGTCTCAATATCGTCTATCGTTCATCAGATTCGTTTGGATAACGGCGCTCGTACTCATGCTTTTAAACTCTCCCAGTTGCAACTTATGCGCATAGCACACTTACCTTGTCTCATTGGCTTCGAAATTTTAATCATTTTCATATCTCTCTCCAGACTACATTCTTGCCGAGTTTCGTGATTGTAAAATATATTTTTTTGCGACAGAGTGTATTTAAAAGTTGAACAATTTAATAGAGAATATTAGTTAATGGCTACGATTTCCAAAATCCTAAAAATATCAGTGTTTTAAAATAGGCCAGATAATATTGTGTGTTTTTTAAGTACCGTAAAATCCACTCCGTTAACGCACACTTTTAACTGAGAAACTAATTTACAGGTGCGTGCTATACACCGCGGGTATAAAAATAATAGATTCAAGAAATAGATTTTGTATATAAAAAGGAATACTATTTAGTTAAAATAAATGACACACCTTATGAGCTTTAAGGGTTGTAGTTCGAGAAGTAAAATATTTTTTCAAAAGCCTCGGACAATACCTCGGATAAATGACTGAAACATACAAGAGTATTGCACTTAATTTATTTATAATATATTTAAAAATGTTTTGAAAAATGCGGCTTGAAATTATAGGGGCGCGTTACACACTGGATTTTTACGGTAATCTATATTTAATTTATTTATAAAATTTTCATTCATATCAAGGATTGGTGAAGTATCTGTATTTATTTACATTTTCATAGGATTTTGTTTAACGACGTTTATTTATTCAAGGAACTTTTATTCTAACTATGTATAAACTACACTGTTAAAAAATTTGGGGTCAAGCAATAAAACAAAGAAACCATTGGGCTATAGCCCTACATGGTCATAAACAGTGTTACAAAGTGTGATACAAAAAGAAGAAAAGAATTGTATCTGAACATCAATTCTTTGTAATAGTATAAAGAACGGGATATGATGCTTCAAAGCAACCATTTAATTACATATAAATGAAAAAAAAGAAAAAAAAAAACTGAATACTTTGGAAATATATGATAAATAATTTTTTGCTGTGAGCTATGTACATTTAACCTTCATAAGATATTTATCTTTTGGAATGTTTTTAAATTTATTAAATTGAATTAAAAATTGCAGTTTTTATACTTGTTAATGGAAGATATTTTGTTTTACGACACCACTTATATTACATTTTCTTGAGTCAAAATTAATTGCACAATTGTTTTGGACAATTTTCAACACTTATAATTGTTGATAGTCAAATGTTAGGTATTTAAAAGTATCAAAATAGAATTAAAGTTAGCCTAAACATTTTTATATATAATTTACTTATTCTTTTCTTTGGCAACCGATGCATGGTAGTGCAATATAAGCATAATACATTATATTTGCATACACTGTGGAGAAAAAATTATGGGAGCCAGCAAAAAAGTGAAGAAACCGTTTCAAATACACAATTCTAATAACTTACAATAAAGAAATCGAAACAAAAACTTAATTGGATGGGAACTTAAATTTATTGGAATGGTATACAGAACAAGAAATAACGTTTCAGGGCATCAGTTTAGTTACATGCAAATGACAAAAATATGATTTTTTGTAAATCATATAGATTGTGTAGAATGAGGTGCTTGGTCTACCTGAACTTCTGAAGCTGTCCTACTCAGGTTTAGCAAGGATAAGTTAAACTTTTCGACAAGACTTTGGAAGATACTGTTCCACTCTTGATGAAATGAAGGCTCCAAGTTTTGAACTCTTACAAGAGGCCTTGGTCTTAGATGAATGTGTCGCTCAAGTGTGTCCCAAATATTCGTGATGGATTAATATCAGGGTATCATGCTGGACTCTCATACGCTATATTGTTTTAGCTTCTGGAAAGTTCTGCACAAGACGAGCTTCATGAGGCTCTGCATTAAAAGAAAGTAATCACCAATGGTGTCAGCATAAAATACGACCTGAGTCTTCAGGATCTGGATTGCATGCCTTCGATGCGTCAAGTTACAATTTCGAATGATATACAAGCTATTACGCCCACCTATGCTGATTCAAACTCTCTGAAACAACCTCGTCATAATGTGATATTTTCAGAATGAAGATAACGTTTTTCGAGTGCCCCTTTCTAGCCATACCAAAGCATGTTTGGTGTTACACTCTACGTTTAATCATGACTCGTTCATAAACAACATTTGACTCAAATATCGTTGTTTCAAATCTTGATGTTCAGCTGCACAATTTCTATGGGCTGTCTGGCTGCCATTCAAAGCCATACCATTAGTCTACGTGTATATTGACCACCCATACGGAACATATTTCTGGTCGTTCGGCCTGAAATCCTTCCTAATGTTGCCAAAAATATCTTTGAATCTGCGTCACATTGGATGTTCTATATTTCCGAGCTGTTAATAGGATGTATCGTTTATTATAGATGTGATAGCACGTAGATGACGTTGTCCTGGACAACGTGAAACATGCTTTTTTCTTGGAATCGATTCACCAGTCTTACAATGCCACTTCTTGCTATTTCAATAGCGTCCGATACAAATGTTCGTGTCTTCCGATACATTTCTTCTAGTCTCCTGATAAAATACTAAGTCATGGAGTTTTGTAGATTACGTTATTCTGACACACATTTTCCAGTAAGCTTCTCTCAAATCAACGGCATAAAATTTGAATTTCACCACTGAGGCAACGAAAAACAACATCTTCTAAGAAGTTACGATTTACGCACTTACATATATTTTTTTCTGTTTTTCGGGACCATGAACGTTGTCTTACATGTGAAGTTTTCTTCAGTTTCCTAGCTACACTTATGATTATGTTTTGTTTTACGTAAGATAACAGAAGAAAAATACTTGTAGAATTTCGATAAATTCGCATATAATTCCCCTAACCTTCTAATATTTATGAGCAGTGTAATATCTTAGGAAATTATTGTTATCTCAAAATTTTTATATGAAGTTAGGTTTCTGCTCAACAACATTATTTAAAATATTAGATTAACATGACTTATAAGTTTTAACTATTATTTTTTTATATTTACAAGTATTTAATGTATCTATATTTGTTAATCGGTTTACTACTTTCTTTCCTACATGGCATGATTTTTATTTCAAGTTTTGTTCTTTTTCGTTACGGATATAATAGTGGTTTATTCTGAAAAATTCTATTGTTTGCGGCTCTATTTCTACAAAACGGAAGTAATTTAAGACTCTGCAAGTAAATAAAAAAATAAATTCACAATAAAAATGATTACTCAAAAAAAGGGGAATACATTCTTTACAGAAGAAGATTTCTTTAAGAAACATCACACAGTTTTCACTTTTTCTTACATATTGAGCAAATTATTTTCCCCTTATCATTTTTTGGCTTATATCTTTTAATTTCAAATTGAACTTGCATTAACTAAAAGGCGAATTTATATTCATCATTAATGAATTATTTTTTTCAATGCTTATTTTGAGGTATCCAATTTCTTTGTATGAAATATTTTTTCCAACACTATCGAGCCGTACTGAAGACAGTAGTTGTGAAATTATTTGATTTATTTCGATAAAGAGGAATGTACCACACGAAAACCCGATCATAGGTTAAAAGCAAAATCATGTTCAAGTGAAAATAACACACATATTTAATAGCCGGACAATCGAGGGAATCACACTCATTCTGGTCAAATTAATCTAATATTTTCAAAAAACAGTCTAACACACATTTAAGTCTAAAAACTGTAGCTATTTAATACAAATGTAGTAATTTTGCACTTAGTCTTTTTTTAGTTATATTTTTAGAATTTTCTATAGCTCACAGTATTTGTTCTGAAATAATACACATATATTAATTACTATAGGCTCAATTTGTTATTGCAGATTTTCAATCTAGAAAAATAATTAAATTTAGATGTTGAATAATTGAAAAAATAAACAAAGCAGAGAAAAAGAATATATTTATTATAATATATAATTATTCTTATTTTACAATATATGAGCATATAAATATAATACATTGATAAGAAAATAAGTATAAAACATAATTTTAAGGAACGCAAACAGAATACTTTGTTTTACTTCAGTAAACTTGATTTGCAATTCAAGAAAAAATAGCGACTTAAAATTGTTTTATACAAGTTTAATAAAAACCAAAAACATATTAATATGATCTTTTAAATTATATTAAATAATCGATTAAATATATGAAATAATACATTAATTTTAGCCTTAATTTTGGCTCATTTAATTCATATACATAGGCTCAATTAATGGACATGAATTTATTTCTTTTACCTGTTGTGTTTTTTATGCGAAATTTTCTCTTTACATAACGAATTTACTAAATTCATTCATTCATTGATTTTCATAATTTATTGATAATGATTTTGGCAAATTTCACTTAAATAATGCAAAGAAAATTATTTGAAATAAATGTTTTCATAAACGTATGTTGGTTAAATAGGGGGTAATGTATATAATATAATTTAACCGTATTTAGAGAGGGAGAAAACACTTCTATATATACAAAAATATTACTGTAGTGTTTTTTAAAATATCTCTGCAAATAATGTTATGAATAAATACATTGGATAATGCAGCACATAAATATTAAACATGGTTCCAATTTATACGTTAAGTTACATATTCCTGATTGATTGATTGAATATTAACGTCGCACTGTTCAGCGAGGGCTTTTGGGGACGGACCACGTAATTTTCAACCATGGTCAAGGGACGTGGACGACATCTGAGCTGGCACCCACCTCTCCTAACTACTAAACCACACCAACGGGAGGACGTTTCAGCTCTCGACGGATTTAACGTGCATCGCTGCCCTACATGGCGGGTCTTTAGTGGTACTGGGCTCGAACTCGTGACAAGGTAAGCCACGGTCTGATACCTATACCACTCGGCTACCGTGGCCACTACATATTCTTGAAATATTTAAAGATGGTTACTCTCTGATTCTCTTTTCTATTTCTTTCTTTAAAAAAAAAAAAGAAAGAAAATACAAATATCTTGTTTTAAGAATTAAAACCTGCATTGCATTGTATAAATTTACACTTACCGATATGTTTTACTATCTTGAAAAACCTTAACTTAATATTATTCTAATAAAATATAACAGGACATATTTTAAAGAAGTGAACGATTTTTTTATTAAAACAACATTATTAAACCACACAGATTAATATTTTTTTTTCATAAAACAGTTTTTGTATTTTTTTTATTTTTGTACATTCATGTGTCATTGTTTGTAACATTTTAAATGCGTGTGCAGCGAAAATAAATACTAAGCAAATGCTAAATGCACAACTCTTAAGCAAATATTCTTCGTTTATTTATTCCCTGTGATTTCTTTTTACAGATATTGAATTGTGTTTTTTATAGATTATTTAATGGCCAATATAATAATATATATCTTTGTACGTGTGTTTGTGAATGTTATTGTAGCTTTAAACTTATTTATTATTGAGCAAACTTTTATTTAAATATATATACTTGCTTCATTTATAAATGTTTTTAATAAATACCTACTTGAAGATTTTTTTAAAAAAATATTATCTCTTTTTTTATATTGTTAAGAGACATCGGTACTTTGAAGAATTTCAAATTTTATGATTTTGATGTTTTATTGTAGTGCTTCTCAAAGTTTCAATATTTGCGATCCAATATTCAATCATGATTTTCTTTGCGCCCCCCTCATACAATAACAATGTATTGAATTCAATGATACTATACTTCGACGCTAGAACTACGATACGACCCTAACCTCACATGTGCCACCGGCGTATATAAACGTCTCACTCAGTTGAAGCATTAATTTTGCCGGACGTATATATACGTCGTTCCGAAGAACGATCTTTCCTCTGTACTGCTGTCCATAAAATTATTCCGAAGGTTTTGGAATACAATAAAAGGACCTTGACAATATTTGCGAAGAATTTACTAATTTCAGAATATTTTTGCTTCTTTATTCTCCCCCCCCCATCAATACATCACATACGCGCATCTGTGTTCTAAATGGTTGGAATTGGGAAGCGAATGGCGTAATTTAAATCGGGAGTTAAGGGATTAATTATAAACCGTACTAATTATAAAGTTTAGTGTTAATTTTTGTATATAATTTTATATATGACAATCCCATAGGGTCGCTGGTAATTATTAAACTGGTTCTTAACTCCGTATTGTTGAATTAATTATAAAATGTAATGTGTAGCACTCATACATTGACAAGTATAATATATCATTGTAAATGTGTAATTTATTTTTTATTATGTCGGAATGCAGTTTTTGGTTTTGTTGCTTTCTTTTTGTTGCTCGCACCTCCCTCTTAGAGTCGTCACCCCCCCTAAGGGGGTACACCCCACAGTTTGAGAAACGCTGTTTTATTGGGTTTGAAAACCACCAGCTGAAATAATTTATTGCCTTGAAAAAGCCCTTCCGCTAAAATATTTTTTTTAGGATTGAAAACAACACATTTAACTAGCCAACATAAAACTTTTCGTCCTTAATCTGAGAAAAAACCTTTGTTTTATTGTATTATACTTATTACTTAAGAAAAAAATCATTTGATTTGCCATGTATAATTATTTCAAAATTTACCAGAAGTTTTTTTCTTCTTATTTTTCCTGACCCTCATACCAATAATAAAAGAGGAAAGAAATCGTCACATTATTTAAATCATAGCATTTCATTGAAGGCGTATTAGGTACGTAAGCAGAAATATGAAATACTTGGCAAATTCTAGGTCCTTCTTTTCGAAAATGTATAAACTTCTCTAAAATGCATTTAATAAAAAAAAATATCTGATGTGAATTATATTCAAAGAATTTATGAATAATGCAACAATTTTCGGAAAAGCTCAACATATCACAGAAAATGCTTTGTTCTATGCTTTGACGGAATTATTTGAAGCTTTAGATTAAACCTTTTCATCGAAAATATGAATTCATTTAAATGATTGAATATAAAGGAAATGGAGTATAAGCATCATCATAGTTTGAGGTAGTAAAAATTAATTATTACGTTTTAGGTTGTAATATTTATATCCTAAGAAAGATATTTAAGTACTTATATTTGATCGAATATGTTCATGGTTTTTCTGGAAATTATTTTAAAATCAGAATTTTAGGTCTCAAATTTTTAAAATCAAATTCATACTTTTGGAGAAAAAAAATCTTTATATTTCTATCTTTAAAAGATTCATTTTGGAGTGATTAAAGTATTTCGTTCAATCTTCAAAGTATCAAAATAAGGAGAGAAATTAAACTAAATATGCGTTGTCTGATTTTTTAGCAGTCAAAGTGGCTATGTAGTATTTAAAAAACTAAATTTGTGCTATACAAATTATAAATTAAAACATATTTTGAATTAAATTAACTCCACGATAATCTTAGCTGTATAAAGAAAGAAAATCGTGAATCGCCTTGAGGGAAACAAAATTATACAGGATTATAAAGATTGCAAATGAATATTTGAGGAAAATAAATTGAGATTATCCGTAGATTAAATATGCTTTTATTTAATTAAATCCTCAATACAACTAAAATGATAATTTGTGATATTTTCCTTTACAAACGTTTACATAATATCTCTTACCGTTATATTCCAAACTACAAAATTAATTTAACTTCAAATATTTATACATTTCCATAAACAAATTTTAAACAAGTACATCATAATTTTCAAACCAATATCTTCTTTGTGTAAAAAGAAAAACTTTGTGATCATTTTAATTGATAATATTCTGGCTGATTAATATAATATACTTTTTAATGTAACCACAGTTCACCGTATATACAATGCTCAAAGTCACATAACAGTCTTTTTATACGAAAATTTGGTTAGTAAATTAGTCATTAATAGTCAAAATCTCGAAATATCCAAAAGATGCACGAAGCAGGTAATGTTTTGTTAACGATGGCATGGTGTTTATAGGGAAGTAGCATAATCAATATGAAAGAAAAAATGCAAGCCCGTTTAACTGAAATAGTTCTAATAATATTGAGCTTTCCAATTTTCTTAATTTTTTTTTTATTTTCTAGGGGTGTTTTTTTTTCTATTTTTGAAACCATTGTGTACAGATCTTAATATTAAAAAAATAAAATTTTATTTCGTTACGAGAAGTTTTAAATTAATATATATATATATATATATATATATATATATATATATATATATATATTTATATATATATATATATATATATATATTTATATATATATATATTTATATATATATATATATTTTATATATATATATATATATATATATATTTATATATATATATATATTTATATATATATATATATATATATATATATATATATATATATATATATATATATATATTTCATCCCGTTAGTTGATAGCATTTTAATGATTTCACCCTTTTAGGGTATTTTCAAAAATTTTTTATGCCTTTTGATGAAACATTCATCACGTCTTTCCTTCAAAAGTTTCTTGAATTCGGGCATTTCATTAATAAAAAGTAACAAGACAGTTTTTTATGTTATTGAAAATTAAACAAATATAATGTAGATCCAGCTTTGTTGAGTACAATAATACTTATTTGATTTAATACTTTTTCAATTAGTTGCCATTTATAGAATAACAAAATTAAAGTAATTAAGTAAAGAAATCTTATAACAACCATTTTAGAAAATATGCATAATTCTTCCGAAAACGATCTGCAATAAAAAAATATCAGCCTATATGGATAAATTTAAAATACCAGAAAACAGGCTATTTAAACATGTATTATTTCATCAATGTGTAATTATGAATGAAAAAGAACGATTAAAGAGAACAATTTTTTTTCTTAATATTCAAGTACAACTAATATATTTATCAAAAGTTAATTAGAATTCTTTCTACATCGAAGGCAGCATTTCTTTATTAAAACGGATTCGTCATTATCCTTACACAAATGAACATACACGGTTATTAGGTAAAGAAATCCTTCATCGATCCATTCGATCCACCAATATCAGATATCTATTTTTCTTATACCATCCTTCGATCGCGCGAACTAATGAACGATCATCTTGATATTAAAGATCACGGAACATTAATGTTTGCCTCATTGAAGACAATCCATATTTCTTCCCTTTACATCAAAGGAGCAAATGGAGTAATATACCGCTTTTATACAGTTCACTGACTATGATATCTAATAAGGACGAATTATTGAACCGATAATCTATCCATCGATCCACACCTGAAAGTATTTGGGTGTCCTCAAACAAATCCTCATCGAAATCGCACACTGTTCTGTATCTCATTGTTCATTAAACACGCACTGTGTTTCAGGAACACGCGGCGGCCTTTTGGTTCGTATCATCACGTATGGATCCCATTTGTTTCACGTCCAGGTGATCAAGAGCAGGCGTCAGGACACTCTATTTGCATTATTCAGATTTAGTGTATACTGCACTTTGCATTCCCTCCCCGTGAATAAAGGTTGGCATTTGAAACTATTGGTATGCGGGTAATTTGAAACACTTCTTTTTCACAAACTGTCTTCTTATGTGCTACAGAGAATGTACACTCAAGCAATTTAACGTACAGAAGTTCTAAGGAATTTCGCTTTGTCGTCGTATGTAGTCTGACGATGATATCTGTAACATGCGTTTGAAAGTATTATAATTTAACATATGTACCTAATAATTTCAGCAAAAAATAAAGTCATTCTTATTTACTTATTTTTAACTAGTTTTGTTGTAGAATAAAAGTAACTATTTACTACTATAACTTTTTGATTATTCTCATTGAAAAATGACTGCTATTGTTATAATTTGTATTTTTCTCACCATGACTAGGTTTCGTTTTATAGAAATTAAAAATTGTTAAAGTGACTGACTATGCACTTAACTGTGTTTTTGAGAAAATCGTATAAATGAGTATCTTTTCTTTTATATTTAGTGTCAGTTGAATAAAAATATGCATTTAAAATAGTTTTAAGAATATTTTTACAAGAAAAGTTATTTCAATGCTATTTTTCGGCAAAAAATGTAATAAGAATGATTTATTTCCAAAACATTATATTTTTATGAAAAAACATCCGCAAAAAAGTATCTATACACAGCATGTAATAAGATTTTTGAAATATATAGTTAAAATAAGTTATTTCCCTTTATATTGTAGTATATCAGAGGAGAAGAATTTTAACAAAATTTAACCATTAAATTTCTCGTAAAAGTATAAAAAAAGTAAAAATATCAAGTAGATTAAAGTATATTAAAAGTTTATTTTAATTACTCGTATTTCTAAAATTAATGTGAATTTTTTAAAGTTTCAAAAGTACAGGTTTTGTGAAGAAGCCTTAGTTATTAATAAGCAAAATTTTATCATTATAAAAGCATTTTTCATAAAAGTAGTATGTTTTGAAAATATCTCATTCTTCATTTTTAGCCAAAAAATGTATTTAAGTAACTTTTTCTTGTAATAATATTCTTAAAGTAGTTTTATATGTATATTCTAATTCAAGTAGAGTTAAATATTAAAAAAAAAAGGTTAAAGTTCATTTATGCAGGTTTTTCAAAATCACGGTTCTGAAAGTAGTCGGTCACATTAAATTGGGAAAAATGGTATATTGTCCGAAATGTGTCTGTTAAAAATTATTGCAGACTAAAAATAAATGTATTTACTATTTTTCTCAAATATTCATTAATTTAATTTAACAAAATCGCTTTTATTACTTAATTTTTCTTATTTTTTACAAGAAAGACAATTTTCGTCAAACCATGAGCCATTTAAAATTCCATGTATTGCAGTAAAGCTATGCAAGTAATTGAAGAGAACAACTACTACTTTTAACGTCCCATGAAACAAATATTTGAATTTTAAAAAAATCTTAATTTTTTAATTTTGCTTAAGAATAAATTCATATACTTTTACACAGTAAATTCAAGGAATGAATATGTTATTGTACATATACTTACTCAAAACATTTTAGCTTTTAAATTTTTTTTGAAATATTTTTAAAATTCCTGGATATTAGCCATGTGCATAGATATAAAATAACTATATTTAAAAAAAAATGTTGCACCTTTCAAAATTGTTTGCAATTTTTGAGACCGATAATTCCATATTGATCCATTTCATTGTCTATTAAAAAACGAAATTAATTGAATAATTGTGATATTTTTTTAAATAAGGCCAATTAAGTAATTAGAGGTATAATTTGGTATTTTTTGTATGAGAGCTATATATATTGAATATATACTAAGAAGAAAATCTATCGTGGAAGCCTAAATCTGATTATTTTACTTTTAACATTAATATTTAAAGTTATTGAAATAAATATAATTTCAATAACATTTAAATTCATCCATGAAAATGCAAACGATACTAAGAAATTATTAGCATTGTAAAATTTTGTATGTGCTAAGATTAAAATGACTTTATCTTTTAATGAAAAAAAATATTTGCCTCTTGAGTAAAAGGAACAGATAGGTAATGCTTCCATTAACATTTCTTTCTTATACTGTGATTTTTACTTCCTCTTATATTAAGTACTATTTATCAATATATTTAATTTATGACTGATAGTTTAGATATATTTTAATAACTCAACAACACGCAAATAGTCAGGAGCACGTTCATGTCGCAATGCAAATGTCATCTCAAAAAATGCTCACTCCACAATTAAATATATATATATATATATATATATATATATATATATATATATATATATATATATAAACTACGAAATTCTATTATAAATGAGATTTAGTGTAAGTGGCGAAAAGAAAAACAAGATTTTCTTTTAGAAACGATATTAAATTTAAATTACCCATTAGTTTCAGTAATCTATTTATAGATCACAACAGTAAACATCTGTTCAGAAAGACAGCTTTTCTCAGCATTACTTTTAGTTTAAAGAAAAAATATAAGCCATGTACAGTTTAATTAGACGCTGTCGTCATAAAAGGCAATTGTCTTAAAAATCGTTAGAGACATTTTTTTGACAAGTACATAAAATAAATTGTCCTGCTGCATTTATAACAAATCAATATGTAAGTTATTTTTAATTTAATTTTATATTAAGAAATTTCTAGTTAAGCAAACTATATAGGAAATATACTATATTTGGCTAAGCAAATTTTTCGATGTTAGTTTAGAAAAAGATTTATAAATAGTTATCTAGGTGGTTCACGAAGTATTTCAAGTAAGTTTCACTAATAGGTGATATTGATAATAATGCTGAAATGGTAATAATGGTAAGCCGAGGAAACACACAAAATGTAATAATAATACAATTTTAAAATCATTGAACAAATTAGAATGAGAGTTTGGTATTTATTAATATATTTCTCTAGGTTATATGTAAATAACTGTTTTTCGAAATAAAAGTGAGCGTAAACATTAATAAATTCAATAAACATAGAAACCTTCATAAAGGAGATTCTTAATACAAAAAGAGAACACTAATTTTCACAAAGTTAGAATCATTAAGGGATCATGTAATTGAAGAAAATTATTAATAAATATTTCGGTTTGCGCGTTTTTTGAAATGATTTTCTGATCAAAATAAAATCGGTTTGGCTAAATTTTTAGATAGCGTGTGGTGAAAATGAGCATTTATTTTAATTTTTCATCTTTTGGCGGGCACGACAGCATTCAGAAAACAGAACCTTTAACTACCAGAGTGGTTTTTGAAATGTAAGTGAAAATAAGAAAGTCTACTGTATATTTATTTAATTTTTTTTATGTTGCCTCACATTTTGTTGAAGAAAACACATATAGGGTCAATTAGAGGAATGAATCCAAGGGATACAGTGAACAAAACAATCTACAATATATTTGAAATAAAATCACTCGTGCATCATGTGTTTTAAAGTTTGATACTAAAAATTCAATTTTACTTGTTAAGGGTAGTGGTATTAGGTAACATTAGGTAGACAGTATGCATGTTTCATTGAGCTTAAATTTTGACCACTTAAAGTAGCGTTATGAGAGCTACAGTCTAACTGTGGAATGAAACGAAATATGAGAGCTCAGTATTTTTATACCCTGAAGTGCTACTGAATTAGAGAATAACAAGGATTATGCAAACTGTGTAGCACTGAGTATCATTTATAACGAAGTGAAGAATATGTAATAAAAAAAAAATTGCATATATAGCGTGTTCTGTGGTTGTTCTCTATTAGTTGGTGGAATTACCAGTATGGTTAATCTGCCTGATTTAGGCACTTTCAATCGCGGAAAAATCGTAGGTGTGTCACACATGCGCCATTCAATTTCCGAAATCGTAATTCCAGGTCGATCAAAAATAAACCCAGGCTGCTGTTATATTCAAATAATTCTTAGTTCACTTAATGCACCCATGCAGTGCATGCTAATGAAAAAAAAGACTAGCAATTTCAGGCTAATGTTTAATGCTTTTGATCGACGTATGTAGATGAATTTAATGTTTTTCAATGAAAGCATTTTTTTTTCTAAAACGCAATTAGACGGAACTATAGTTACATGAAAATTATTTTTAGAAAATCAATGGTAATAAATCGTGACACACGAATATGTGAAATTATACCTTAGCTAGCAAAATAATAAATCAATTCTTATATAATATTTTGAAATATTAATGATAAAAAAATCTATAATTGGGTATTATTTATAAAGATTTTGATTTAAAGCTAATTTAATGGAAATTGATCAAACCCAACTCACACACACACTTAAAATAAAGGAGCAACTATAAATTATAGTTTTAATAATATCAATGCCCTATGATATGATAAAATTTAATTGTATGGAAACATGAATGCTCAGAATATACAATAAATTCAATCTTTAGCTAAAAATGTATATAATATTTTTCCATTCAGTTCAATTGTAGTTTGCTGTTCTTGGTTATCAATTCCAAAACATTTATCCATTCTTTATTTTGTAGGATAGTTCATTATGTTTCTATTTGTTTTATTAAATAATGTACACTGAAGTGTTTCTGAATTAGTGATAGCAAGGACTATGCAAATTGTGTAGCACTACGCATCATTTATGCGCAAGTGATTGCGCTGTTTTAACTGCCTATATAGCTCAGTATATATGCAGTTGTTGGAATTGTCAGTATGGGTAAACTGCTTGATTCAGACGCCTTTGACCACGGATAAATCGCAAATGCATGACGCATGGGCCATCCAATTTCTTAAATCATCAGACAGCTAGGAATTTAAAGGTCGGTAGTGTCAAGAATATTCCAAGAATATATGGATGGTGGAGAAAATCTAGCGATTGCGCGCGCGGGGGCAAACTGCAAAGGAAAATTAGTCGAGACTTTGCTGGGGAGAGACGATCCAGGCGTATTGTACGTAGCTATCGAAGACAAACCTTAGCTCAAATTACTACCTAGTTGCATGGCTGTGCCAGTCGTACGGTTAGTAAACGAACTGTGCAAAGTTCCCTTCACCGTATGGATTTCGGGAGCCGTCGACCTACGAGAGTATCATTGCTCAATACTCGTCATCGGACTGTATGTCTGGCCTGGGCAACAGAGCACAGATACTGGAGTGTAGATCACTGGAAACGAGCAGCATGGAGTAATGAGTCTTGATTCCGACTACTTAATACTTCCGGAAGGCTGGAAATATGGTGTTAGGCTCATGAAGCCATGGATCCTGCATGCCAAGTTGGAACTGTACAAGGACATAATGGCTCAATCATGGTCAGGGGTGGTTTTCGTGGCAATGTTTGGGATCTTTGATACATGCACCAACCTCCCTCAATGCAATACGGTACGTAGAGTTGCTGGGTGATCATCTCCATCCGTTTATGATATTTTGTTATCCGCACTGCTATGGCATTTTCCAGCATGATAACTGTACCTATCTCACAAGCCCCCGTTGATTACTGGATGGTTGGATGAGCATTCCTCTGACTTTTCTGCCATACATTGGTGACCTAGGGGCCAAAACTTAAATCATATTGGGCATTTTTGGAATGTTTTGGAGAAAGGTGGGAAAAGCCACCACACACAGCACCAACGAACCTTACTAAATTATGGACACCTTTAGCCAATATTCGGCAAGTCATTCCCGTGGAACGTTTCCAGAAATTTATTGATTATATGTCGTGCCGTGTGACAGCCGTTATCAAGGTCAGATGAGGCTTAACTCTTTACTTGGTAGGTATCCGTAATTAATTAGCACTTCTCAGAATATAATTTGACTACAACTAACTCATAATTTACGATGACTTGCTTTTATGTGATGATTGAGGAAAAAGAACACCATTACTTGCTTCAGGATAGATTTCATTTGATTTCTAGTAACATTGCACTTTGAAATTAGTTGTGGGCTTTGATTTACTTTTGAGGAAATGTTGCCTTAGATTCGAGTCTAAAAGGGTATTGGTGTTTATTTACTAGCCTCATTTTGATAGACGTTGCACATTATTTGCTGCACTATAGAACAGGGGTTGCGAACCTTTTTGGATCAACGTGCCATTTTTTCTAAAGAAATGCTTAATGAGGTACAGATGAGCCGTCAAATAATTTTGACTTGAATATATGGGGAAATAATAAAACTAAATACTGACAACTCAAACTCTTTATTTACTGCGAAAAAGTACATTTTGCGCTGTACAGTAGTAAATGTTTTAGCTGTACGTGTAATTCAAATTAAAGTAACATTAGTGTGACTTCTGTTGCTGCAGATTAGAATACAAATAACTTATATTAGGATTATAAGATGCTACTTTTAGCAAAGTGTATGCTGTGTTGGAGTTGGCAAAAGGTTTTTAAGCGAGTCTATAATGTTTTTCATCGCTGAAAATAATGAATTGCAAACATAGGTATATGAAATGGTTAAAATAGCATGTGCCAGCTTCTTCAAAACAGTCAAATGCATCTGAAATCAAATTCAATATCATGTTTTTAAAATTTCGTTTACTTATACTGCTTGTTGAGCTTTCTGTTTTAATCAATTCCAACTTTTTCCTTGTTTCAATACATTTTTGAATCCATACTGATCTAGACTGGAAATCAATCAGGTGCATTTCAAATACTTCCATTTCTCACCAATCGAATTGGGAAAGTTTCAGTTTATGAAATGGAATCACATTAAGGTACATAATAAACTTGAGCGTTTCCTATACTTCTTTGAACTGAGAAAATCCCGCTGAAAATTCTTTGATTGAAAAATCAATTAGGAAATAAATTCTTCACTGACTTTTTCCTCGTCTGGTTTCTAATGTACATCTAAGACTTCATAGTGTCCTTTGTTATTTTGAACTAAAATTCAAATTATTTTGATTGATGACGTGTCCAAAATATTGTGTCCCGGGCCATCAATGGCGCACGTGCCATTGGCGCGTCATCCCTGATATAGAAGAATCAATGTAAAGAATTCAATAACATTAAAGGGTTCCAGCTGTAAGATTGTTGATGCATACATCAAGTTTGAACATTCATTTAACATTTTAAAGAGTTGATCACTAAAATATCCAACCACATCAAATGCACCAGCGTCGTTTCTCAAAAACGGTCTAACGAAAGATGATATCAATACATTTCTTGCAGAAGTTGCCCTTCAATTAATTGTAATGAAAAATATAATGCATCTCCATATATTTCGCGTTTTAGCTAGTATCATTGTAAAAAATAAATATTGTTTATATTTTGTTTAGTTAAACGGACTTTTTTCCCATTTTCTAAATGATGTATTAGTTTTGTGAACATAAAATATACTCCTTTTTTAACACGCTTTTACTATATGTAAAAGTTTCCTGTAGTTTTTATTATAGCTTCACCTGTATGTAACGGAATCTTTAAAGTCGATTTTTAGGCATTTTAAAAGGTCAGATTAATTTTAAATTTTGCATACTTGTCAAGGACCGATGACAATACAATAATATAATAATTTTGTTCCATTGTCCTCTTCAAGATCTTCAGGATTAACGGTTTCCAATTTCCAGATTTGGCGACAAAAACATTTTGAGTGACAACTCTAAGGCGAAAATGCTCATGGTAAATACAAGACAAAAAGTGTTATTTATAGGGAAAAGAAGATGATGCGTCAGCAGAAAAAGGGGAAGATGCGTTATTGTTTATATTCTTACCACAACATAAACAAGTACCCAGCTTTTCTGAAAATAGAAATAAATAAATGATAGTTTAAGAAAATAAAGAAAATCATGCTTTTATTGAAGATTGAACTAAAAAATGAAAACTAAATTATAGTTTATATATATATATATATATGACAGGCCCTAGGCCTGCTGGTAAAATGAGGAGAGCATCATCTTTACAATATTCCTTTATTACGCTTTCATCATATATAATCTAACATGGCGGACCTTTTGCCGCGCAACCGGTTGGTACCAAATACAACATCGCAGCGAGGAGACACCAGCCAAGTCCTTCCTAGTATGCGTTCGCCTTCGTCAGCGCTCGTTGCACCTTTTAACAGGCTTATTTACCCACAAATCCTTACGTGATGATAAAGAGTTCGCTCTATTTTCATTTATTACTTCCTTAATTTTGAATCTAAACTTTTCAAACCTGACATATATATAAACTAAAAAATAATTTTTTACAGTTAATCGAAATAATTTTTTAAAAAAATAATTATTAATATAAGAACAAAACGATTAACGACAATTTCAATGTCATTTTTGTAAAAGCGTGGAGTGCTCCATATCAATTGTTATAATTTCGTACTAGTTCTATTCCGAAATCCAGAGTTAGAGTAAAAATGTAGAGCAAAGCATGTTCAGCATTTTCATATTTCGAGCAAGATATCATCTGTTAATTAACCAAAAATTAACCGAAGGAATCTATTTACGGTGGTAATAAAATCTATCATATTAATAGTATTCCTTTATAGCAGTGTTTCTCAAACTGTGGGGCGCGCCCCCTGGGGGCGCGAGCATATCGAAAATAAAAGATTTAAAAAAATTATTTACTGGAATGAAGTAAAACAAAATACTTTCTGACGAAATAAAAAAATACACATTTACACCGATATATTTATATATCTGCGATATTACGTCATAAAAAAATTAAAGCTTCTACTTCTATTACGGTTTCTTTACAAACCAAAATGAGAAAAAACAAAACCCAGACCCATAATCGAAAAAATTTTAGGAAGATAAAAAATTCATTACTGTTATATTATTGTCATCAGCTGTAGGCAGCAGAATGTAGTTGCTGCGGTTTGACCTTCGAACTTACTTCTACGGTTAGTTACGTCCCTGCTCTTATGTGTGTGTGTGTGTGTTTTTTTGTTTTTTCATTTAGGGAAGTTGCAAATAAACTATTTCTGCTGCGATTTTTTTCTTGTAAAATATTTTTATGATTTATGGAAAAGCACAGAGAGCTAGCTCTTTGAAGGATTACTTGGCCAAGATTTATTTCTATGAGTTATTCCCAAACATATAAAAAAGCATAATGAAAACGTTTTACATAATTTTTTTTGAACATCCATATTGTAATAAATACACTTTTATTCTGGAGCTGTCACGCCAAGCTCAAAGTGCACGAAATCGGTAATTCTGGCAAAACTTTTTAATTGTTACCAATGGCTCTGACACTATCCTCCTGTTTGACAGTCTTAACGTGTGAACTAAAATATATTTGTCACATATCTCCCTCTTTTTTGGGAGTGACAAACGTTTTTTTACAATCTTGAGGTACTTGTTTTGACTGAGTTCCCGGTTTGATAACTTTTTTTCCGAAATATTTTCTGTTTTCTTGAAAGTAGGTGAGTATATTTTCTCTTAATTAAATTATTCACTAGAATTACGATTTTTATTGTGTATACTATAAAAATAATTATTATAAAAAAGATTGGGGTGGCTCAATAACCCCACTCGACCATTAGTATCGAGTGCGTGCCTGCTCCAGGTTTAAAACATGTTGAAGTCTTTTCACTTTAAGTATTAAAATTAATACAATTATTTCTCATCGGAATTTTATATTATTGTTCATTATTTAACATCAATTCTAAATGCTAATTATGTGAGGCTTAAAATTACAGTTCGCTTAAAACTAATTATAATTTGATCAATGATTTTAAAAAATTATTTTACATTTTTGTAAACATTGTTGCGCACTTGGCTTTACTCTCCTTAAAATTCAGCGATTATATCAATAAAGTTTTATTTTCTTATAAATGAACTCGTGCAAATAGCGGGTACTTCAGCCGGTATACTTTTAATGTACCAGTGCTGCACAGGGTATTTTATAACTAATTAATTAATGCTAAATTAAGAACAAGTTTAATAAGTATTGGCGACTTCCATGGGCTTGTCTTACAGAGAAAATATTTCAAAGGAATGCTTATATATATATGATTAGAAATTGACCCACTGAGTTCTTTCTAAAAAAAAAGCTGATATCTATATTTTGTCTTCTAAACAGCCACCGCATTTTGTAATATGTTCCTATTTAAAAATTAGAGAAAGGAAAAATAACATAATAATTATCCTATTACTTAATATATATATATATTTTTTTGCTTAAAAGCAACATATACAAAATTTAATACTTATGTCATGAATCTGTACGGTATATAATTAAGATTATTGCTTTAGCGTAAAAAAAAGTGCATTATTATTGCATTCAGTACATTATTAATGTATAAGGGGGGCGCGATAAAAATTGTGATTGATAAGGGGGGCGCCAGTATTGAAAGTTAGAGAAGCACTGCCTTATAGGAAAAAAAATCAGGATTGTGCTTGGAATACTATTTTAGAATGTGGCTATGTGCATACTTATAGACAGGATATCGTTTGAATTTGGGCCATTTCCTTAGAGCTTGTAAATCGTTAAAATTAATTATTTACCAGAATCCTTTATAAAACCATTTCATTTAGTATATCGTTTAACATATGTTTGAAATCGTTTAATATTAAATTAGTTCTTTGTAAAATTTGTAGATATTTTTCCGTAGTAAAATACTTTTAAAATGGCCTATCCTTTCGAAGAATTTATCTTCATTAAAGTAGCGCTTGGAACAAAACGTTAAAAGTAATAATTCACGCAGACTAGATTTCTAATAAACACATTTACTAGATGTATATGTTAGCGCATTAAAAGTGTCTGGATGCCTCATATGGCTCTCAAAATATAAGGGACAGAAATAAAAGCATACAATTCTCTGACATTTCCATTATTTACCATCATGAGATAGATGCATATTCATCACTGCTGAGCTTGATTAATTCAGCCATGTCCCAGTGCTTACCTGTTAGAAGGACAGTTAGTGCCTTTTAGCATTTATTATTTCTTACTCATAGCAGACTAATTAACCACGAATATGTACAGTAAGTAATAAATACTCACATCCGAAATCTGTATCTCACAACTTTTAAGTAATAGATTTTATTATACTTATAGACTAATGGTGATTGAGAGAGAGAGAGAGAGAGATTTACTGGCATAGAAAGCATTCTGAGTACGTCAATCAGTCCTTTGTAATAGTGCGGTATGTTGTTATTTTTCTTCGGCTTAACAATCTGCATAAGCAAGTGCAGAAATCTGACACCAAGAAGTGATATTGATGTTTTTGAAGATTCCATGATAAGGGTTTTGAGAAATCATCTATATTGTCTTTCACACACAAAAAAAGGGATTGGAAAGCATTTTTTAAACAAATAAAATGTTTATAAAAAAGTTTGCATATAACTTTTAAGTGATTGTAGCAAATAAATATACGATTGACTCAACTGATGCACATTCAAAATTTCACCAACCTAAAACAAATATTGCCTTATGTAATGAAAAACCTAATAATTCGGATGTGAAATATATAATATGATGAAAAACATGCAGAATAATCATATAGAGTAGACATGTTGGCTGTCATGTGGGAGCCGTTATGGAAATTAGAGTTTACTATTTAAATTTTACAACCTTAAATGAACTACATAATTTTACTTAAGAAGAATAACTCACAGTTTTTTTTTTTTTTTGTTATTTAACCGACATATCCATTACATCTCTTTATTTACAAATTTTAACTGCCTCTAGCTCTTTTATAATCCAGTTTTATTATTTTTTTTTATTATTAAATTTATGTGACATTTAATAATCTTTGACAAAACTCCGACTTTAATCTACAATGAAATTGATGCAAATTACATTTCAAGTACTGTAAGTATTGTAATATGTTTGATATGGCATCCATTGATAGAACATTTGAAATTTTTCATTATACATTTTCCGGTGTACAATTTAAGCTTAATAAAACAGTACCATATCGTTTATTAAATATCTTCCAAAAAAGATCGTATTAAATAAAAATGAATAAAAATAAATTATTATGTAGTTATTCCAAACACATATTGTTTTAGAAATTATTATTACGAAGTTTCAGGTTGATATGACTCATTAACTCTTGTATAAAAAGGGAAAAAAGTCTGAAAACAAATCAATAATGAAAGATACAATAGTTTCTCTCTTTTTTAATTTATCAAAATGTACAACTTCTGTGTTTCTCTGCTTGAATCAATATTTGTTAATTAAATACAGTAACTCAAATACTAATTTTATATAATAAGACAATCACTACATTATTGAAAATCACTGTTTAAGTGCGCTAAATATATTTTAAAAATCTCTGAACTTAATCAATATAATTTTTCATACAAAAATATCATAATAACAAGCCTTTAAAAGAAGATATTTGCTTAAATATATATATATATATATATATATATATATATATAACTTAAATTTACATTCGACAACTATAATGACATATAAATGAAAAAAGTAACAAAAAAATCTGTAAAATGTTAAAATAAATGCATTTTAACATTTTACAGATTTTAAAGTATGAATTTCACCACATCATCTTTAAGAAATAATTATTCAATTCCCGGCATTTCGACAAAATAAAACTACTTTAAAAATGCAACCATCTTTTCCATCTTGTCATGTTTTTTTTCATTCTTCTTTAAGTAACTTTTTGAAGTTATTTTAAACGGGGAAATGGTTATAAACAGTCTTAAGAATATAAATGTAAATTTGAAGATTAAAGATTTGTCGTGTATTTTTATTCACAAACGATACATTAAGAATCATTGTATTTTTGTTGCAAAGAAGAAAGGTTTAAAATATATTTCAAAGAAAAGAATGCATATATATTTGCTTTGAAAATATATATTTATTTAGATTTTCCTTTTTATTGAAGCTTGATTATGTTTCATATTTGTCAAATTCCTTCGATTTATATTCTTTTAATGCATTTTCGAAACATTCTTCAAGCAAAGAATAAATATTTGTTTCTGCAGCGACATCTTAAGAACTACCAACTATGATATTACTAAAAATATTTCTCATCATCTGAAGTAACCCTGCTAGGAGAGAAATTTGATTTCTATTCAATAACATATTTTTTTTAAATTTCTAATGGGCTACGGATTGGTGATTTACCATTGCAGATCTAGTACATTCTTCGAAAGCTGGTATCTCTTTTTACTGCAGCACCATATAGGCGGATATCAATCACCGCAGGTAATTTTGACTCTCAGTTTCCTCCCTAGGGAGAGGCACCTGAGTTCAGATGATGCTAACCAGTACTAGGATTTAATTTTTCCTACAGCACACAAGTCAGACAGACACACTAGGGATTTTTATTTGCCGTATAATCATACAACATGGTCGCTGCTAAAATTCTGCATCATGAAAATCCACCAACTTGGACTGGGATCGATCCTGCAACCTTAGGTGCAGAAGGCCAGTGACAAACCAACCGCGTCACTCAGCCAGCCTATTCGATAATATAAAATTTAAGTTTTACTAAAATAAATAGACATTCTGTAATAATTCTGAATTCCTATATTAAAATTGATTGATTGTTTGAATATTAACGTCGCACTGTTCAGCTACAAGAGGACTTTTGGCAACGGACCACGCAATTTTGAACCATGGTCAAGTGACGTGGGTGGTACCTGAGCTGCACCCCCCTCTCCGGACTACCACACCACGGGAGGACGTTTCAGCTGTCGACAGATTTAGCGTGCATCGCTGCCCTACACGGCGGGTCTTTAGTGGTAGTGGGCTTGAACGCGTGACAAGGCAAGCTACGATCTGATACTTATACTACTGGGCTACCTACAGTGGCCCTCCTATATTAGAAATATTTTCCGCTAAAATTACATTATTTATTGTATCAGAAATGCAATACATTTTTGAATTATGGTTTGATCTCTCTACTTGGGATACTCCCATCAGAAATATATTAATATCAGGCGTTCAGATAATCCATTCCAGCCATTTTAATCATCATTTACATTCAAAAGTGATTTTAATTTGATGCTAGTAATCATTTGCAGTTATAGCAGCAGTTTATCAGTAGCAAATGATCATGTTTTAAAATTTTTAATTTTGTAGTTTGAATGAAATTATTTGATTTTTTAAAATATGTTTTAATTCATTTTTATTTAAATGTAGTAAAATTTTCAAAATCCTTGTAGTTTTCTATTTAAATGCACTTAATATTTCAATACAAATCATTTACATATTATTGAGTTGCATTGAAGTTACACATTATCAAGTTTAAATAAATTATTTAAGAGTATGATTATCGGAAGACATTAATTTATGCGTACTTCTAGGTGTAATTACGTTGATCTTTTTGTTTTATCATTTACTTTTTAAGCTAATGTTTTTTTTTTTATTTAAATGGGTGATAAAGTATTGGAAAATGAAGGATACTAAAAAAAATATGATTAACGAATTTATTAATATTAATGTTAATTAAATATTATTTATGGAGGTGATATTAAATAATCTGACAGTTTTGATCTCTTATTTGCATATGATTAATTTATTATTTTATATAAAAATTACTTTAAAAAATTACATAAATTACACATTATAATTTTGATCCCTTACCAAACGACGACATATCGTTCTCCAAACATTTATATCACACAATTCATTGCTTGCCTGATTTTATTATATAAAAGAGCTAAACTTTTAAGGAATACAAAGCCTATTGACGATGAAGTTTGTAATTTTACCCAATGACCAATAGATGAGGACGACATTGATCTAGTACCCCCTTCCTCAACAATTTTCCTCACCATGCCCTCGGGAGGACTTTGGATTCGAAAGATGAAGCATTCATCGACCTCTCTATACAACGAGTCTTCAGCGCCACCAAGACACGAACCCACTACTCGACAAAATAACAGAGTTTACGACAATCACCATTCGATTAAACATGCCTCACGACAATTTACATCCAACACCTCTCTGATTTAAAATGTCTTTGTTTTTTTTTTATCTGCGATGTGAACGAAGCTGTTTTTTTTAATCTTTGAAAGATGGTATGATCTAACGGGACTTTTTTTCAATGAAAATTTAGAAATAAGTTTTCATTGAAAAAATTATCTACTCAAAACACGATATCATAACCGTGAAATGATTGTAAAAATATTGTACAAATGAAGTTTTTAAAGTTTCTGACATTTAGCCAGGAAAATATTTTACGTAAATGAAGGAATAGAGATCCTTCGTTTTATGTTAACTCCATACACTGCTACACATTTAGGCTAACAATCTTTCTACAACGGATAACACTTCTGGTAGACTTAGTTCGGAATGGTGTTTATCTCCGCCATCACTTTGTTTGTTATGTGTTCTCGCTCTCAAAACGAGATAACTTCAGTGGTGCCTTCGGTTTCGAAAGTAACCATAATGCACGAGGTTAAGCCCCATTTGGAGATTATAGAGGTTCGGGAACGACTGGAATTTCATTCATTGCTAAGAAAATCTGGACCAGGTGTGCTGAATGAGCTAGAACATTGTGTGCGGAGTTTTTACTCTAATACCATCTTCTTCGAAAATCCTTCTTGTGGCGAAAGAAAGATCTTCCTTTAACGGATTTTTTACGCCTCATAGTGTACATTCCTAGCAGATATTTGTGGTATTTTAAGAATCCTTGTAACTATCCACCAATGTTTCGGCGATTGATTGTGATGTTCGTTTATTGTGTCAACTCATAGCAGCGTCTCTAAATACCTGTTGAATCTTTTGTTGTTTCACCAAGAAAGTAAAAAAAAACCTTTGAAAAATACCTAGCTTTTGGAAAAAAAAATCACTATCTTTATTTTTATTCATTCAACCCATATTAAGAAAAATTTAAAAAATGGGACAAAAAAAAACATTTAACAGTACCTCACTGGCAGCAATTAGTATACAGGAAAAAAAAGGTCCAACTTTTATATTGCGAAATAAATAAGATGAAGATAATTATAGACGTCTACTAAGAATTAAATAACTGAACATATATGTTACATCAATAAACCTTTTATTTAAATCTTTTAATGTTTAAAAAAAAAGATTTTCCGTAATTTCACACACACAATCAATTTTTTTATAAAGAAAAATAAATCTTCTAAAGCTCATTTTTTATCTAGTTACATAGCCATTTAAGAGACACAGAAGATTATTATAAATACAGAAAAATTGACCAAAACAGGGAGAGGAGTTATTGTGCTTATTTTGATAGAAATACTTAAACTATGTTTTGAATAAAGAAATTATTGCAGAAATCCATACGATTTTTGTTGTTAAATTTTCTTCTAAATGTTTCTTATAAACAAAACCCCGCATTACCTTCCTAGTAAAGATTTCATCAATTTTGTCAATTTTGTTTCCTTTTATATTTAAGAATAATAGAAGTTTAATGTTCAATTTATGCATAATTAATTAATCATTTATCATTTTTGTTATAAATTGTTATTATGTGAATAAAGGTTTTTTTAAAAATAAAATCCATAGAATACTTTTAAGGGAAATATACGAAAATGATAATAAAAGAAAAAAATGATTTCACAAACAAATATTTGCTTATAAAATTTGATTATCTTCAAGAGCAAAGTTTTTTTTAAAGTAATTTAAAGTTTTCCAATTTGAGAGAGAGAAAGAAAACGAGAAATGAAATCAAAATAACTCTTTTTTTCCCTCATTGATAAGAGAGTATGTAACTACCAGCTGGTTGCATGTTTTCTTACATGGTTAAAATATTATCATGGAGTAGATATAAGAAGGTAAACACATACACACTTATAATGTATATTTATATATACAGTGGTGGCAAAAAGTACTGAAAACATTCATTTTTTTAGCGTAATTTTTATGTTTGACTTCATATTTCGTTGTGAAATTATCGCACTATCTTAAATATTGTTATTGATTTTAATGTATTTTTTATGCTGATTTCAAATATACTACTAGTTTCTTAATGACTAAAATATTTTTGTAGTAAAGCTGCCTGAACACAATAATGTAAAATATGTGCAGAATAAAACAATATAGAATAATATAATATTCAAAGAAAAATAACACGAAAATTGACAAATACGATATATTTAATATGCATTTTGAAAATTACATCGTTGTCACATGTTAGAAAATCAATATTTTATGGGCCAGCCTTTTGCTTTAATTACAGCTCTACATCTTTTTGGCATGGAATGCACCAATTTCAAAAGAAGATCTTTCGTGACAATATGGTTGAAGGAAAATATTAAAGCTTCAATTAATTCACATTTGTTTGAAGGTTTTTTCTTTGAAATTTCATAACCAATTTTAAACCATAAACTCTCTATAGGATTAAGGTTGGGAAACTGTCCTGGCCCGTTCATTCTATTCATAGTATGGTCTTCCAACCATTTCTGGACTAACTTTGCACGATGACAAGGGGCGTTATCGTCCTGAAAAATCTATGACTGATTCCCCAAAAGATCTCTCGCAGTTGGTAGAAATTTATTTTGTAGTATTTCGATGTACTCCATGGCTTTCACTCTTCCGCTAACGATGGGAAGTCTTCCAACACCATGAGAAGACATGCAACCCCATACCATCACTTTTGTTGGGTACTTTACTGTGGGCTTCAGACACTAAGGGCTGAATTCCTCATAAGTGCGTCGTCTTATATAGGCCCTACTTTGGTTGCTAGAAATACAAAACTGAGTCTCGTCACTTAATATTACCTTTTCCCAGTCTTTAATAGTCCATAATGAATGTTCCCTTGCCCACGTCAATCGCCTCTTGCGTTGAAATTCAGTCAGTAATGGTTTTGGGTGAGCTTTACAGCCACATAACCCAATTTCCAGCAGTCTTCCTCTAACAGTTCTTGGGCACACACTCACATTTGATGTCAAAGTCCATTGTTTCAAAATTTGCCAGGAATTAAGCGTTCTGTTTAAAAGCAATAACTTGTCTTCACGTAAAGATGTTTTTCTTGGTCGTCCTGATTGCCCCTTTTCCAAATAAAATTTGTTTCAGAAAATTTTTTCAAAGTTCTCACAACAGTAGAAAGGCCACATGGTACTCTAGCAGCAATTTGGTGCATAGAATAATCTTCTTCCTTCAAATGTATTATTGTGTACCTTTTATTCTCAGGCAGATATGAAAATTTAGCCATAATTCCAATATTTTCCACAAACGCACTTCAAATTGCTTTCAATACACTATTTTCCACAAGCACACAACTGCATTCAATACAATAAACCACGTTTTACCTTTTTCTTTTAACTCTTTTTCGCTATTGCTCTCTGATTGGTTGAAATAATGGAGCATTTCATTGGTGGAAAACACACTCATTCATTCTTACAGTGACCTTGGGCTGTCTTGTCAAGGTGTTTTCAACATATCAATGAAACTATTTACTTTAAAAGAAATCTATAAACAGATTTGAAATCAGCATGAAAAAATACATCAAAATCAATAACAATATTTAAGATAGTGCGATAATTTCATAACGAAAAATGAAGTCAAACACAAAAATTATGCAAAAACATGAGTGTGTTCAGGACTTTTTGCCACCACTGTATGTGTGTGCGTATGCTTATGTGCAATGCACGTTGCAACACTGTGTGTATATGTGCAAGAGAATTATTTATATATTGGAGCATCATATTTAATGTTTTCTTTGAATCAATTGATTTTCTCCATAAATTAGTAACATTGTTCTAATTTATTAGATATTAGTTTTAAGAGGAATTTAATGCTTACATGTGTAACATAAAATTAATTATCTCTATAGAAAATCATAAAAATGAAATTTAAGTCAAATTATTAAACACGGAAGAAGAAAAAAAACCTGCAAAAGAAACTTTTGAATATACAAATGAGAGTCGTGTAAATAAATACAATGCATTAAGCAAATTATTTTGATGATATTTTGAATGAGAGCATTTAAATCATGACAAATACAGCAGAACATTTCATCTTTTTACACATTTCCTTGATAAATGCATTTAGCCTAACGAAGATTGAATAAAAAATTAGAAAAATGAGCTGTTTTAGAAAGTAGATATCTAGTGTACTATATTCAATGAATTAAGTTACCAGAAAGGATTCGATTACTGCAGTAATTGATGAATTTAAACTCTGTGAGAGATGCTTGTTACATGCCTGCTAAGTCGGTGAATAAAAGCCAGCATTTATTCCCAGAGAAGGTGTTCTATTGGATAATTTAGTTCCTAATTAGAGTAGCATTTCACATTTCGTTTTACAAATCGAAGAGCTGGATCTCAAATGTGTAGTAGGGATATATTTTCTCTATTCAGTATGCCGTCGCACTGTTAATTAAGTTGCCCTGCTACCGTTAAAGCATTAGTTCTATTTTTTGAAGCTTGACAGTCAATTAAGAAAAATAAAGGTAAACATTATGATTTATATACATGACCATATATAATTATATAGATATTGTATAAAATGATTATATCTTTCATTAACTTCCTAAGAATTAAAATAATAAAATTGATTCAAACATTTTTCAATGGCTAAATTAAAATGACGTCATAATCACATGAGAAATACCCTCATGTATGTTCAGCCAATCAGTTCATAAATTCATTTATTGTTATAGTAGAATGATGAATGCAATTCTTTGTTTGAAGTCAAACAATTCATGCGTTTCAGTATTTCTTACTTTTGCTTTTTATAGAAGTTTTCTTTTAAGGTATCCGAACACGTTGAAAATGACCACATTTGGTCAAAACAAATATATATATATATATATATCATTGAATAGAGGGATATTTCTGTTTGCAAATCATACTTTATTTAGTTTCTACGTTACATAGAGACCAAGTTACAATCAATTTTACAAAATAAAGAAAAAAACCTGAAGTGTATCTTTGATCTACCTGAAGGGAACATTTAAATTGTTTGAAATCTATCTTGGCGAGCTTGATAACTTAAATGTTATAAATTCTCTTCTACAAAACTTTTTTAACCTAATATTTATATTATTTTCTAGAGAATGTACTAAAATATTTCTTTTAGTATAGTTGCGTCCCGGTGGACGTGTGTGTTGGAGGATTCGAGTAAAAAAACAAAGATCAGCGATTTTAATATATATATATATATATATATATATATATATATATATAACACTCTTTTATATTTACTCTTTTACTTAATAATATTAAATAACTTAAGGGAAGAATGTACTTGGATCACTAAACCCTAGGAGCAATGTAGCTTAATCAATTGAACTATAATAGAAAAAGGAACACTAATCTTATTTCTAGAGAACTTTTCTCCTGAATATCTTTAGATTATCATCCAACTTGACTTGACTATGTGACCTCCAGTCGCTTAGATTATGTTTGCTTCTATATCAACTTTGAACCTTCTTTGCACTTAAACTACGACAAAGATTAAATAGAAGGTCTAATTTACATAAACCAAGTCTTCTTTACAGAAAGCGGTTTTCAATTGAAATTACAGATAAAAAATTATTTTACCCAAGAGGATTAGTGGGAACACGGAGAGACCCGTTACAGTATTAATATTTTTTGTGAGTTATGGCCTGTTATTTAAATAATAGCCTCATAAAAAAATGTCACATTTCTTATATGTTTACTCAATAAGCTCTAAATTTTTTTAAAGTTTTTATGAAACAATATAAAATATTAGAATATTCTTATGATAAATACATCTCCTTTGCTTTAGTGATGCTTTTAATGATATGTTTATTACTTTTTTCTCTAATTGCTTTGAATTTGTTCAAAGATATTGATGAAATGTCACTTTTAATTGTGATTTTTATAAAATTTAGGTATTTTTTTAAAAATAATGTTATAGTTTTAAATATTAGTATTAATTGGAATTGAATCCTATAAAAAAGCATTTACTATGTTTAAATATGCTATTTTTTTAAAAATTCTTTGAACGTGTTCGGATACCTTAAAATGTATATGCGTGTACACAACAATAACAAACATAGGTAAACCAAATGCACTTGATATAAAGTGCACGTATTAAATATAAGAATTTTTTTTTAAAATTCTAAAAAAACTTTTTGAAGAATCTAAATGCTTGAACATTTCTATCAAATGATCAAATATTAAGTTTTATCTAAGAACAGCAAGTGCAAATCTAATGGCAATTTTGAATTAAATATAGAACCCATGATTGATTTTATCATCTAACCATCATGAATTTAGTCCACTGACACACGAGTCATACCTTCTTCCTTCAACTGTTGATTCTAAGCTATCCATGTGTACGAAATTTCCAGTGGCCATTTCATTAAAATTGTGGGGAATCGAATTTATAGAAATGGAGTTATGACACATTGATCCTGCGTGTCGTTTTTGAGAGTCTCGTAATCTTGATGGAAATCCAGATGTTGAATTATAAAAAGACATCTTATAGGACGCACGTATATTACAAGGCCTACACAATATATATATATAAATGTAATAATTCCCCCTAGCATCCTTTTATAATTAACTCTTTTAATAATATTCAAAAAATCTTTTAATTATTTGGTTCGAAACTAATACCCTGATTTTAATCGTAATCAACTAATAATATTACATCATAAATCCCTTTCCCGCCCCTTGTAACCAATCAGAGCTCTTATTACAAAAATGTCACGTGGTCTTCAACGTCAGATATAAAAGCCGATGTGTTTCTGGAAACCTCTCTCTCTTCACTCGTTTCTCTGTAGTTATGTAGTCGGCTGCAGCTCATTCTGTGTGTGTCTTTGTCTGTGTTGTGTCGTCCATGTTTGCTTCTTGTAAGTGTAATGCCGTCTCTACTGGATCTTTGTGTTTCCGGATGTAAATAAAAAGGAATAACGAAATACATTAGTGCATCTTCGATACTATCGTACTCGACCAGGCTCCACGTGACATAGAAAATCACACCACCGGCCACGCCCTATCTTTGGTTACCTACAGTAATAACATCCAATTGCTACGTCTTACAATATATTTAAACTCAACGGAATAACTGCAAAGGCTTTTCATATATATATGCTGCTGGCCCCGTAAATGCTACACTCTGAAGGAAGCATGCAAATAACATGAAATCTACAGCATGCATTAGCAGAGGTGAGATATGCAAATGATTAAACTTTCAACGCAGACACACATCACGCGCACCTGTGGTGCCACCTCAAAGCGCTATTTAAGGCTTGGCGATTTCGACGATTTCAAGTTAGGTAATTGTGTTTTTCTTATGGGTTTTTCAAACACCGATTAGTTATGTCTCGTAGAAGACAACAATCAGCTTTTCATCAAGTATCCGAGTTCAACAGAGGAAGGATAGTAGCCTACCGAGATTGTGGATTATATTTCAGGTAAATCGTTAGTCGTGTTGGACGAAACCAAACAACTGTAATGCGGATATGCGACCGTTGAATGCAGGAGGGTACAACGGACCGACGTGGTCGATCACATTCCATCTCAGTGCACCACTTCGAGTGAGGACAGGCAAATTGTGCGCAAGGGAGTTACAGACCGCTCAGTTACATCACGAACCATAACACAGCACATTGAGTCTGTAACGCATCATTCAGTGTCTGTGAGTAACATTCGAAGCCGTTTACTGCAGAGGGGTCTGTCTGTCCGCAAGACGTCCATTGCTTGGTCTACCCTTGACGCACAGCCACAGACGTCTCCGCCGCCAATGGTGCGATGAAAGAAGGATGTGGGCAGCAGAATGGAATGAAGTTGTGTTTACTGACAAGTCAAGCATCTGTCTGCTACACCACGATGATCGGATTCGAGTCTGGAGACACCGTTGAGAGAGGATGCTGAATAGATACTTTATGCGCCGCCACACTAGTCCTGCACTGGGTATTATGGTATGTTGCGGTATTGGATATCACTCTCGCTCTCCTCTGGTACGCATTGCCGGTACTTTAAACAGCCAGCGCTACATGTCCAAAATGTTGAAACCAGTTGTCCTTCCTTACCTTCAGGGCTTAGCCACAGCCATATTTCAATAGGATAATGCGCGACTACACGTGGCACACACTGTCTCAAGGTTCATCGTCAATCACCAGATTGACTTGCTTCCCTTGCCGGCTCGCTCTAGGGATCTTTCGCCTATAGAAAACATGTGGTCCTTGGATGCACAACGATTGGCCCAGATAACACCCCCGGCTGCCACACCAAATCAACTTTGGCAACGCGTGGAAGCTGCTTGGTCTTCTGTACTGAAAGAACACATCCAAAGTCTCTTTCATTCAATTCTGAGGCGTGTGGCAGTGGTGATCTCTAAGAATGGCGGCTACTCTGGCTACTGATTCTGGTAAGAACCACACTTCACAGAAGTCTATAAATTTAATCATTTGATACTTGGTCAACCAGTTATCTACAAAATAAATTTTGTTGTGCTATATCTTGTCTTTCTTGGTGTTGCATTTACTATGACCAACAGCGTATATAAAAACGGATGTTTGTATATATGACCCCGCTTCAAATCCACATCGTTCAACCGATCACTATGAAAAATTGGTATACATGTGTATTTTTTTGGAGAAAGTATTTTCGTGCTATCCTCTTTGTTACATATGACCACCAGGGGACACTGCAGCATACCAACTTCTACATGTTCAATAAATCAACAAGTTTCAAACATGGTCGCCACAAATGATGCCGACTTGGCTCTATCACCATTATAATGTAAAAAACGACGTTGCTTGGGAATATTATATTTTCAACGTAAAATAAATGCAAAAATAAGTAATATTACGTATAAAATATCCATTTATAAATTATTTACACTATTTAAGCGTTCTTACACGAAATTTGTAACATTATGTAACATTTGCTGAGCAGAGATTTTTTTATTTTTTCAGAGCATTTTTATCAGCTATTATACAGAACTACCTAGACCTACGTTTAGCAAATATGATTTTTTGTTCAGCTGAAGTATGCAGAAACTTTTCTTGTGTGTATCTAATTTGAAAATCATTTAAAATTAATTCATAAAAAATTTATTTATCCTTTAATCTGTATTATTTATTTTTTTATTCACCAGTGCAAAGAACGGGTATACCAGCTAGTATAGCTATATATATATATATATATATATATATATATATATATATATATATATATATATATATATCACTAGATGGATGGCCCGGCGTTGTACGGGCTTCTTCAAGCGTACAGCTTTACACCTTGGAAGATTCCCCTTTTTTTATGTGTCAGCAATCTCTGGTGTGTGTGTGATTTCTATATATGTCATTAAAATATCTTTTTCGAAGTTTCTTCTACATCTTTGTCCTGCCGGATGGGTCTGAATTTCGTCACTTAGCTCGGTGTTGCAAGGGCGTTTTTCGTGGATACAATTTTATCCCCATGGGAATTTTCCCTTTCTCTCTGGACACCAGTACTTCTGTGTGTGTGTTACTGAGTGATGTGAGTGATTTCTACATTTTTATCTCATTTAAATCCCCATTTCAGAAATTTCTTCTGCTTCTTCTCTTTGTCAGATATGTTACTTTTCCATCCGTTTAGCCCAGCGTTGCATGGTTTTTTTTAAGTGTAAAACCCCTTTTTTTTCACGGAAGAATAAGATCTTCTTTTTTTCAAATTTCTATTTTCGATTAAAAATTTGCGAAGCTAAATCAGTTTTGTTTTCAAGAAAACAGACATTGCATGCATTTATAATTAAATAAATAATTTAGTAATAAAAATAAAACGCAATATAACTTTGATTGTTAAAAAATATATTAATTTATATCAATTTTCGTTAAATATTCAATAAAAAAATGTGTACCGTTAGCTATGAAACGATTACTTTTAACTAGATGTTTGATTTTTCGATAAAATATATGTAACTGTGAAAAAAGAACTATGGGGGGTCTAAATATTTGTTTACATCCCCTGTGTAAAAAAAATATTTAAAAGAAAATAGTACTATTTAATAAAAGCAGGGCAGCATTTTCCTATATTTTAAGGTTTTTCAGTAAATTATTTCTCTGAAAGAAAACTATCAGTTGCGATGTATTTTTAAAAATTAAGACCATATTAATTATTTTACAATGAATAGTTTCTTAAAATTTAAACTAATTAATTGGATTGGGAAAATTACTGGACAATTCATTTTTTACACTCATTATAAAAGAAAAATCATTCAAAAAGAAAACATCTTTTTTGACAGAAAAATCTTTTAACTGCTTTCGTACTCTCCGTAAGTTGTTTTCCCGCACAAGCGCTATAAGCGCTCAAACTCGTGTGTTCTGAGATAGCTTCCCCATAGCTATTACTTGCATTTAGTGATTTTCCAATTTTTTTCCTTGGATTTTTACGGCTCCTCAAGGCGGAAAAAATACATCTTCCTTAAAAATATTTTTTTGTATAAAGAAAGCAGAATTTTTTTTAAATACAAAATTCAAATTTTTTTTGAGGCTTTACAATATTTTGTTTCAAATTAACTTGGAAGCGTTGGAAAAAGTTAAAAAAATGTACCAAACTGCTTGAAAAATAGTTTAATATTTTTTTTAGGAATTTAAATTAGAAAAATTTAAAACATTGTAGAAATTGAGATTTTAATAATATATTTCAAGTTATTCACATGTTAAAGGTTTTTATTTTTTAAACAAAGTTCATTAATACAGTCAGTAGAGCAACATCAGGAAATTCCATTTTTTGGCTGAAAACTTATTTCTGACGCCAACATTTGTCATTGTTGTAAAATTAACAGTGTTACAACAATGCAGACAAATCAAATTTGGCGCCCAAAACTGGGAATTAAAACTGGTTTTAATTAATATATATTTAACCAATTGTGATATTCGACCGAATTGTGAATCTAAACCATTCTCAAATTCACTGGAACAGACACAAAAAAATTCATCAAAATCGGTCCAGCCGTTTAGTCACATACACACGCACAAAAGACTTATATATATATAAATATTATTTGAAAAGATTTTAATTAAAAAGCTAAAAATCATAATTTGTCTGCAATTTTGTAACAATAAAGACCCGGTTTAGCCAGTTTCACTGAAAATAGATTTTAAACTCCAACTTACATCATATTTATAACAGTAACGTTGTTACAACAATACAGGTGATTATTGAGTTGAATATTTTTAATTAATATATTTTTAACTAATAGTGATATTGAACCAAATTGGGAATCTAAACCATTCATGAATCTACTTGAACCCACACGAAGAATTTTATGAAAATCGGTCCAGCCGTTTAGGAGGAGTTTAGTCCCATACACACTCACAGAAGATTTATACATATAAAAATATATCTTAGTTTGCATCACATCCATATAAATCAAGAATTTAACAATAACAAAGGTATTTCCTGTTGTAAAAGGATTTATATTTAAAATAATAGAGACTGAACTAGATATCCCCTCCATAAAAACAAACATAATTTAAACAAATGACATCGTGTTATTAATATTGTTAAGTAAACGAATAAACTTTTACTTGTGATAACCAATTACTTTATAATGGGTTCATTAATTTTATGCGCAACGGATATTATGCGAAAAATTGTACTTCAGAAAATAATTTCTCACTTTATAAGAGAAATAAATTTTCTTTTTCTTTATCTCATAACATTGAATATCATCTCCATGCGAAAACCTCTCGTTGTAATCTAATTTTCCCTCTCGAAGCTATCGAATGAATTCTGTGTAAAGCGTACCGGAATATGTTCTACATGATAAAGTGAGGTACATGCTTGTGCCAACAAATAATCGTTTTCCATGCGCAGGGTTAATGATGAAGAGTTCTAAACCTCAAGTGTACCCTAGAATCTTAAGATATTCTGTGCTTTTCCGCCATTTAATACACACGGAAAATGTGAGTCGTAGCAAGAATGAATGAAGCTTAATCATAGCTGGGCATAAAAGGAAAGAGAAACTTCTGCGGGATCAGCGCAATTTGCTCGGTTCCCTTTAAATGGAAAAAATAAAGATAAAAACGCTAGATGGAAATAATGGTTTCGGTTGGTGATTGGACCAAAAGAATACCAGTATTTTCCGTGGGGAAATTGAAGCGATGAAGATTGTTACATGGGAGATATCGTGATAAGGATTTTACAGCCAATTGAGAAGAATTGTAGTAAAAAAAAACTGATTAAATACAAGCGTTAGTGTTCATTTAACAATAAAATAAATGGTACAATTGGAAGAAAGTTCTTCATTACTTTTGAATACAAAGAATGATAATATATTTCAAGAACATTTTATTTGCACTTCCTATTTTTTTCTTAATTATTTTAAAAAACAGAAACAAGTAACATAAAAAAATAAGTTGATTCCTTCTATAGTCAACAAAGAAAACTTTTATTTCAGTTACTTTTTATTGAATAGTTACAATTAATACATAAATATATATATATATGACAGAACCACAATATTAAGGAACTAATTAGAAAACGAATTTCCTTGCAGTTTTTCATTTTCATTTCAATATAGGGTGTTGAACTACTTTTGTTTTTTATTACTATCTATTCTTTAAGTAAATTTAATTATTCCTATAAAATAGTATAGTAAAAAAAGAAATCTCATTCTCAGAAATTAGTTCATCCCATGTTGGATTCCAATCCACGGAATTTGGATTAGAAGTTCAACGAGCTATCCATTGCACTTCAGGAAAACAACGAACGATTTTCCTTTCTATATAATTTGTTCGAGTATTATTTTTGTTTATTACTATTTATTCATCTTTAAAATTTAATTAATGAATTAACATTTGGAAAAAAACTTTATATTTACATGAAGTGTCATCCATTACAAGTTTCAATAATATATTTGAACATTAATGGATGAATAAAAAGTATATAATTTAATAATGATTGAAAATTTGAACAATGTACATGTATATATATAGAGAAAAAAAAGTATAGAGTAATAGGAATTCAAAGAGTAGAGTTAACAATTATGAAGAATTTTGATAACTTTTCGAAGGAGTTTATATGCTCGTCGCATTATAAAACAAGCGCGTACTATTGAAGTTGAACCACTTTATCTTGAGCCTTGGTCAATTGACGATGACGACACCTGAGAGGGCCCACTTTCTCCACACTGTGGCAACGCTAGGATTTGGAGCCTCGACAGATTTAACGAAAATCAGCTTCTCTACATGACATAATGACTTGAACTGATGGTACGCTGGATATAACGACTAGGCTACTGTGCCTACATTTTTACTATTAAGCTACATTCACACCAAGGCTGTCAGCATCGAGTGTTGAGCGTCGAGCCAATCAAAGATTTCATGTAGCCCGAGATGAAGTCGCTAACATGCTAGAAGCTCAACGCTCGACGCTGATGACCTTGGTGTGAATGCGGTTTTACTTTTCATTGAATTCCTAGTGAATGTTGATCATAGAATGATTAAGTAAGAGAGTAAATGCAACACTTTTATAATGTGGATCCTCTAATAATATAATGTTGTGTTATTTATGTATTATTACAACCGTATTGGTGACATTATATGAAACAAAACACATGATTCCCGATTCAGCGGGTACGATACATGTAAAATCGGAATTTCCAAATTGGCGCGTTATCTTGTATTTTGGCATTGTTACAATAGTACGTAATTACCATTATTGTCTAAAAGTATGCATAATTTAAATTCAGACCTTTAGTCTTTACTCTGAATTGTGTACTTTTTAAGTTTAAGCCTAAAAAATAGAATATGGTGCCACAAGCTGTAAACTTTGATTCTAATGTCAAACGGGAAGGTGATAAGTTTTTTTAAAAAATAGTATGAAGGTAAATATATTTATCTATAAATTAAGAAAAAAAAGTGTACAAAAATTACATAATTTTATCAATCTTCAGTGTAATATTTTACATAACTAAACTTTAAAAGAAGTCGATGCTACTTTTTAAACTTTTTGTAAATTTATCGCGTATGTGTGTAAATGACTAAAATAATGAAATCTACAAAAAATGCTAATACGAGGCATCGTAAATAACTTCAAAACTGTTGGCTTATAAGTTAGATAATATGAGTTAATTGTAATTCAGTTATCTAATTTGAGAAGTGAATAATTTCTCTGTTTCAATGACACAATAAAAAAATTCCATACTTTATTATTTTTTTATTCATAGGTAAGATTCATGTATTGAGAAGTTTATATTATTTTCCTAAATATGCATATTCCCAGGTTCACTATGACTTCAAATTTTTCTCCAATAAAAACATTTGAACAATAGATGTAGCATAATAACTTGCAAAAGTATACAGTGCATTTCAAACACGAAGATACTGATAAAAACTACCTGATAAGTTACATAGAAAACCTTATTATTAAATTTCGAAACATTCTCGACATCAAAAGAAACATGTTTTTCTCTCCGTTTGGTGCTACCATAAGTATCAATAAATGTTTTTCTTTCACCAGATTTTTTTATTTTATGTTATTTTGTTTTTATTTGTTCTATAAAAGTAGAGAAAAATCAAAATCCTCTGATATTTGCTTTCTATATTTGGCGAGTTCAAAGGTCCCTTAAAAATTTCATTTCTAGATAATCCTGACTTTTTCCTCCATTTTCATGAAAATTTTTTTAAAGGTTCTTTTAATGGGATTTCTAAATTTTGAAATATTTTTCATTTTTCTGTAAATTTACGCTTTCTTCGTCGAGTTTAATACAGGTAATATTGAAGCATAAAATGCTTTTACAACATGCATTATTTTTTGTAACTTACTTTCACTTAAATAGTAAAAAACATACATCTAGTTTAATGGATTCAAATGTGTAATCATAAACAGCGATCGCCAAACTTTTTGACCTCACGGACTAGTAAATTCATAATTTAAATCCCGAGGACCACTAATAGGATTTTTAAGAGTTAAATACATTTATAATAAAAATTGAAGAACACATAAAATGTACCTAGTTAAAAAAATGAAAATATTACTTGTAACTAAATTACGAAAGCTTTATTAACAATCCGTAATAAAATAAACAAAAACTGTAAAAACAAAACAATTAAAAAGTGTTTTAAGTTAAATCAAACTTTTAGCATTACATATTCCTAGTGTGATGAATGCTCCTGCTTACCTGAAATAAGATTATGGATATTTGGATCCAATATTTTCACTACATTTATATTTCATGCTCAGATCGGTACTGTGCTTTGATGGCTGGGGCAAATGAAATTACCTTTTCTGATAAATGAGTTGTGGAGAATTGACTCAGAATTTTCGTCGCTTGTTCACTAAGAAAAGAGCATTCACTTTTTATGGAAAGCCGCAACTGAGATTTTGGTAAGGATAATTGAAATTGAAATTTGAGAGTTTTGTCGAACGATAGGTTGATGTGCCTTTTTTTTAGAGATGCATGCTGAAATTATTATCCAGAATTTCCACTGCAAACGGATATGTTTTCAACATATTAACATGTGGGTACGAATGATTTACCGCGTTGTTATTCTATGAAGTAGCATTTTTATAACTTTTCAAACTTTAATTATATTTTAATGCATCTTAGAACATAACTTAACGTGTTGAATAAGTATATTCGACATTTTTCTGGGGACCAGCGAAATTTTCTCGTGGACCACTAGTGGTCCACGGACCACCACTTTGGCGACATCTAATCATAAATATTATAACTCATTATTAAATGCACACTTCAGTTTTTTTTCATTGAATAGCATACATAAATTTTCAAAAAAATATATATTTCGGGTTTTATTTCCTAGACGTCATGCTGTAACATAGCACTTTATAAAATGCTATGATTATATAATATACATGGAATATTTTGAATGCCCGGGAAAGCTTCTCTGAAGCCTTATACTTTAACGTATTTTGCGTTCCGAAGGGGTCCAAATTTTGAATGCTATTTCATCAAAGACTGTCGTTCTTTCAATATTCAGAATCCTCAGGACCACACAGCATTGATATAGAAAATGAGATTTCGAAGTTCGAAAACATTTTGATATGAAAACGAAACGTCGTAAACATTAGGAAGATGATGCTATATTCCATTAAGAATGATTATTGGTAATGCAGTCTATGTCTAATGGGATTACCTAAATATTTGTTTATTTGTATTCATCATTCCAAAAAAAACTAGCTTCGAATTATATATATATATATATCATGTGTGGTTTTTCGATATGCACAAAGCTTCTAACATATAATATATATGTTTTTATTTTCATAAAGCTGTGTTGCTTGTATTACCTATTAATACAAATTCTGAATTTCATAACATTTTCGCCAGCAATATCCAGTATTGAAACAAAAAAGCCTTTTTTTTCCTAAAATTACTGTAGAAAAATAATTATATATATCAGTGGCGCACACAAAGGGGGGTTCTGGTGTCTGAAACCCCCTCAAAAACCCTTGATTTTTTTTTCCGATTGACTATGATTCTAAGTACATAGTACGTAAAATTTAATGAAGTATTTGGTTTTTATGATTAAATTTATAAATTAATGCTAATTATTTATTCAATAATTAATTTTTTACTGTATTTTGTTCCCGAAAATCGACAAAATCAAAAGGAGCATGATACAAGAATGGTGAACTTTCGACCCCAACCCCCTCTTTGAAAAATTCCTGTGTGCGCTATATATATATATGTGTGTTTGTGTATATATATATGTGTTTATATATATGTGTGTGTGTGTATATATATATATGTGTATATATATATATGTATATATATGTATATATATATATATATATAGATGCATATATCAATATATTGTAAGGGGAAGCCGGCATATCTAAAATTAAATTTATCTATCATCTCATTTATCCTTATACGTTATTTTTTTAAGTGCGAACACATATTTTTTATATTAGGTAACAATCATTTTCAAATTTTCGTCCTGTAATAATTTAAATTTATTTAAAATTAGGTTGTGTATTGTAAAAGTAGTGCGCAACAAAATGTGCAGTAATTGTCAAGAGTTTCAGTAATGTACAATACGATGCAATAATAAAATTAATGCGATACGATATAATACGAACTAAAACTATCGATATGTATTGATATCGATATAATGCATAATTCACTTTTATAAAACAATTCTTCTAATCTAGTCAAATTATGGTGAAAAGTATTTATATTAATGACTGCAGAATTTGTCTGACTAAAATATATCGATGTATCAATTAAATAGGACTGAGAGCGAGTTTACATCATGGAAAATCTGTGAATAAAGTTGACAAATGTAGTGTACCGCATCTCGTAGAAAAGTATTTAGAACAGAAGATTCACAATTGTGTATAGAAACAAAAATGACCATTTCCTTTTAAAAAAAGATAATATAGATTCAAAACACGTTTATATATGTAGAAAGAGGTTAATTTTAGATGTGTGTATAAAATATATATATATATATATATATATATATATATATATAAATAAAAGTGCAGCCCAGTGGCTGAGTGGTAGTGCATCGCGCTTCCACATCACAGGTTCGAGTTTCAAACCCCGGGCAGGCCTAGGTCGACTCAGCCATTTATTCCTTCAGTGGGTCGATAAATGAGTACCAAGCTTGCTTAGGAACTTAATGCGGGGGGTTTCACGTCAGACTGACCACCTGATTGGAACATCTGGTCATGCACCTCAGGGCAAACGTCACGTGTATTGATATGGGCACAGTAAGCCTTGGCCTACATGGGCTGTTGCGCCACTAATATACATATATAAAATTAAGTTATATATAATAGTATATTCAAAGGTATTTTGTAGAATTTTCTGTTGATGAAAAATCTGTTTAATCAGCTATCTCCCAACTTCCGTTAAAACATGTTGAAAAATATCTTGAATATTGAAAACTCTAATATGTTACCATAAAATGTACAAAAAGACCCCGTTGTTTTAGTAAAATTAAGAAAAAGAAAACTTTTTTTTTCAAAGAAGCAAACATTTTATTTTTAATATTTAATTATTTTCAACACCATATAATTTCCATTTAAAATCATTGGATATTTCTGGCTGATTTTTGAAAGTCGTTATAATACTAAGTAATATTTATTGCTATTTTGTATTTTAGTAAACATATTATCACGCTTCATTTTTCTACAATTTACAAAATAGTGGAAACCAAATAGTATTTGAGGGGTATATAATTCTGAAGTATAGTAGTTCAATTAATTGTTTGACTATGCATTTATTCAATTAAATAACATGTTAATAGTCATATATAAAAAAGTAGTCTAAAAGGATTCTTCAAATCACAATTCCTATTCTGAATGGATGGATATAAAGTATTTTATTAACGATTGAAAATTTAAACAATATATAACTTTACATATATAATTCCTCTGTGCGTGTGTATGTGAATGAACTCCTCCTAAGCGGCTGGACCAATTTTGATATTTTTTGTGGGGGTTCAAGTAGTTTCTCGAATGGTTAAATGCACAATTCGGTCCTATATAGCAATTAGTTAAAAATGTATTTATTGAGAACCTTAAAATGCATAATTGTTTTACCCCTGTGTGCGTGTTGTTTATTCTGCTAATGCGTGACAAGGAAAAAAATACGGCCAATTATACGTTGCGTGTCCGAGGGTTGGCAAACCATCGCATTTGTTTGCTTATATCCCGCAAGGATTAACCAAAAATATTGTGCATTCAATGGCATTACGATAAGTTTATTTATTGTGCACTAAAAATATACCTGTTATATATATATATATATATATATATATATATATATATATATATATATATATATATATAGCTCGAGTTTTATCTTTTTTTTTATCATTTAATTAAAACAAGTTTAAGTTTCTATTCAGAATAGCTTCTACTGTATTCATCTTAGTTCATAGTACACATTTACTTACACGCAATCGATAGGTCGAATTGTGGTAACTGTGCATGTGATGATGTCAAGTATTGTAATAACTTTTTTTTATAAAAATTTCCTCAAAACGGTCCTGTGATTGGTACAACTTACTCAAAAAAGTTTGAAATTTTCGGATTTTTAAGACGTGTGCATAGGACTACGTCTGTCGGGTCACTAGTCTATATATATATATATATATATATATATATATATATATATATATATATATATATATATATATATATATATATATATGGATATATATATATATATATATATGGAAATAGTGAACTAATAGCAGGAATTTGAAAAAGAGCATGATTTGTCAGTGTTGTTATAACAATGCACATCCGGTGTTGCTAGTTTGGCTGAAAAACTGGTTTTAGATGTCAACTTTCGTCATTGTTTTCACAGTTATATTGTTACAACAATGAGGATGAATCTAAAATAGTGTCGAAAACCGGTAATTAATTTGATCATAGAATTAATAATTAAAAAACTGTTTTAATATCAAGTGCCATCCCCTACAAGTTTAAAAAAATGTATTTGTACTTGATTGGATGGATAGAGAGTACTTTATTAACGATTGAAAATTTGAATAAGATATATATATATATATATATATATATAAATGTGTAGTATAAGAAATAAAATAAGGTAACAAGTGAAAAAGTTGTACAATCTACAATGCTAAAGAAGAAAGAAATTGTAGTTTAAGAGACATAACAAATGTAAATTCTAAAAGAGTCTTATGGAAACCTATTATGATTTCTAGAGCTGTCGCTGAATCAGGTCAGCGATTTAGGGTTAGCATTGCTTTATGGAACCTCCATCACCGTACAGTAGAAATCTTTGACTTAATAGAAAAAAACAGAACCATGTTAAAATGTTAAGCGTTATTACTAACACACTTGGATGATAAACCAGACAGTAAAGTAAAATGAAATTAAAAAATAGAACAATGTTTCTCTCATAGAGTGGAATATTAAGAAAAAATTATACAGAGAAAAATTAGGATAAAAACTTACATGTAAATATGAAACCCAAAAAAAGTGTGGAAACATGCGACTTATGCCAATGTCCCGCGCAAACTAATGGAAAAAGGGACGTGTTAACACAAGAAGCAAAAAACAGCGGTGACATCTAGATTGTTATTTTGCAATTAAATATATATACATAAATATATTCATGAATTAATTATATGTAAATATATATATAGAGAGAGAGTGAACTAGTAGTAGGAATTGAAAATATAACTATATATGTTAATGTATATTTACTTTTTACTTATGTAGTGTACAATACTTTCATAAAATATGTATTCAAAACATTCGAATCAATAATTCAGCCAAAATCTTTACATAGATGTGTACGTATTTATAACAATTCAATAAATTCTCTTGAATAAGATTTATTTTTATGTAGTATATCATCTTTCGAAGAGAAATACGAATATAAATAAATAATCCTGAATAATAAACATACACTCATATAGTAAGATAACTTGCTTTTATATTAGATATATCCGCATCACACATTTAATAAATTTGAAACATACAGAAACAAAGTAAAAGTAAAAGATAAAAAAATAAATTAAAGATAGAGATAAATGTATGAACAGTTGTAAGAGTGATGAAATGTGAATGGATATAAAGTAATATTATGTTCACACTTTTCTAAGACTTCTAAGTTTTCCTGTCTTCTTTTCTAAGACTTCTTTACAGAATCTGGAATAGAATTTTTAACTAACTTGCTTTATTTTCAGAGTTATTATCAATCAAACACTAACCGTAATTTTCTATTAAAATTTATTTACTCTGTTGTATTAAAATATTCATAAATCTACTAATAAATTATATATTTTAAAAATAATAGTTAAGGCTCTGTACATAAGTCTTGGTTATATAAATGCAAAATATTATTATTATAAAAATAATTTACATGAAAAAGAAAATTTTGAAAATATTTTTTTTAATTCATTGTTTCCTCAAAACATAGATTTAGAATTTTTTGTTATAGTAATAATATTTTTAAAAACATTTTTATATGTGTATTATAATTCAGGTGAAACAAAATATCAAAAAATTATTTATTTATACACTTTCTTAAAAGTATGGTGTCGAACGTAGTTTGGTACCTGTTAAATTAGGTGAATATATAAGCAAATTGTATTTATTATCTTAATATTGCTTACTGGTGATGGCATTTTTAACATGATTTAAGTGCTATAAAATATTTATTTGAAAATAATTGTATTAATGAAGCAATGTTTAAAACACTTTTTTACTAGCATTAAGTTTAACATTTCACGCCCCTCAATTCATGTAGTATGAAGACTGTAATTTTTTACAACGAAAATTTATATTATTTTGTGATGATTTTGAATTATTTTCGAGTACAAAGCCCAATGTAGGATAAAAAGAATATATTTAAAAAAAATGAATAACTTTTTCTTAGAGGAAAGATAGTACCCGAATTTGGTATAATGTTATTGTGCATGGAATGTTACAATTCAGAAAGATTATTTGAAATATTATGCAATCGAAAATTACGACTTTATATGCAATAAACTATTTTTCTGTCAATTCCAATGAATTATTTATGATTAATTACATACTAAAGAGTTAACTGCAGATTTAATTTAATATATTTTTGTTCTAAGTTTTCATGAAGTCACGTGATTTGATTTTGTAATTAAGTTATTCAATTCTAGCTAATACAGGATTTAAGTTGACCATTTCTATTAAAGCAGCTTCCCAAACTTATTCCATTACAACTCTTTCCCAACCATAACATAGAGACATCGACAGAATTCTAAATCTTCATTATCTAGCTTCAAAATTGCTTTGTTAAGAGCCCCCACTGAATATCCTACATAGCAATGTGTTCTCATTTATTATGTTGCGATAATATTCCATCCGGTATTTCATTGATGGAGTGTGGTTCGGCCAATGGGAAGAACGTACACATTTGAAATATTCATAAATTCTATAAGAATGGGTGTCACGTTTAGAGTGGTTAGCAGCTACTATCTTTACTTTCGCAAGCTCCCATAAAGGCGTTTGTTTGCGGTGTTTTTTTTTGTATTCCCTTCTACTAAGAATCAGGAACATGTGTGGTCAAAGCAATAATCCAACGGAACGACTTGTGGTGTTTGTGTTACGCCATGAGAAAATCGGACTTACAGAAAACATTCCAAAAACGTGGCGGAAATATCTTAGCAGAGAATCTGCAGATAAAGAAGTAAGAGTTAAGTATCGTTTGGAGCTCAATGCGTTCGAAAAATAAAGTTTGGCAGAGGAAGAATTAGGACTGGGCTTTGGATGAACTTTCGAAAAAAATACAGTTATTTCATCATAGGCATTATTGCAATTGATATAAAAATAAAATATTTCTGGTATTTTATTATTCTATCTCAGTGTGTGTGTTGGAGAATGAAGAAAATGAGAAATGATGGGAAACCGCATGTTCGCATTTTAAAATAATTGAAAGAGTCAGCTTTCTTTAATATATATATATATATATATATATATATATATATATATATATATATATATATATATATATATATATATATATCTTATTTATAAGCAATATTTATCCCTTTATAACTTATTCCAGAATGTTCTTTATTTTAGAAAGTATTTTTTATATTCTCTTCTTCACCGATATAATCTTTCTTTATGAATAAAGAAGGCAAAGATAATTACAAAGATAATACTAACGCAAGTAAAAAAAATCTTCAGCTGTTGTTACTCTCGAGAATATTAGAATATATTTTTAGACGATCACTGCATATGTTTTAGCTTCATAATAAATGCTGTAATCATAACAAGATGTGTCATTACGTAAGATATATAATTATAATTTACATAGTTACACTACTAAATTATTTATAACTAAAAATTTCATAGCTTCTTGCATTTAACAAGGTATGTTTATAGTAGTTTTCCTCTGCTTTCTACAATGTTACTAAACTGCTTATAAAATAACGTTGCAAACCCAGAATAAATTTTCTTAATAAATTCAGCAAGAAAATAATTATGAATTAAAATTACTGTATCTAAAAATCAATACTATACAATATATAAATATATATGTAAGTATATGTATATATGCTATATAATTCTATATTTAAGTGTGGGTGTATCTGTGCGTGCGCATTTTATAATGCAGCAATCTAAGTAATTCATGCAAAGTCAAGTTTTGAAATATCCTCGTAAAATAAACAATGCTAAAAATAGTTTAAATGGTAATTTTTGTTAACAAAATACAAACCTAGAGTTAAAATCAGTTATTTAATTTTAATGTATATGTATATGTACTCGTATTTTTAACTTTATATACTAAAAGTATATTTTACATGAGAAAATATTACGATGGACATATATTTTTTTTGTTATTTTAACCCCATAACTCCTGATTAAACCAATTCAATTATCATAACCATCAATATTATTAATTATAAAAAAAAAAAATATATTTCTGTTTTATTTATCATTTACATGGTAGTAACTAGTAGTGTTGTACAAATGCCTTACATGGAACTAAGTATATGAATATACGGAATTCAGATTCTATATTAATTTGATGAATTTTTAAAGTTCCACTTTGAAGCCCTTTGATCACTTTGAAGCTGTTGGTGACAGTCCTCGCAAGAAATAATGCTTAGAATAATACCTGTTGATTTATTTTTAATTTGCTTATTTTAGTACTAGAATCCATAATATTGTATCATTTAGAAACTAAAGCAAGGAAATCATTCCTAGTTTTTCACGACCAACGCTAAATTTTACTAAAAAGTTTGTGCACCAAATTCAATTACTATTATCTTCACTGATTGTTTATCTTATCAATAAAGATATTGCGTGAATTTATCTACAAGTCACTCTAAAGAATAATTATCAGTTCAGTTGTATATTTCTACACGGTTGTTTTAATTTTATTTTCACTTTATTATCTTACAAAATGATCCATTTTTCCTTTTTCATGCTTAAGTTTATTATTGTATATAGTCCATGAATATATTAGATTTTGTATGAAGTTATGAAAATTCGTACATCAGCTATAAAATTTCATAATTACGTCTATTATAATGCTTCAGTCATTACAAAACACCTGTGATAATGCATGTAATGCAGGTCCATCAGCAAATAGCATGTAATACTAACCTATCAGATTCAAAACATAATGACAAATATATTTACTTTATGAGACTATTGTATAATGAGAATTCTAATGTCGAAATTGCTTTCATGGGAATCGGTTTGGGATTAATGGACCCAAAATGGTATTTGAACCAACCTTTACGATTATTTATCTTCTGAATGGAGGGATGGCGTGAATTCATCTACTGGTCACTCTAAATTCCATTAGTATTGTTAGCAAATGAGACTAAAGGAAGTTTGTTTAATAGTCTTCTGAAGCATATAACAACTTTTTTCTTTTCTTTTCTTTTTTTAAATCGATGTTACGAAACTATAAAAGTATATTTAATGTTGAATCATTAAACCAAGTTGAAGAATTGGGAAAAAAAGCGTTTCCAATAGTTTTGCTAAACGGACATATTGTTTGTTTGATAAGTGTTTGCATTGGAATGAATGGTTTTACAAGGAATATCTGCGAAACATTACTCTCTGGGTAAATATGTGCAACAATAAATTAACATTTATTTGTAACCTGCTGAATATTGTTTGGTATGAATAAATCTTCATTTCATATTCTTATGGGTTTGTCAATAAAATAAATTAATAGTTAAGAGAGTTTATAAAAATATCAATATTATATTTCTATAAAATTATAGTTTTTCTTGTATCAGTATATATATATATATATATATATATATACATAAATACATATACACATTCATACATACAGTAACCATTTTCCTTCCCCTTCGCTGGGTATTTCAGGATGTTGTATCAATACATGTACTGTTTCTTAAGTTATTGATATACAGCCTCTTATCATTATTAATCTTTCATATGAATTAAGAATAATCATTATAATCTACACCTCTCAATTTAAAACCCTTTGAATCTCTAAAGCTAAAGTATGTTTATTTTTACGTCCCCGTAAACCCTTTTAGGAGACGATTTCCTTAAAACCTGTTTTCAGCAAATCTACAAAAAAAAAAAAAAAAAAAAAAAAAAAAAAAAAAACGGTTAGCAACTTTTAAGCATGTGGGTATAACAATTAAAAAACAGGAACTTCTTATCTTTTCGCCCTTTACCTCCTTTCCTGCAATTGATTTCTATTGAAACCTTTTCTTAGTATATCTCTTTTCGACATACTTACTGAATTTGAGGTCTGTAGGTCCAATTCTCTCAAAATTGTAATTTGTTTTTCTATTCCACGTAAACTCTCTTGTGAATGAATTTTCATATAACCCGTTCTCAGCTCTCCTCTACTGAACAAAAGAACATGCTAGCCAAATTTTTAAGTTTATAAGTAATAGTTCAATAAGAATGTATCCATAACACCTCCTAACCCCCCACAACCTCTCATGGGAGGATTTCTGCTTAATCCGCTTTAGGCGGATCTATATTCAACTTATGAAACATGCTCATCAAATTTCATACTTGTGGGTTAAATAGTTTGGTTGATCTCGTGATGAGTGTGTCACTTTTATCCTTTATACACACACACGCGCACGCACGCACACACACTTTCATATAGATAGATTTCTGTCTATATATAAGTAAGTATGCACGCAGTTATAAATTAAAAATATTCCGAAAAATATTCTTATTACTCTTATAATTATTTCCAAACACTTATCAGTTTATTTTTTTTCTCCGGCCTAAAAAATTCGAATCGAGAGAATATATACACTAAAGCATTTATTCTTTCAAAGAAATTTAATTTGCCTTCAGCAAAAGATTAAAAATTATATTGTTGATTGGGTTGTGGGGTGATGTATCATATATATCTTAATTTAATCATTTTTACAATAACCTTTAAAAATTAATTTTTATTCCAAGGAGCTATAGCTTCGTTTTCCAAATTTTTCAATGAGAAAATTAAAAATACTTTGTTTAGTAGTTCTTGCCCTTCGATTTGCTTCATTTAAATTGATATGCGTGTTTTTTCCCTTAGAAATAATTTTAAATTATTACGCTTAATAGGACGGAAATATTTTCACAAATTAAACGCTGGAAACATCCACTAGTAGTTTAAATTGATGTTTCTTTTGAGGTATGCAATTATTTCGAGTCGAAACATAAATTTCCTTTTGATATTCTTTCATGCTTTGATAAAAATGCATGTTAAATGTTTTCTTTTATTTAAGAAAATAATATCGAGTTAATACTTTAATTAAATTTACATCCATTTTGTATCAGATGCTTCAAAAGTTATTTCAATTTCATTTCAGGTTAATTGTCCACCAAATGTTAATATAGTTTTAAGAGGAACAGTTGCTTTTGTAACGACATTTTTCCTTTGTTTTACTTCGGTTAAATTACATGACGAATTAATATTTCTTGAAGTATTTTTAATCTAAAATAATTTTTAGTTATTTTTTATAATAAAAAATGAAATTCATGGGGTAATCTTATAATGAAAAGTAATATGAGTCAATAGTTCTAAGACAATAAACACCATTCAATAGATTTCTGATGTGCGGGCGTTCTTTGTTGCATTTTAATATTGGTAAATAATTGTACACATAATAGAAGCTGAATTATTTCAGAATTTCATTTTTTTCCTTACAAATGATATCAAACTTAAGTTGTCGTCGCGCTTAAAAAATTATATTATACTTACTTAAGTTTTCAAACATCAATCAGGCTCTTTCGATAAAAAGTTTATGCTATTTACAGAATTCTAAGCTAATTCAAGTGTAGAAAACTTAGCCCATCTAATTAAAAATTAAAATTAACTAATAATAATAACCGTAGTTTTCCTATTAATTAATAAATAAATAACAAACAACATTGTAAATAAATTTAGCATTGTATACTATTTCTTCTTTATGACTGAAATGTATAAATATCATTATTGATAAAGAGTAACTTCATTTACATGTGTTGATTTTTAATAAATCTGATTTAATTAACATATCTTATTGATGTAATTATTTTTAAAGCAAGCATGTGCATCGAATATTTTTAGAAAATTCTAGATCAACGTATAAAGCATTATCACAGGGATACATTTATTAAAATAAAAAACTGAACCAGTAATATATAAATGCTTCATAGTTTTGCATTTCAAAATCGAATCTCATTTTTCTTAGAATGTGAGTAAAACTAGTGATGAGAAAATCTTATAAATGTTTGACTCTTAAATAAAAATTTAAAAAGAATGATAATCGAAAGTACGCAATTAAACGAAAAATAAATATAAATATGGGAAGATAAATTACTCAAAATAAAATTAAATAATTTGTTCTAAATTTTAAGACCCATAATTTCATTTAATTCAAGAAAATTTTCCAGTAGTTGAAATAAAAAAAAGACAAATAATCAATTATAATTCTGTTTTAAATAACTACACATCGATCGACCAGATCTTAAAAAAATAGGAGATAATAAATCACCATTATTATGTGTTTGCAGACACGTTACTAATATAAGTATTGACAAGAGGTTTGAACTAAAAGTCAAAACTTTTAAACGTATATTGATTATATTTAAATGTTATACTTTTCGAAAAAGAAATGCTAATAGCTAATATTAATCTTAAGTAAATTTTGCGCATTTCAGAAGAGTTTTAAAAGCATTTATAAGCCATTCATCATTCTAATGGGAGAACTTTGCTTTATTTTTAGAAACAGTAATCGTTAGCTTTCTGTGAACGATTCAAAATTCTCAGGGAGAATAAGAAAGAAATAAGCTCACGTTATCAATCAGAAGTTGACAAATGTCATATGATATCTGGAAAAATCATTATTCTTTTGGAGAAAATTGTAATAATACTTATACACTGCTGCCAAGGTTTTTCCATTTTTTAAATAAATAACATTAAAGTGCTTGAACTGCACTAAATATTAATTTTTAAAGGCTTTAACTGTATGGAAGTCATTTAAATATTTGAAACTGCTTTTACTTATGTTAAATTATTAGTTATGATAAATTAAGAATAATTTTTTCGTCTAGTTTATACAAAAAAGAAGCAAGCTGGTGATTTATTTTTCATAGAAGAAATACGAGAATGTGTGTATTATCGTTTGCTAAATATTTCATAGGAATTTAATTGCTGTTAATATAACTAATATTACGAAATAAAACCAACATTTTTTCTTAAAGTTTAATTTTTGTAATGTGATATAATGTGCGGGTGTTTTTTTGATGGAGTTCTTTTTGTGCTGACATATTATGTCGTGATTGTAATGTGATCAAAAACATTTATTTTAAAATATTTGTTGGGCTGTGGCATGAGATTACATGGTACGAGGTGAAGAATCTAAATTCAAAAAATAGTTGTGTGTGTGTTTTATCTGAAACAGTTTTCTTTCAAATTATATAACTATTGCTTCATTATAGAAAAACATTAAATTGTACTTGTGCGTACAATTTTTTTCTATTTAAAATATTTAAGATGTAAAAAAAATCACGTAAAAAATTTGTATTCATACACCATTTTTTAAAAACGTGTTTTGCATGTTCTTTGGATTATAATATGAGCCGTTTTCTTTGAAAATGGTGTAAGTCCGGTTTTGAAAAAAAGTTTGTTATTTTAACATTGAATGTAATCTGTTACGAGTTATTCATCTATGAACAGTTCACCCTAAACACGCTTCATAATTTTCATCATTCTATCAATATAATTTTACATAGTTAATGAAATTAGAAATGTAACTACTTTGAAAGTGGTAAATATCTTTATTTAATATAAAATGGATTTACACCACTTTCAAATAAAACGGTTCATATGTATTGTTTAATTAATTTTACATTATGAAACTACCCTATGGTCTTTGCTGAAGAATTTTATAATTCTGAGCCACGGTCAAGTGAAAAGAACGGATGATACCTGAGCTGACACCTCCCTTTCTAAACTTTCAATCCACGTCACATTAACGTAAGAACTTTAATCCACGAAATATGAATTATGATGATGAAAATGAGAAATATAAGAACTTGTGAACCAATCATTCTTCACAGCGGGTCTTCAGTAGCAGTAGGGTTCGGTAGAAAGTACGAGGTTGTGACCATGAAGAATCACTGTGTTACAGCAGCACCTTAGCATTGTACACTCTACAGCAATGATTCAAACTCGCGACCCTCTAAATCAAGGGTGGGCAGAATTTTCCAGGGGGTGGTCTACTTCTAATTTTTTCAATCTGTTGCGGTCCACCCAATGTCAGTGGCGCACACAAGAAGGGGGCACTGGTCCAGACTGTCCCTCACAACCCTTGATTTTTTTTTTACCAATTAGTTTTAATTCAGTATCAAGTAAGTGTCATGTATACAGTACAATAAAAACATAATTAAGTAATAATTATTAACAATTATTTTATTATTTACTGCAGAGTATTTATTTAGTAATTTATTTTTTTACTGTTTTTTGTTCCCGACAATCTACAAAATTAAAAAAATATGTTTGGCTATGTATTGTGGTATGACACCAGAATGGTAGACTTTCAACCTTCGACTCCACCCCTTAAAAAATTCTTGTGTGCGCCAGTGCCCAGTGTCATAGGTGTGGTGAGGTAAAAATGTCTACAATATTTATTATAAATAATTAATAAATACGGAATATGTACTTAAAGAACTAAAATAAAATAACTACCACTTTTAAAATTGCGTTTAACCCGCGGTCACTGACGCCTGTTTTTTAGCTACTTTCATTACTCGCGGGGTGTAGAGAACACCCCAAACTTTTAACACGTGTTTTTAATTATGAAAATAAAATTAAATGACTATGATACATATTTATAAAGTACAAGATGTTTTTTGTATTATACAAATAAAATTATTAAATTTATTGCTTACAAATGAGACTAACATTAATTTAAACTAAACATACAAAATGTTCACTTTAAAACACATAATTTTATATTTTTTCATAAACCACTAAAACGTATATACCAGTAATAAATATAATTTTTAATTAATGACATAATTATTGTAGAAAGTAGAAAAATAATATTTTAATCATTTTTCAATCATTCAGAACAGACTGTATACATATGATCAACTTCTTGCGGTAGTTCTCAGCCCACCAGATAAACTTTTGAAAGTCATTACATTCCATTCATTCGAGAAAGAGAGATTGCATCAAGCCTAAAGGTTCAATGACCTAAAATGTGCTGCTACAGAAAAAATAGTCGTTCCACGCATTCTTTTTAGAATCCGGGAGGATTTTCTTGTTGCTGGGGTGTACAGAACACTCGGCGCGAGTGATCGCGGGTTAAAGCAAAACGCAAAATACAAACATTAAAATAGTACCTACGATTACAAAAATATCATACGCTACATTTACTCTCAAACGATTCAAAATACATACAAAGAAAAAAAAAGACATTTTTATCTAAAGTTTATATTAGTTTTTAAATATTTCAATATAATGTTAGTTTTCCTTGTTATAGTCAGTAGAAGGAATGTAGTCTGCATACTTCAGCCAATCTTGAATATGTCCATTTATAATTATTAACTGCTAAAATCTTCAGACGATTACCCCAAAAATATATCGACAGTCCACCGGTCGATCGCGATCGACGTAATGCTTACCCCGGCGCTAAATGAGCATTTTTGCAGCCCGGCAAATATATCTCGTCACACAATAACATATAATAAAATACTAAAAAAAAGTGTGTATGCTTATGAACACACAATAGAAGTGATAACTTCAAATTTGGTAATATTATTTCAGGTATTAGTTAGGTGAATAAAAAATAAGGGGATAATAGTATTGTCACATGCAATATTATATATTCATATGTCTGTACTTATAAAGTTTTTACAAAATATACAATCATGTTTGGGAATTAATTGTATTCAAAGAAGGAAACAATAGGTTTATGCTAGCTGAAATAGGTTATAAATACTTTACTTTCCAAATTATTTAAATATCTAAAAACAACTCGTGCTTTGTCGTGCTTTAATTTGGATCATTTGACATAGTTAAATTGAATTTTGATCTTAAGAAAAATCTACTAAAGGCATTTATTTGTATTTTGAAAAATCTACATTAAGATCCCCACTCAAAATAACAGGCAATTTGTTCAGAAGAGTTGATCCGGCTTCAGTGTAGGCAACTGAATTTTTGTGAATTAATTCGATAATTTTATCTACACTTTGATTTGGTGAAATATAAGTAGTAACCATTAGAATTATTTGTCCATTTTCTGTTCTAAATTTTGCTGCACAAAATTTTCTAATACATGACTCATCAAACCCAAATGATTCAGTTTTATTGTTATCATTCATTAGTATTGTTATGAGTATTATTGTAACCATTTAGTAGTATTGTTATGAGTAGAATTGTTATAATTCAGTAGTATCGTTATACCATTCATTAGTATTGTTACCATTGTTACGAGCATTACAAATGCGATCATAACAATGCTTGGCTTTTAAAAATTCAAGTCCATTCTCAAACTCATTCATGTTCACTCTCCAACAAAACGCACCTAAAGAAGTTAGAACTTCAAAAATAATCTTGAAATAGAAAAGGAGAAATAAGACATAAACATTAAATTTTCTTCTTCCTTCATTTATGTTTATTATTCAAAATAAACATATGTTTCTAAAAATATTGATTTTTTTGCGACCCACCTAACGTTAAGGAGAGTTGGAAACCTCTCTCTCTCTCTCTCTCTCTCTATACTGACAATGTTAAATTGGCTGTTTTCGATGTACCTTTTCTCAAAATCTGTTTTATGTACATGCTTGAAATTTTTCATACTATTAAAGTACACCTCTCTCATTATACTAAAATGAGCTTTTAGCTAATTTTGAATTTTTTAATAAATTAGGAAATACTTTATCAAACATTGCGAAATTTAACCCATTTTTACTTAAAAAATTTGTAAAAATTAAATTTTTGAGTGTTTTAAAAAAAGCTCATTTTAGTATATATTAGACATCATTATAAATAATTCATAAAAATTTACATACCTGTGAACAGTAGTTTCTCAGAAAAGGTACATCGCACATTAAAATTTACATTTTGAGATAAATTGATTTTAATGTATACAGTGAGACTTCTAATCGGCTGGGAAATAAAAAAATAAAAGGCTCAATTTAAAATAAAAGATACATGTTTTGGTTTATATCAATCGTTACACTTTTAAGCAAAAACAAAGTAATTTGCTTACAATTTTCGCCATTAAAATGGGCGCGGCCCAAATTCAACGAATATTTAAAAATACATTTTAAAAGCTTCTAAACACCCCAGAGGTTCAAGTAAGGTATTTTTGGAAAGGTTAAAATCTATACAATTTGAAAATGTAAAAATCTCAAATTGTCAAAAAAATAAGATTTTAGCTTTCCAACACCCCTTAAACCTTGTTTGCTTCTCCCAATGTAGCCTTTGAGTTTGATACCTTTACTATACAGGGACACATTATAGACACTATGCAACTAAATAAAATTATACACAAATATGAAAAAAAGTTTTATATCAAACTTAATGCGAATTTATTTCAATGGTGTACTCGTAAGGAAAGCAAAAAGAATAGTTTGGCAAACCAAACCGTTAATAGTACAAAATGCATTAGAAATATGAAAGATCCATATCAGACACATAGGCTGCTTAAAAAAGTATCCAATTTTTGGTCCGGGAAATTACATTACTTGCGTGACGTGATTGGAAACTTAATCTTCTACTAATAACAGAAGTCTATAATTGAGAGTCGAACGAAAGCATGTCTTAAGAGAGTGAAAATTCGATAATTTCGTGTGGGTGTTATTTACGCCAATTTTCTTCCTAATTCAAGTTCACTTAATGTAATATATATTTTGAACTTTTAGAGAAGGTTAAGGAAGCATAACCGTTTTTTGTGGGATTGACACAAACAAATTTGAAGAAATTTCAGTGGACAGTACACGGCCATGTTGCGTATAGTTTAGACCTGACACCTTCAAAATAGCTTTTGTTTGTGTAACTTAAACAACATTAAAAATATTTCATCGGAGGTTGCAATGATTGATTTTTTTTAGTAATCGGCTTCTTAACCCCTAGATTTATTTTAAATCCCGCAACAATAAGTAAGTTACTAGTAAATTGAAAGAAACATGCATGTGGATCCTAAAGGAGATTTTTGTTTAAAAACACCAAATGTGTAACTTTTTCTAATACATATTACAAAAAGGCTTTTTTTTTTAAATATTATTTATATTTTACTATGCCGTTTAATTGAAGATAACTTTTGTTTATTGTTAGTTCACTTCAAAAAGAAAAGTGTGACCGCGCTAGCCTTCTGGTAAAGATAAACTCGTTTCCGGCATGCTATGAGTTGGAACCCAAAACCTCTGAAGACCCGTAGTGTAGGAAGGGAGATGATTCACATTAATTCTGTCGAAACTCATTGGTGTGGTGTAGAAATATTGAGACGGGTTACCAGCTCAGGTATAGCCCTCGCCACTTGACCGTAGTTCAAAATTAAGAGCTACTCAAAGACTTTCGAGGTCCCTCGTCGAAGGCCTTTCAGTAGCTGAATAGTGGGAATTTAATATTCACTCACTCAAAAAACGAAAATGGCCCCTGTAGTGTATTGATTAAGGTCACGAACACATAACTGGAATGTCGAGGGTTCGACTCGTGGTTCCATCGAAATCCGTCATGTAGATGCACGTTAAATCTGACGAGTTTTAATGTCTTCCTCTTAACATGATGTTGTTATTAGGTGTGAGTGGTGCCAGCTCAGTCTTCGTCATTTCACCCAGATTAAAAACCATTACGCCCTTGTATTGTTTTATAGTGCAACGTTAGTAAACACTCACTTCGTAAAAAAAGAATATTCTGCTCATAAAAGTAAGAAATAGAATTTATAGACTTTTCATAACTTTTTGTGGCAAGACCAACTCTAAACTAAATCAGACATTTTTTAACCGCACATCCGATATAGTGGTTAGTAACACTAACTGCGGTGCTGTTGTCCCTGGGGCAGTCTAAATATAAGTGTATCCGCAAATGCTCTCATGAGGTTGGTGGTCGGGAATGAAAACTGGAAGGCTCCTGACCACCCCCAGGAGTCCCTCCCTCAAAATTGGGGTGAACCAGAGCTAAATCGAACTGTTACATGCAAAATTCTGAAAGTTATGGGTAACGACAGGCGTAAATCTAGCCAAATGCAATGATGAATTTCGTGGGCTTCAATTCTATATTACTATCGATCAGGTGGCTTAAGTAACAGCATTTTTTTTCATGTAGCTCCCCCTTTTTTCTGACAATTAGTAACTTTGAAAGAGAAATCAATATAAACAATTTTGTCAAAAGCATTCAAAGGTCATGTTAATTGCAGCATATACCTAGTTGTTTGAGTGAAATTATCGAATTCATTCTAAAGTAACTAATACATATGATAAATGGAAATTCAAAAGCTTTATTATTAACTCTGATTAATTTTAATTTTTAAAATTTTTGTTGAGTTATCTAAAACTAGCTCGATTAACCTAAGAGAAGTTGCACACAAATGTTAGTAGCTTTGCGGGGTGACGGAGTCACCGTAATTTTCTTTTTTTTATTACAATTATTTTTATTGTTCACGATAAAAATCGTAATTACAGTGAATAATTTAACTAAGAGAAAGTATACTTACCTAATTTTAAAGACTTTTATTTTATTACTTTTTTGATAATTTCAGAAGAAATCCAATTAAAATGAACAAAAAAAGTTTCAAAAGTGCTTGATTATAATAAAGGGCACAAATCACGGGAACAGAATCACAGAACATTACAGGAATGATATTTTGCACGCAAAACTGTCATAGCTGTTGTAGTTTTATTGTTCATTGAAGATCGACAAATAGCACGTTGATTTTTTTCTTGCTGGTGTCTTTTCGACGAGGCATAGTGCATCTTGTGGTACACTTGCGGCTTCATAGTTTCTTAGGTAGCATTTGAAAAAGATTCCTTTCGAATCAAGCGTCTCATGTACATCTCTTTTCTCATTTTTTTTTATCATTTTTAATATCCCTTACTGCGCATCAGGTTCTCTCTTGTTTGATGAGTTTCAACTTTACCCAATAGAATCGCAGATGCCCATTTCTTTTTTTATTCTATTCATTTATTTACAAACCATAAATAGTCGTATAACACATTAATCAAAACCCCTAATTTGTTCGCAGGAGAAAATGTAGCATTTTTATAGAAAATATTTTTCAACAAAATTGGTCGCACGGGAAACTCAGACACCCTAAGATTGTACAAAACCTTTGCCACTCCCAAAAAAGATGGATATATGTTTCATATAAATTTTAGTTCTCATGAAAACTAACATGTAGGAGGATACTGAAAAGGCCATTGGTAACAAATAAACAGCTTTCTCAGAATTAAAGATTTCGTCTGGCTTGGGTGACTCTGTGTCTCGCATTAAAAAAGGCACTTATTTTTTATAGAATATTATCAAGTAGCATATAAAATTCCTATCACATATTTTGCGGATTAATAATTTTCTAAAATGTTACAGAATATATAATTACTTAACATCATTTTTGGGTACATATATAAAAAAACATAGTAGATATTTTGAAATATTCAACGATTTATTGATATAAGTTTGAAAAAAAATTATAAACAAAAGGCAATCACAGCATTTTTCAATTTAGTGATTTCATAATTTGTTGAAAAATACCAAAACCGCTTCATGGTGAAAATCTCCTGTAACTTGTCTGTTTATAACATTATCTACTTGAATATTAAGTTTTAATGGGCAACGTACACAATTCATAATTACCTTTCTTCGGGTAATAGTGGTTGTGATTTTGTGCAAGTCTAATGACAAAGCAAAAAGTTCTCAAGCCTAACTTTATAACTGTACCACATAAAAATGTTGCATAAATAATACGTTGCGTATAACAAATAATATGTATCTTGAAATTCCACAGTTCACTTTATATTATTACTCATAACTGAGATAACATTTATGTTCATAAAAGGAAATGGTTTTAAATATTATTGGTTGAATTGATGTATTACCTTTAATGAATAGTTTTTAAATATTAATGAAGTAAAATAAATAAAAAAGCATATGGTATTTCGAAAATTATTTACGAATATTTAAAGTCATTCTATTATTTCAATTAGAGAAATACAAGGGAAGGTATACAAATTTATAAATTAAGGTTGTTCCAGTTCAAGTATAATAAAGGCTATATTGTAGACGTTTTCTAGAATTGCTTCAAACAAAAATCTACTCACACTGTTCGATTTTTTTATAGAGGAAATATATTGCGCACGAAACAAATCGTTTAAGGTCTTGAGAGTAAAAATGGTGCAAGTAAGAGCTTAGATTATTGAATTATTCCTAAAACCTTATGTGTTTTTTTATATAATTTATACTCTTGAGATTTAAATATTTTGACTAGAAATGATTTTCAATTTGGAAGAATTTATTCGGCAATTTGTCGATTGGTTAGTTTAATATCATTATTCGATTTGTTTTAATTTGTGTTTCATTTAATGAATTCTTATAAAATAATGTATAAGTGTAATTTATTATTTATATTAATTAATTTAATATTTTTCGTAGAGCAAAACATTTTCAACAAAATTTTGCTTTGTAAACTTTTAGAGTTTGGACATATTTATATTTATAATTATATTTATATAGTTATTTAATCTGATACTATATCCGTTATTTCTTTATTGTGATTGATATTTAAGGTATCCGACAACGTTCGGAAAAGTGATTTTGGAAAAAATCGTATATATTAATAATTTTTTAGACATTTCCCGTCAGTTTAATTAGGATATACCTTTACAGTTTTTTAAAGAATAACAATATAAATTAATTAAAAGCAATTACTAGGTAAAAAGTGAAGGAATAATTAGATACTTTTAGATTATTAATGAAAAGTGCTTCAACGTGGATTTTCAGAAGAAGAAAAAAAGGTTACAAGCCGCAGTATTTGAAAAACATATATTGTGGACAAATGACGCTACTTGTCATACAGCTGGTTTGCGGGTAGGTTATAAAAGTACTCAGACGGTTCAAGACGATTGAAATAGCAATTGGTCTCGCTTAAGAAATTGGACTCGTTTGGAAGAGCGAGACGTGATTCAATTTTTATGGGCAAATAATGTGTTCTTATCTGACATTCACTGTCAAATCGTGAAAGTGTATGGTGAAGAAGCAATGATCAGTCAACATGCAACGAAATGGTGTTACTCACTCTTTGCAATCAGGTAGACAGGGTGTCGAAAACTGCAATATGGCATTGGGAGCTGCCGGCCAAATTCTTAACGTCACGAATTGAAGAAATGATTCAAAATTCATCGACGGGTTTCTCTGCCAGAAATTTCATCAGAGCCGGGACTGAGCTAAGTTAGCGTGCAGAATATCGTTTCTGATGTGAGTTGTGATATTCCTAGACAGTACTATGAAATCATCCTCTGAGACCTGACTGAATAGACTGACCTGATTTCTACCAAGGCGGGTTAAACAAGTTGGCTTTGATAAACACCTAAATAGACTCGGTGATTATGTCGAAATGTGATAGATACATATGCCTCTTAATTCCCTTTTGTATTTTCTTTCTATTGTTCATAAATATTACTTTATTCGACTTGTAACCCTTTTTTTCTGATTATCCCTCGTATAATAATATGTTGGTAATGTATATTTAGAATTTCCATATAAAGACTGAACTAGTATATTTGAAAAATTCACATTTTTTCCACGGTTCTGATCATTTGAAATATTATTTGGTATTTTTGAGTAAAATTTCTCTACTCTGATGTATTAAAATCTGAATAAATCTACTTCTAAATTATATATTTCAAAATCTTACTTCAGGCTCTATAGATAATTTTCAGCTATGTATGGGCAAAATATTGTTGTTATTGAATCATTTTTGATGAAAGAAAAATGTTTTGTGAAAATGCCATTCATCCTTTATTTTTTGCAAGGAAATTGTATTCAAATAATTTTTTATTGTAATAATATTCTTTGAACAGCTTTATGTGTATATTTATATTCAGATGATACTCCTGTCAACAGCACGAGATCATGGCTCAAATTTACAAGATCCGTCGCCCACAGCCCTCGCGTTGCTTTAGGGTGTAAAATTTTACTACAAAGCAACTATTATATATATATATATATATATATATATATATATATATATATATATATATATATATATATATATATATATATATATATATATATATATATATATATATATATATATATATATATATATTGCTACGGATATTTCGGACTTCCCTGATGAAAAAATACTGTGACCGAAAAGTGCGTTCGTTAGCGATCAGAAATTTCTCTCTTAGCCCTGTAAATTACGAGTAGGTCTATTCTTTCAAGGGGAGGGCCCGACTAAGTAAATTCATTTGGGGAAGAGACTTGGTGTAAAAGTAGAACTCTCTTAGGGTGTTCATCCCTCAATGTAATTCCGCCGAGTGGCCAGTAATTCGGAGAAAATAGCCTTCGATGTTCATTCGAACTTTGAGGTACATTGATTTTAATACAGTGAGACTTCTAATTGGCTAGGAAATAAAAAAATAAAAGGCTCAATTTGCAACAAAAATGCACGTTTTGGTTTATATCATGGTTTCAATTTTTAAGCAAAAATGAAGTACTTTTTTTACATTTTTCACCATTTAAATGGGCGTGGTTCAGTTTCAACGATTATTTAAAAATAGGTTTTAAGGGCATCTAATTACCATAAAGGTGGAATTAAGGTATTTTTAGAAAGGTTAAAGTCTCTGTACAATTTAAAAATGTAAAAATTTTCAAATTGTCAAAAAAAAGTAAATAAATAAGATTTTAGCGTTCCAACACCTCTCTAAAGTATATTGTTGAACCGTGTTATTTAATTTCGTGTAAAATAAAACCACATAAGAAAAAGAGTCTAGTATATACATATACAACGTGCTGCTTCCTTTCAAAATAATGTTCATCAAACAATTCTTTTATATTTCGCCTCCAGTGATGAATACATGAATTTAAAAACCGTTATGATTATAAAATCATAACGGTTTTTGAATTCATGTATTTGACTTCAGAAATCATTAGCAAAATGTTTCATGAATTTTATCTCTATATAACATAATCTTCCTGTCAAACTTGAAAAATAATGTTTTCAATCTTCGAAAATATTATTTTTCCTGTTTTGCTTTGTAAAATTCTACTGCTATAATATGCATGCAAATTTGAAATAAGAATTTTAAAGTATCATGAAATATTACAGAATTAATTAAGAGGAATATCAGACTTAAATGTTTTTGTTTCTATTTTAAGAAATCAGATCACTCCAACAGACTAGGAGAGCTTAAAAATTCATAAAGTAACTATCACGGTTCTAGTTAAGCTACATCAGTAGGAATAAAAAGAGTATTGATTGCTATACTATAAAAGCTTTATTTCTTTGGCTGAATTTTTCAAGAATTTCAATAATAAAAGAGGTGGGACATCATTAACCTTTTATAAAAATTGTTTTGTCCTTGCAAAACTTATTACTGAGTCTTGCATATTTTAAAATGAGTTACTTCAGAACAATGAAGCTGCTATTTATATTTTGTCTTTATGAATCATATGAAAATCTAATTTATTGAGCACATAATAGTAGAAAAATCTATAGAATAAAGCAAACTAGTATAAATTAACGAATATGCTATTCTGTAGGAAATTCAATATTTATTTTTAAATTTGTACTAAAGCCGTGGATCATAACGTTGCTTAATAATTATGATTAATTATATCATTTTGAAAATTTAACACATATATTTTTAAATAACTGTGTGTGTTCTTTGTACATTAACTTTCTAAAGTAGAGCACTAAAACACTTCATAAAATAGAGGTTTTATTAGCATAAAGAACCTATATGATATTGAAAATTAATTAGCTTTGCTTGTATTTTTTTTTCTAAAATTTAACTTGTTTTATTTGAAGAAATATTCTGTGCCAGGTTTTTATTTGTTCTTTTTGTTTTCACTTAGTTTAAAAATATTTTATTTCATATTACAAAAAGTGAAATTATCAAAAGTTCTATTTGCTTCAAAATATCTGATTAAATATAATGCTACCATTAACAGGAGTATAAATTATTTTCAAATATGAGCTTTTCTTCCCCCAAATTTAAAAAAAAATAGTTATTTTTTTAATAAAATAAATTTTTCAACGTTAATAAAAAACATTTGACGAAAGTATTCTTAGAAGTTCTAAGTTATTTTAAGAAGCAGGGTATGAAGACTAATTTTTTGAAACATGAATACATTTTAAAATGAAATTTTAGATTTATTCTTTTTAATTTCTGATTCTTTAAAAATTTTTTTCCCTGATTTGTTGAACTTGTAAGATATGTAAGATACGTAAATTCTAATTTTTTAAAAAATGAATAAATACTTTTAAGAAACAATTATAAATAAGTATTTTTAGTTGGTGACATATCTTTTTAAGCGCTGAAGGGGGTAGGTGTCAGTACAGAAATCCCATAGAGAAATGATAACATTGTTAAACTCTCAGGAATTTTTTTGAAATTTCGTGACCACATAACATTATTAAAACACGATTATAGTTAAACAATTAAAAAAAATACTTTATCAAAATTGAAGATGTGCACAATCATAGTATAATGAAGGAATAGGAGCTCTTTTTAAAGTTAATGATACTTGTTTTTTTTAAAAGTGAGGGGGAATGGATTAAAAATGTATTTAAAATACTACTAACGAACCTAGAATAAAAAATTAAGCATCAACAGAAGTAGAATTAATTGTTATTTACAAATATTTATAAATTGAAAATTGGATTTTATATTAAAAAGTGATAATTATAATTTGAGAAACATAGTTTTAAATACATCTAGAGTTTTCGCTTAACTTCATGATAACTAAGCATGTTCAATATTTTGTATGTCAATCACTTTGATTGTAAAAAAGTTTTCAGATTTACATAATTTACGTTTAAATTATGTAATAACATTTGTTGTTGTTGTTGTTGCTCATGCCACCTGTCTCACAGAGTCAGATCGAAGCCCACGAAATTCATCGTGGAAATGGGCTAGATGCACGTCTGTCGTTGGTCTTAGCCTTGAGCACCACTTAAAACGAACTTGGACATTAATCAATAAATCATCAATATGGAAAGATAAAATTGAATAAAGAACCAAGTTCCAATCTTTTAATTGGAAGTCTGAGATGTAAATATATGTAAATATATGTTCTTCAACACCTATTTATTAATATTTAGAACAATAAAAAATAAATTGTAGAAAAATAAGTTATTCTGTATAATTCTCTATTGCAGAATAAATCAATAATTGATTACTCTATTTTAAACAATGATAAGCTTACAACAAAGTTGCTTATGTCTTAAAACATTCAATAAAGAATTAAGTATTTCCTGTAGCATTTAACTCGCGAATAATTTATTTTTGTGTGAAAAAACGGCAAAAATAAAAATAAAAGATAGAATTTGGGTACAGAATAAATTTGAAGTATAGTTGTTTGCCAAAAAGTATTGAAAGATCAAAGGAATGTGAGCACGTGGTAAAATATGCAGCATTTTTATACGTTTTCACGGAGACGCTATATTTGAATGAAATATTTTTCTCGATGAAAAATATTCTAATTTGAATATCTTATTTAATATTGAGTAAAGACAGTTTTTAAATCTAGAAAATTACAATATTGGTATAATTCTTTGAAGTAATATTAAAACTAAATCAAATTTGTTTGAAAGTGTTCCTTTTAAAATGCAATTTGAAACAGTTTGGCTTGCTTGTTTTTTTTAAAAGTAATTGCAATGTTCGCTCAGCTAAGCTGTATATCGTACCGACGTAACACTGAAAGAAAATAAGGAGTTCTTTCATATTAAAATCGATATTTAAAATATTTTGGAGGAATTTCTTCTCTGGTATCGTACCTTCCTTTTGAAATCGTTGTCAGGATAGAAAGCAAAAAAAAAAAAACTACCTCTGCTCTCATTTCAAAGTCACGTTTTCTCTTTTATAGCCACCCCGTCTCGCCATCCAGAGATGTCTTATGATGGTATTTTTGAAAATTCAGACCTCTTTCTCTACTTCAACTTTGACTTCGAGAAAAAAACAGAAATAAAAGAAAGAAAAAAAAATTCTATTTTGAGAAAATATCTAAGAAAGTTCCTAAAATCGAACAAAATATTTTTTTCTTTTATTTTTTTTGCATAAATATGTTATTCGTTTTACAAAAGATGTATAACTATATTGAATATATTTTTTAAATGTAGCTGAATACACGGGAATTATCATAGTTTTATTCCTAGTTCAATTTTCTAGGATATCTAAATTCACATGCAATGGTGCTTAAATTTTGGCTAATTCTTGAGCATATGCGATGCCATGCATTTCTATAATTTTAAGTAAAACGCATATTTCAGAATTTTTAAGACTTTTCTTTTACTTTCTATGCTTGTGGATGATTTCTCAATAACCAATTTTGTTACGTGAGTAATTTATCAGTAGAAAAAATGTAAAATTCTAAGAATTAATTTAGAATAGCTTTAGTATTTCTTCCTTACATTAATAATAAGTTAATATCAATTTTTGACATATAGAATTAATAAAATTTTGGAGAGATTCATTCCAATGAGTTTCAAATATTTCTTTATTCATACTTCAAGAAAGCCATTTTTATATGATCTTGTTAATCAAAATGTACATTCTGTACTTTTAGAAGCGACATACCCAGTCGGTATGCAAGTGATACATGAAAATTTATTAATGTAGTGTACTTCAATTGAAAACGAAAGCTTTTACTGATGTAAGGAATCCAACTGAATTCTGAACCATGATTTTAAAAAAGTGCATAAATGGATGATTTTTATTATAATTAGTGTCATTTAGATTAGAATACATGTTTAAAATCGTTTTAAGGACATTTTGACAAAAAAATATTCAAATGCAATATTTCGGCAAAAAAATAACTTAGAATAGCCTTTTCTTCAAAATGTTCTCCTTTTGTGAAAAATGCTTCTATTATAATACTACTTTGCCTGTATATAGCTCAGATCTTTGTACAAAGGATGAACTAGGAATTTTGAAAAATTCACTCTATTTTCAGAGTTACAACCAATTGAAATAATTATCGGTGTTTTTTTTTCTTAAAATTTCTCCCCTCTGTTTTTGTAAGACATGGACAAACCCACTTCTAAGTTATACATTTCAAAAATTCTAGTTGAGCCTCTGACCAGATGTCTGAGCTATATACAGGCAAAATATTATTATAATAAAAGCATTTTTCACAAAAGGAGAATATTTTGAAATTTGGTCATTCTAAGTTCATTTTTTGTCAAAATATTTTACTGAAATAATGTTTTATAGTAATACTATTCTTAAAGCAATTATAAATACATTTTCTTATCTAAGTGAAACTAAATGTAATAAATATTATCCATTTATACGCTTTTGCAAAATCATGGTTCCGAACGTAGTCGGATAACTTAAGAAATTAAAAATTTTACGTAAAAGATGCAGCTTCAAAGCACTAAGATATTAACAATGTGTTTGCTCGTCTCTAGCTTTTAGTGTAATCTATATCCAGTTGAGCATTGATTCATAAATTTGGCGGAAATTTCCATGAAGAATTGATTGTCATAAGTTAGACTTAGGTGATCCTTGGATGATTGAAAAAACTTGTTCATCAGAGCCCACACATACTTAATTAAGGAGACATCAGACGATTGTATCCGCCAGATAAGAGATGTTAGAAACACAAAATGACAAACGATAGAAAGACGTCCCACGTGAATTTAGGAGATTACTATCTTGATATAAAATTGCAAGGACTCTTTCCAGGAAGATAAACCCTGCGGAGCGTAGAGTTTAATCGACATGCCTCCTTAGTCTAAAGCTGTCTCGGAAAACACAGAAGTTCAACCATTTGCCTGGTCATCGAGCTGTGTTGGGTGACATACAGGTAAGTATCCCATCTCTACAAACATATTTTTCATTGTTTTAGAGTCTCATTTCGAAGTCAAGCGTCTCACTGCTGGGAATAGTTCTAGTTCAATTCTTCAGATTTCAAGTCGAATCCTCCCTGCGCTGCAGCAAACGCGCATGGTGGTGTGCATCGTGGTGGGTAATTAACACACAATACTCTTCCTTCATTCCACTAAGTCGGTTATTAATGGTAACTTGACCATATGTATGTGACATGTTTTACGGTTACCTTTCGGGTAAATGATAATAACACTTTAGGTGCTGTGAGCGCTTATGAAATAATCACTTTGTTCTACCTTTATGTCTTTGCTCTCCGTTGACCACAACCGTCTTAGTACTTTGTTGATTACATGGTTTATTCATTCCTTCTAACATCGTTGAAGGATAAAATCACTCCAATTATTAAGGAATTTTTCTATTAGGCTGTCTTGCTTCTAGTCATCAAATATATAGCTTGACCTTTCTCAAATGCTGACATCTGCTCATATTATTCACGAATCCATATGGAAGACATAAAATACACGTGTGTAGATTGGGCCACAATCAATTTATATTGTAACTTTGGAATGTTCTCTGTTTCATGGAACATCCAAATGATTCGTCGTTATATTCATTGAACTGGAGCTCCAGCTAGTTAGTCATTGACCACCAGAGGATAATTATTTGTATATACCTTCATAAATTGTATCCATACGCAATATTATATTTTGTGTGATTATGTTTCAATTCCTATTTTTTGCATCCATCTATGTTATTAAGGGCATAATCGTTCTTCATTCGAAATAAACGTATTAAAATTTGGGCTTAAAAGTTACTTATTACAGATGGAATTCCATAGTGAAAAAAAATACATTTTATCATAATAATAAAAAAAAACCTATTTTTCAAAATATAATTTTTTAACTGAGCAAAATAATACTCTCGATTAGTTCATTCATATATATATGGAGATCCCTTTTTAAATTGGCATGAAAACTGCATTAAAATATTAAAGAGGTTAGAAATATTTCAAGAAAGGAGAAAATAAAATTCTTTAAAAGTGTTGTCCTTAGGATTTTAATCCTTAACCGCCGAGGATGGATATATAATGGTTGTGGTGTAGATGAGTTTTAAGGATATAAATCTATTTAGTTTCCCAAAAAATAACGATACATTAAATTCCTTTCTTTTGATTTAAATGCATTATAACAAACATAACATTTGAGTTATCCACGAGAATTTAAGATAATACCTGTAACGCGTATATCCTAATTGCTTCTAAACTAATAACAGAGTTGCTATGGTGTGTTATTCCAGATTACGGGACGAACAATTGTAAGTTTAAAATCCCACTTCAGGGATTATCCTAGATATGTGAACTCATAAACTTTCCATATTAGATTACTGTGAAAGGCAAGTTTAAATTACGATTTTATGATATGAATATGCTTAGATGTTGTGTAAACAGGCTGCAACAAGCTTAGCAAAAGTGAAAATCGTTGTAATCTGTTGACTTAAGGTGGTTCACCCATGTGATGGCCTGTTTTTTAAGCATTTTTAGAGAATCGTTTTTCACTACCTATAAAATAATAGAACTTCCATCATTTATTTATATATATTTTAAGAGTATGTATATAAAGGGTCAGCCAAAAATATCCAATGGAACATGAGTTAAGCGCTCTGAACACACCCGCCTCAAAAAAATGGACGCTCACTTCCTCCACGATTCCAGCGGATGGGCTTATCTGACGTAAAAAAATAATGATGCTCTAATATTTAAGCTTAAATGCACCGAATGGACTACACTCAATTGAAAGTATCAAAAATTGGTTTTTTGGTAGTCTTCAGGAAAACAAAGTTTCGAATTTCATGGTTTTTTTGTCATAAAACTATAGAAATATTTTGAATTTTCAAATGATTATAGTTCATTTGGTGCGTATATTTGCTATAAATTTGAAGTCATTCAGTCAAACTGTTCTTCCGATATGATGGAAAAAGTTTGAAAAACGGGTTTAAAGTTTCAAGTCCGATTTAAACAATGAAAATCTTAAAGCTCGCCGGACAGCTGCTCTTGTAACACCTGCTTCTTTATAACAACTTCGAATTTTAGAAAAATCACTTTACCACCGCATTCTGAAATGTTAAGGAAACAATTTATGAAAAAAAGGGTTTTTTTTAAAAAAATTTTTTGAACCTATCACTGGGGTGAACCCTCTTAAAGAAAAACGAGTGTAAAGTACCAATTTTACTAAAAATAGTTTTTTCCATACTTATTCTTCACTTTCTGAATGAATAAATTTTGATTTTTTGCAGACCTAGGAATAATACCTTTCAAAGTAAAGTGACTTAACGTATTTACTACGAACAAACATTTTTAAAATACAATATAAACTGAATTTTAATTAAGATTAGCTTCTTCACAATTAATACATAACATTATTAATATAGGACATGAAATTAAATTTATAATTTTTATCTTTTAAATGTCTTTGTTGACTTGTTTGCAGTATATGTATATTGTATCCCTTTTTTTAAGGTTTTTACAGTAATGACATGCATAATAAGAAAAATAATCAAGTAAAAAAGGCAATATCGAAAAAAAAATTTAACTTTAGAAAATCATTTATTTTGAAATGTATCGATATTGAAAAAAAATACTGCCATTTACTTCAACAAGGCATATCCCAAATTCTCCTAGAAAAATATTTAAACTGCTTATTTTCCCTTTTGATAAATTTAAATAAATTAATTCCATAAATTTTCTGAGGGAATAACATTTTTTTATTAAAAATAACAAGTATGTTTATTTAATAAATGAAATTTAATTTAAAAAGTACCCGTAAAAGAGTTCAGATATTTTTACTCGTATTTTCCACTTTTTCGGCTAAAAATACATAACATAGATATTCAAATTTATTTCATTAATAATAATTATAATAGTTTAGGAAATTTGAAAAAAAAAATTAACGAATTTGCAAGAAATAACTTCAACGTTCCCTCTAAAAAATTAGCTAACTTTACTTTAAATATATCCTTTTTAAGGCATTATTAACTAGCAATTTCAATAGTAAATAAATTGACAATTTTAAAAGAAAAAGACAAAACATGATACTAACTCTGTTATTTTGAGCCAATATTGACGATTTTCTCTGAATGGGAATAATCACATCGAACTATGCCATCTATAGGGACGGCTAATTCTAATTCCTGGTATAAAAGTTTTACTACCGTATCTTGCACTTTCAAATTTTGATTTATTTAAAATACGATTTGTTATCACAATTTCGTAGAATATGAAGATATCGTTTGTTTAATTCATCAAGCTTTGCATTTCCCAACTGATATAGTGTAAATATTTAGAAACTTAAGACTGTTTATATTATAATGACAACAGTCTTTATCGAGTTGAATTTTCATTGTTGCTTGCTTTGCGGCTCGTGAAACTGAAATGGCCATTTACGTTCCATCCAGCAAAATATTGAATAACAAATACAGCAGCCAAGTTAAATAAATTTTAGTTCAGGGTATTCACATAGGATACATTTTATTCCCGTACTGTTGTATTTGATGCTTGTTTAGAGATGTTTTTCTTTTCAAAGTAAAGTAATCTGTGTATATGTGTGTGGTTCAATAACTCTTGTATAATTCTAAAGGGATACTAATTCTGATCTGTCCATAGGTGTTTTTGTAATCAATGTGCCTGAAATTGAAAAAGAACATTATGTAATTTTGGATTGATTGAGTACATAATCAGGATCATTATGGAAATTAATGATAATACAAATAATCATATATTTGTAAAACCAATTTTAGAAAAATTATTTTAAGGTAAGGCCTAATTAATCAAATCTTTAATAGAAGACTTAACAGTAGCAGATGGTATTTGGATTTATTTTTAAAAATACATATACTTTTACTAAAATTTTTAAAGTAATATGTAACATACTGGAATAAGTTCAGTATTAAGCAATAACAATTGACTACAAAAGTTTGATATTTTCTATCTATAATATTTGCATTTTCTCCCCTCCCCTGAAAAAAAATTGTTTGCGAGCAGTAAGTGAATTTCGAAATGAAAGACTAATTTTCATCCAATTATATTCAATCTAATATCTTTTCTTTCAGTAAATAGCATGGAGTTATTTTGAGTTAAGTCACAGTCTTGAAGGAAATCTGGATCATAAGACTTGGGAAAAAATCAAGCATGAAATTTTAATTAAATAAAGTTTTTGCTGTGAGTTATGTAAATTTAAAACTTTATAAAATATTTACCTTTTCAGACTGTTTTGAAATTCATTCTTAGAACTAATTAAATTAAATTAAAAACCTGTAGTCTCTTTACACATCAATTGGAGATATTTTGTTTTTGAACACGATTTGTATTATATTTTCTCAAGGTCAAATTAATTACAAAATCTCTTATCTTAGGTTATTTCTTAAACGATAATAATTGATAATTAAATGTTATATATTTCAAGAAATGTAACTAAATTCAAAATTGATATAAACAACTGTGATTTACTAATTTATATCACTAACAAACAATTCAAGAAACTCCAATATTTAAGAAAATAATATTTATATATATATATATATATATATATATATATATATATATATATATAGTCTAATTCCCTAAAAACGAGAGATACACATCTATCATTCACAATCGAAAAGCACATAGACAGTAGGAAAATCACACAATGAAGGACACATAAGCAACCAAGATTAAAAATTATAAAATGGATGCTGCAGTATTATAAACATTACTGACTTATAACTTAAAATAATTTATATAAAAGTGGGGTTGAACATGTTTTTTGTCCAGCCAACCTTCACCCTTTATGTAAATAATACTGACCAAACACCTGTTGTATGTAATGGATAGGAAAATCTAAATCCATTACAAGAAAGATGTAACTTACCTAAAAACTCCACTTAAAATTGCAGAGCCCGCTCTAAATCTGAGTGTAATAAATAAGTTATTGTCAGATTTTGGATCCTAATGATTATTCATAGATTGTGAATGGCTTAAATGTAGCACTTAAGAAAAGTATAAAGAATAGAAATAAAAATTAAAAAGGGAGTTACAAATTACCATAAATTTAGTGACACTTAAGTATGTATGAATTAAATAATAATAAGTAATTTCATCTAATATAAGAATAAGTAGGCAATATAACTAGGAAGTATGATATATATATATATATATATATATATTTATATATATATATTTATATATATATATATATATATTTATATATTATATATATATATATATATATATATATATATATTATATTTATATATATATATATATATATTTATATATATATATATATATATATATATATTTATATATATATATATATATATTTATATATATATATTATATATATATATATATATATTTATATATATATATATATTTATATATATATATATATTATATATATATATATATTGCTATATATATATATATATTATATATATATATATATATATATATATATATATATATATATATATATATATATATATATATATATATATATATATATGTATATAATATACACGCATGTCCATAAATTAAGAATAATGAAGTTTAGGCAAAGAAAGAGACAGAAGCAAAACAAATTTGACTTATTTGTAAAGTCTATTTAAAAGGTGTTTTTTAGAGGTATAGAACTTTAAATTGCAATAAAACAACGATGTATTATTCCATTGAAAGGAATATTTTTTTATTCAAAAGATATTCTTGTTGCATAACATTTTAAATATGATTTCTGGCATATGACTGCCATGGCTGGTAGGGATGTAATCCAATCTGAACGTCCAATTTTCGATGACTTTTTCCAATATTTGTGGCCGTATATCGACAATAACACGGCGAACGTTGTCTTCCGAATGGTCAAGCGTTTGTGGCTTATCCGCATAGACCAATGACTTTACATAGCCCCACAGAAAATAGTCTAGCGGTGTTAAATCACAACATCTTGGAGGCCAATTCACAGCTCGAAAACGTGAAATTAGGCGGTCACCAAACGTGTCTTTCAATAAATCGATTGTGGCACGAGCTGTGTGACATGTTGCGCCGTCTTGTTGGAACCACAGCTCTTGGACATCATGATTGTTCAATTCAGGAATGAAAAAGTTGGTAATCATGGCTCTATACCGATCACCATTGACTGTAACGTTGTGGCCTTCATCGTTTTTGAAGAAGGATTTCACCAGCCCATAAAGCGCACCAAATAGTCAGTTTTTCTGGATGTAACGGTGTTTCGACATAAACTAGTGGATTAGTTTCACTCCAAATGCGGCAGTTTTGTTTGTTGACGTAGCCATTCAACCAGAAGTGCGCTTCATCGCTAAACAAAATTCGCTTATGAAAATCGGGAACAAGGGCAATCTCGTTTTGGGCCCATTCGACGAATCTACGCCTTGCTTGATGATCGTTTTGATGAATTGCCAAACCAAACTGAGAATAAATCACTTGACAGCTGTTAAATCGGTCATCATCTTGGAAAGTAATGCCAACCTATACCTGGAAAAAACACTCTTTATTAAGCAAAAGGTAAAGAGCAAAAAAGATGCTATATATTTCCAGAAATTAATTTAAATTTCAATTTTTAGTCCCTACAGCAAATTTCAAAAAATAATCTATTTACAAAAAAAAAGTATAACATGGTTAGTATGATGGTTAATATGGAGACTATCTCCCGGAGTATGCTATACAGGCCTTACAACGCCTAGCCATGCTGAGTATAAAATTATCAATCTGATCTTGGGGAATATTACACCACTCATCAAGCAATACCCTCCGAAGTTCCGGTAGACAGGTGGGAGGGGGTTGACGGGCTGCAATTTGTCGGCCCAGCATATCCCACACATGCTCCATTGGATTCAAGTCCGGTGAATATGCTGGAAAATCCATACGGGTGATATCCTCCGATTGAAGGCATTCGTCTACAATGTTTGCACGATGAGGACGGGTGTTGTCGTCCATAAACAGAAATTCCGCACCCATGGTGCCCCGAAACAAATGTAGATGTTGTTCCAGAATTACATCCAGATTGATGTGGCCTGTCATTGTTACACTCTGAATATGAAGGTCAGTTCTGGAACCAAGAACAATTCCTCCCCAAATGAGCCATCCTGCACCACCGTAATGGTGTCGCTCAGTGGTGTTCTCTTGGTGTTAACGGGTACCTGTCGCTCTCCATATTAAAGTCCGTCGAGAATCATACTGCAAACTAGACCTGGACACGTCAGAAAACATCACACTAGACCATTGTTGTGGTGTCCAAAATGCATGCTCTCTACTCCAGGTTAATCGCAGGCGGCAGTGAGTTGCGGTAAGTGGAACACGTCTTACAGGCCTATGAGCATATAGATCAATGTACCCTAAGCGTCTATACACAGACTGCCTTGAAACTGTCGTACCGGTAGCTGAAGAGAGCTGACGAGACAGGTCTGATGATGTGCTCCGTCTGTTTCTTTTGGAAGTCACTGCCAAATACTAGTCCTCATTCAGCGTTATAACTCGGATGTGACCTGTGCTGTAACATCTACTCATATTACCATCTTTTGGAATCGTTGCCAAAGCCTGGAGATGACATGCTGGGCAATTCCAAGTTCTTCGGATACTTCCAGCTGGGTACGTCCACATTCCAGTCGTCCAATAATTCTACCACGGAAAAAAACATCCAAATGCTTCCTTTGTGACATAACTATGCGGCTATTGCACTAAAAGGATTTTAAAGCGCTTGTGAACAATTTTACTTCTTTGCCACCATTCCTTATATACCCCTCTCTTACACTCTCGTCATTGTGACGTAATATCCGCGCCATCTTGTGGTTGGCTGTGATTTGCATATTCTTCTTCAAGATGTGTGTGATAATTCTAAAGGGGGAATTTTTTTTATCGTTCAATTTCTGTGTGATTCTGAATTATCCTTAATTTATGGACATGAGTGTATGTGTGGGAGTCAAAATTTACTCAAAAAATAAGATATAAATGATTACATTTATTAAAGAGATCAAAAGAAATCTTTAATGATTCTCGTTTCTTCTAAAATGTTTTTGTTCTTTTTTTAATTATGCATTTAATTTCTTTCTATAACATTAAGTAACAATGCTAACTACTAAAATAAAAATATAATCAAAGTGTACAAATAATGCAAAAGTACGCCAATTTTACTCTACATGCTTCTTGATTTGTATTTGTGAACCAAGTCTAAAGTACAAACCCTAACTTCACTAAAGACTACAGTCTGAAAAAGTAGGAGTTAAACTAAATAGGGCTTAGGATCAATAACTTTACTATATGTCATTAATATCGATACATTTTTATATTAGTGAGGTATCAAATTAAGTGATGTATTTGTGGCTTGGCTATGGTTCGGAATTGTAAGGTTCATTGTAATTAATTATTTATTTCCTGAAAGCAGAGTTAGTTAAAAATAATCAAATGTTATTGATTATTGATTTTGTATTATTGATTTCCATGTATAATATTGTTGTAGTATGGTCTTCTTGATTTTCTGATCAAGATACATCGAAATCTTTTCCAAATAGATGTTAACCCACAGTTTATACTTTGAAAACTGTTTTCATTAATTTATTCTATGATGTACATATACATTATTAGTGATAAAGAGAGGGATACTGTAAATATGTCTTACTTTAATTGTTATTCATGTATTAGTAGTGCAGAATTTTACTATACGCATTTTAAATATTTTAATTTTTACATATTTTGAAGAAATATTCGTACTTAATAACAGAAAAAAAATGTGATTTTATACTCTGAAAATTCTCTTTACATGCTTCTAGATTTAAAAGCAGCATATATTTATGTTTGAAGATGCAAATCTTTTTTTTTCGAAAAAGGCCTCATCAATACCGCAATTATAGGATTTTTAAAAATTTATTTCTATCATTTTTAAATTAGTTGTAATATTGTGTGTGTATTGAGAAACCGCAGAAATGATTTTCATCTTAAAAATATTTGATATTCAATTCCATTGTTAGAAGCATCACACGAAAGTCAAATATTTTCTTGAGATTGGAGCAAAGTTGTAACAGGTTTTCAAAAGCTTTCCCTGTCATACTCAAAATGTGGACGCTGTGACAAACTTGTGACCAAAGCATCTAAAAAAAGCGTTAGATTCTGAAACAAGAGTTGTCATCATTATGGTGACTTCAATAAAGACCATTCATGCTGAATTTTTCAAAATTTGATCTTAGAATATGTTTTGAATAAAAACATTGAGCAAAATTTTATAAATTACGCTTCATAATAAGAACACATACATTAATAACGTGTTAAAAATTTCGAAATGAAAGATATATTAACTCTTATTGCTTTGAATATTACAATGGTTTTTCTAAGTAGTTGATTTGTTCAGATTTTCTTTCTTCCTTATAAACTCTACAAATTATTTTATTTTTCAACAATATTATTGTGGAAATTTAAGACAATCTTAAAATTCTTAAGGACTTTAGTGGATTCTTTAGTGTTTTTAGTGACATAATGCAATATTTGTAAAGGAAAAGGGCCGATTTCTTGGCAAAATTCACAACCAAGTGGAGGGATTGATACTTCAGTCAATTTTCTCAAATCGTTATAAAAGGGGAAAAATTGAAGAAAATATTTCAATCATTTGGATTTATCAGTACATTTAATCATCTCATTCTTTTCTGAAAAAAAATTTTTTACGACCACTTCAAAAAAGCTATTATGCGATCAAGGTTTTTAATAATTTTAAAACCACTCAATTCCTGACTGGTCAGGGTAATTTTAAATTGTACCTCAATAGATTTAACCTGTGTACTTCCAGACTTTGTGACCCCCCATGTTGGAGGAAGCAAAGTGTTGAGCATCCATTTTTTTGTTCAAAATTTAAAAGAGGGTGAAAATGCGCTTGAAAACCAAACTGCGTGCTCTTAAAATCTACTTTTGCGTCCTAATTTTTCTCAACTTATTTCTTCGTTCATTTTATTTTGTACATTCATTGATTTTATTTTGTTGTTTTTTGTAAATTTGACACTTATGTGTTTTTGTAAATTCATTGTACTGATTTTTGTACGAAATTGTTTTATTTTGTAATGAATTTTTCTCTTTGTAACTTATTTGTTTTATTATTTAATTATTTCGTAACTTTTTTTTTACTTTTTATCTTTTTTATCTTATTTTGTTTGTTTTACTTACTTCTATAAGCCCCGTGTGATACTTGTGATGCACGGGAATTATTTTAAGTGTCTCCAATAATAATAAAAAAAATTAAATACGAAAATTTAATGCTGAGAATAGTTGCAAAATATTGTTTAAGATTTTGCAATTTTTTCACCGAAAAACAAACGTAGCAAATCAAAGGGTTTTAATTTTTCCCGTTTCTCATGCTTAAAAGTTTTCGTAAAAACTGTAGTATTGCGACATTGTAAAGTTAAATAATAAATTACAAAAATTACAAAAAAATTACGTCATTTTTCAAATTTCTTATGTACATTCCGTGAGCGGAAAACATTATTTATTTGAACTTTTTCTATTTTCCCTTAGCTAGGTGAAGTAACTATTTCAAGATAAAGCGATCGAAAGAGAAAAACAATGGTTATATAGTAAATAAAAAACCTTATATTCACAATAAAAACTAGAAATTTAAAACGCGCGCGTAAACATATTTTCTTAAAATCTTTAAAATCAGTATATTTTTTGAAAAATAATTAAAGGTATGCAAAATTTTAATTTTTATAAAATCACTTAATATTTTAGCTGTTAGACAACTTTCAAGTTATTTAAACTCTTTTCATACCATTTTTGAAAACCTTTTTTCAATAGTTCTGCTGAAATACTTTTGATTAAAAAATTAAAAATTTTCCTCATGGCGAGGTATCAATGGTACTTTCTCTTTATGACACGTTTATATTAATTGTTGTTAAATATAGAAAAAACAATAGAAATGCTTATTTTAGTAAGTAAACATTGTTTTAATAATAATCCATTGTGTGTGTACTTAAACATTGAATAATTAGTAAGTGTAAGTTTAAGTATAATAATTAGTAGATTATATAACACACGTGCAAAAAGAATTTATATAAAAAATGTATATTAATCTGTTTTACTGCAAATAACTATATATGTGTCAGTTATTTTATAAGTAATTAGATTAAGGGGATATTTAATGACATGTCAGATGTGTAAATATCCTCTGACGGTTAAAGGCTTCGTAAACCTTGTAAAATGTTTGCTCACTTAAGTTCAGTTAGCGCCCAAATATTCCACTTGACATAATAACGAAGTGCTTTCAAATCCAGCCATATTCTGTTTATACTCTCAGTGATTTCATGATTTAAGTTTTCTAACGATCTACTCCAACGAGAATAGATAAGGATGTTGATTTTGAAGTCCCTATATTTCCATGAAGACTTTATGTTAGTAACTTGATGATGTTTCATGCAAATTGGTAATAATTCTAAATTCTAATTTCAATTGGTAATAATTCGAAATTATAATTTCAATTGCTAATAATTCTAAATTCTAATTTCAATTTGTAATCATTCTAAAAAGGTAATTAATCCCGTGTTTTAAGAAATAATTTCGTATGTAACAACATAGTAAACTATCTCGATAAAACATCCATAACAGATAACAAATTACATTTTTTTTTCAAAATAATTGTATTGAAATATTTTTTCACTGATAGTATGATTATTAGTAGAAACCATAAAGCAATTCTTGCTCAGTATAATATTTAAAGATTATTCTCCCTGGTTGACAAAATGATTAACATGTTATGGATATTCTAGTTCTGTGATGACGGTTTCCTACATTTAGCAAATCAAGACTCCCATCTTAAATTATCCATTTTTTTTTAGTTACAATGTATATATACAAGAATTAGTACTTAAGAAATATCTTGCTCTTACCCTATTCACAAAATAAAATCAAAATATTTATATGAAAATTAAATTATTTTAAATAGAAAGTAAATATGTTATAAAACTATTTATGTATGTACACATTTTATTATAATCAGATATATCTCGTATGCTTTTCCCATTTTAAGTCTGAACACGTATAAATAAATACATAAAGCATTATTTGTGTTTTATCAACATTTATGAAGAGAAGTTTTGAAGCATAAATATTGAAGAATCCAAAAATAAGTATTGAATAATATTGGAAACAAGTAGAATCGCTGTAAACGAACAAAAATAAATAAGACTTCGAGACAGAAAGGCAGCATTTTTTTTAAGTCGTCAATATGCGACAACAGTGAAATGTTTATTCTTGAGAGTATTGTACACAGTTTATTGTATAATTTTCTAATAAGTGCTTATAATAATCAATATCACGTGTAAAGGAAGATATGTTACATATAAAGTTTCATTGAAGCAGGGATTTTATTTGGAAGGGAAAAAAATCATTTATATAGATTTCAAAATAATTTTTTTTCGATAATATTTATGATATAATGATACTGAACAACACAAATTATTATTTATTTTAAGGAATAAAATCTCTGATAAAAATATTTCATTCTGAGATTTAGAATCAGATAAGTGGAAAATTACTTTCTTCAATTCAAACACAGATAAAATTTTAAGGCGCTTCAAAATTAATAAAATATTAAAATGACATGCAGATAACAAAAATGTGTTCAGGAAGCGTTGATAATATTTTGACTATGCTGTTATAATCCAGACATGCTATTAATTATAAGAATAAACTAAACTTTGAATATTGAATTTGAGAAACAAATATTTAGATATTTTACTATTATGCATTCAGTGTTTAGCAAAGCAGAATATAAATTCAATTGAAATTGAATTCTGATAAGAAAAAAAAACCACTGAAAAAGCATAACGTTGTAAAATTAATAACAAAATATAATTTGGTACCAATATGTTGTAGACCCGGGGTGGGCAGTAAGCGATCATGTTTGACCGTTGGACCATCAAGAAATTTTGGGGTGACTAACTTCCCATAAAAAATAAGACACACATACTAAAATAAATATATTTTTGGGACACTAACGCCACTTAGACTGGACCCTCGAATGTTCCCAATGCATGCGTAAACGACATATTTACTATTATTGTGGAAGCGTACGATGATGCTTAACACATTCTCTTGCATTATTTGCAACAATAGGGGGAACATGCGATCACCGCGATGCCAGTGGTAGAAATAGGTTTCAGCCCATATGCTGACTAATAGGGAAAATAAACGTTGAGTAGCTCTTCCCGCGATAACACGGGATTGGCTAATGAAACATCTTCCCACACCTCTCACTTCAGCGGGAATGGATTCTTGTGTTGATGTTACGTCCCGTGATGTCGCGACACCCAGCAGAGAACGTATTAAGTAAATTTTTCGGTTACAAATTCCTCAGTGAACGTATGTTCACTGCATTAAAAACGTCCACACTCCACGGTCCAGCAATCACTCATAGTTGGTCAAACAATCAACTTGAAGACTTTATGTTACTTGTTTTTTTTTGTAAAAATCTTAATCTGTTATATTTTAAAAGAGGCGTATAATGTCGGAAACAAGTGTCAGCTTTTCTTTACAATGGATAATGCAAACTGTGTGTGTGATATATATATCATGCAAGTCTGGCACTTTAAAAAAAAGCAAACATTGAAAGACATTTTAAAAGTATGCATAAACGTTTTGATAGATTTTCCGAAAAAAGCGAATTGATTAAGAGGAGTTGGAAACCTCTCTCTTTCTCTATACTGACAATGTTAAATTGGCGGTTTTCGATGTACCTTTTCTCGAAATCTGTTTTATGTACATGCTTAAAATTTTTCATACTATTAAAGTACACCTCTCTCATTATACTAAAATGAGATTTTAGCTAATTTTGAATTTTTTAATAAATTAGGAAATACTTTATCAAACATTGCGAAATTTGACACATTTTTTACTTAAAAAATTTGTAAAAATTAAATTTTTGAGTTTTTTACAAAAAGCTCATTTTAGTATATATTAGACATCATTATAAATAATTCATAAAAAATTTACATACCTGTGAACAGTAGTTTCTCAGAAAAGGTACATCGCACATTAAAATTTACATTTTGAGATAAATTGATTTTAATGTATACAGTGAGATAATTCGGAATCACAAAGATATTAAACTCTAAAATAAAGATTTCACCTGTAGAATTATCACACACATCTTGAAGAAAAATATGCAAATTACAGCAAACCATCAGATGGCGCGGATAGTACGTCACAATAACGAGAATGTAAAAGAGGGGTATATAAGGAATGGTGGCAAAGAAGTAAAATTGTTCACAAGCACTTTAAAATCCTTTTAGTGCAATAACTGCATAGTTTTGGCACAAATAAAGCATTTGGGTGATTTTTTACGTAGTAGAATTATTCGACGATTGGAATGTAGATGTACCCAGCAGGAAGTATCCGAGGAACTTGGAATCGCCCAGAGTGCCATTGAGAGTGTTTGGCAACAATTCCAAGATGATGGTAATGTGAGTAGATGTTGCAGCACAGGTCGCCCCCGTGTTACAACAATGAATGAGGACCGGTATTTGGCAGTTACTTCCAAAAGAAACAGACGGAACACAACATCAGACCTGTCTCGTCAGCTCTCTTCAGCTACCGGTACGACAGTTTCAAGGCAGACCGTGTACCGACGCTTAGGGCACAATGGTCTATATGCTCGCAGGCCTGCCAGATGTGTTCCATTTACCGCAACTCACTGCCGCCGGCGATTAACCTGGAGTAGAGAGCATGCATTGTGGACACCACAACAGTGGTATTGCGTGATGTTTTCCGTTGACTCCAGGTTTAGTTAGCAGTCTGGTTCTCACCGGACTTTAATATGGAGAGCGTCAGGTACCCGTTCCACCAAGAGAACACCATTGGACGACACCGTTACGGGCACGTTTGGGGAGGAATTATTCTTGGTTACAGAATTGACCTGCATGTCCAGAGTGTAATGATGACAGGCCACATCTATCGTGATGTCATTCTGGAACAGCATGTAAGTTGGTTTCGGGCACCATGGGTGCTGAATTTCTGTTTATGGATGACAACGCCCGTCCTCGCCGTGCAAACATTGTAGACGAATGCCTTCAATCGGAGGATATTACCCGTATGGATTGGCCAGCATACTCACCGGACTTGAATCAACAGAGCATGTGTGGGATGTGCTTGGACGACGAATTGCAGTCCGTCAACTCCTTCCCACCTGTCTACCGGAACTTCGGAATGCATTGCTTGATGAGTGGTGTAATATTCCCCAAGATCAGATTGATAATTTGATATTCAGCATGCCTAGGCGTTGGATGGCCTGTATTGCATCGTCCGGGAGACATACTGCGCATTTACCATCATACTAACCATGTTATACTGTTTTTTGTAAATAGGTTCTTTTTTGAATTTGTCTCCAGGGACTAAATATCTCAATTTTTATTAATTATGTCAAACATATAGCATCTTTTTTTACTCTTTACCTTTTGTATAATAATTAGACTTTACAAATGCTTCAAATTTGTTTTGCTACTGTCCCTTTCTTTGCCTGTACTTCATTATCCCTAATTTATGGACATGAGTGTACATAGAGGAGAAAAGAATTCCGATTTAAAAAGTTGTATGTATGACTACTAATGGGGCCCCATCAATGGCAGGCACTGGCTTTGACTTACCATATTTCTTTTCTTATAATTGAATTAATCACCAACAGTTACTCGATTGTAACATTCTAAATATGTGTCATGTCATGGGAATTTGTACATAAATTGGGAACTCAGATCGAGGAAGAAGTCTTCAGAGAAGAATGTATAGGGTCCTACTCGAACAAAACGAATCGGAATACGGGGAATTTTTATATCATTCTGATGTTCGTTGGTTAAGTCGGAGTACTTATTTACAATGATTCGGGGACATATTATACGAGGTAAAAGTTTTTGGAAGCGTACGTTGAACTTAGAGATGACGTTTTGGTGGATTCATATAGATTTTTTTGATATAACAATTAATGAATTGAACTTAAAATTGCAAGAGAAATATCAAACAATAGCAGAATCGATTGGATTTGTTAATACTTTGAAAAACAAGTTTAAGCTAATATCTGCTAAGTTGATGAAGAATGAATTTGAAAAAAATTCAAAAATATTAATGATTTGTTAATTTAAATTGTAAGTACATTAAGCAAAGAGAAATATTATGATGCAATACTGAAACTACACTCCGAGTTTGAGAGACGTTTTCAGGAATTTACTAGACTATAGAATTAAGAGTTGCATTCATCTGTTACCCATCTGGTAATGTTGGTGTGCTAAAAATAACTGAAAATACGTTACATGTTCTCTTAATCATATGAGGAAAACGAAGTTTTTCTAATTCAAAATGATGTAATTTTCAAAGAATAACTTTGGAATCTAATGGATGAAGTAAAGTATCCTAACCTAAAAAAAAGCTACATTTCTGTAACATCGTTCTTACATTTCACCTACCTGACATATAATTAAGACAACATATAATTCCTGTTTTGCAGACGATCCCTTAGAATCCAGTTTAAGATTAGCAATTAGTAATTAATTATATACCTAGATATTCAAAATTGGGGTTGACCGTATGCAGACTAAGTCTTCTACTGAGGCCATTTGGAATGATTTAATAATAAATGTGATAATATTAAATTTGTCGGAAGATTATGTTTGTATCTTGCATTTTGCTTAAAACGTGGTTTTTAAAAAGTAAGTTTTTCAATTGTAATTATTGTTCTTCTCGTTTCCATGAATAAATGCAGTAGATAGCACTAAATTCCGTCGAAAGTCTTGATCACTGCCTCTGCTATTCGGGGAGCATCATGGCTGTACAGGATTTCCCGCAAAGAGTCCCTTAGAGGGACCATTCCCATTTTTAGTAACTTTGTTGCGACGGTTGGGCATTCCAAGATGTGATTGGGCGTGAGTTGAAGATCTGGACAGTGTTTGCATTGAACATATGATCTTGTCTTGTCTGGGTGAATCTTCATGCTCTTAAGGTGTTCAGTTCTCAATCTGGCAATTGTGAATGTTATAATTCGGGGGCAGTCAAATTCCGTACCTAGGGTTTTTTTAAAAGTCTGAATCATAATTCTATGTTTGGTTACTGCGTTAGCATCGTCAAGTGTGATGGTGTTGCACTTACAGTGGTGGCAAAAAGTCCTGAACACACTCATTTTTCAGCGTAATTTTTATGTTTGACTTCATTTTTTGTTGTGAAATTATTGCACTATCTTAAATATTGTTATTGATTTTAAGGTATTTTGTATGCTGATTTCAAATCTACTACTAGTTTCTTAATGACTAAAACATATTTTGTAGTAAAGCTGCCTGAATATAATAATGTGAAATATGTGCAGAATAAAACAATATAGAATAATATAATATGCAAAGGAAAATAACACGACATTGACAAATACGGTATATTTAATATATATATATAAGCATTTTGAAAATTACATTGTTGTCCCATGTTAGAAAATCAATATTTTATGGGCCAGCCGTTTGCTTTAATTACGGCTCTACATCTTTTTGGCATAGAATGCACCAATTTCAAAAGATCTTTCGTGACAATATGGTTGAAGGAAAATATTAAAGCTTCAATGAATTCACGTTTGTTTGAAGGGTTTTTTTTTGAAATTTCATAACCAATTTTGAACCATAAACTCTCTATCGGATTAAGGTCAAAGACTGTCCTGGCCAGTTCATTCTATTCACAGTATGGTCTTCCAACCATTTATGGACTAACTTTGCACGATGGCAAGGGGCGTTATCGTCCTGAAAAATCCCTGTCTGATTCCCCAAAAGGTCTCTCGAAGTTGGTAGCAATTTATTTTGTAGTATTTCAATGTAATCCAAGGCTTTCACTGTTCCGCTAACAATGTGGTCTTCCAACTTTATGAGAAGACATTCAAACGCATACCATCACTTTTGTCGGGTACTTTACTGTGGGCTTCAGACACTAAGGGCTGAATTCCTCATGAGTGCGTCGTTATACATAGGCACTACTTTGGTTGCCAGAAATACAAAACTGACTCTCGTCACTAAATATTACCTTTTCCCAGTCTTTAATAGTCCATAATGAATGTTCCCTTGCCCACGTCAATAGCCTCTTGCGTTGAAATTCAGTCAGTAATGGTGTTGGGCGCGCTTTACAGCCACGTAACCCATTTTCCAGCAGTGTTCCTCTAATAGTTCTTGGGCACACACTCACATTTGATGTCAAAGTCCATTGTTTCAAAATTTGCGAGGAATTAAGCTTTCTGTTTGAAAGAAATAACCTGTCTTCACGTAAAGATGTTTTTCTTGGTCATCCTGATCGCCCACTGTCCGCAATAAAATTTGTGTGTTTCAGAAAATCTTTTCAAAGTTGTCACAACAGTAGAAAGGCCACATGGTACTTTAGCGGCAATTTGGCACACAGAATAACCTTCTTCCTTCAAATGTATTATTTTGTACCTTTTATTCTCAGGCAGATATGAAAATTTAGCCATAATTCCAATATTTTCCACAAACGCACTTCAAATTACTTTCAATACACTATTTTACGCAAGTACACAACTGCATTCAATACAATAAGCCATGTTTCACCTTTTTCTTTCAACCCTTTATCGCTACTGCTCTCTGATTGGTTGAAAATATGTAGCATTTCATTGGTGGAAAACACACTCACTCATTCTTACAGTGACCTTATGCTTTCTTGTCAAGATTTGTTCAACATATCAATAAAACTATTTACTTTAGATAAAATCTACAAACAGATTTGAAATTAGCATGAAAAAATACATTAAAATCAATAACAATATTTAAGATAGTGCGATGGTTTCATCACGAAAAATGAAGTCAAACACAAAAACTATGCAAAAAAAATGAGTGTGCTCAGGACTTTTTGCCACCACTGTATGATCGATGTATCTAGCTTCTTTGGCGAGACTATATATATGTATCAGCACATTCATTACCCTCAATGTTGACATGTGCGGGTATCCATTGCAGGAGAGAGGATTTTATTTTGTTGTGCAGCAGTTCTAGAAGGGTAATAATATCACAGGAGATGTTGTTCTCACCGTTTCTTATGGCTTCTATAATTTATTTTGAATCTGAGAAGATTACTGATCCTTCTGTAGAATCAATAGCATCCGGGTCTTGTTGGTATAATATAAGGGCCTTTCTAACTGCCAGGTGTTCACTTGGGAAGTTTGAGGCGATTACGCCTGTGTTAATTTTGTGTTTGTAGTTATTACCATCTGGGAGGAGGAGGATGATTCCGGCACCTCCATTGCTGAGGGATCTGTCTGAGGAACCATAGGTGTAGGTGATTTCAAAGTTATCTTGAGAGAGTATTTCTATCGTTCCAAGTCCTTTTTGTCTGAGAGTTACTGGGGCTGCAACAATCTCAATTCGAAACAGGTGTTCTTTGGTGGGTTTTTTGGAATGAGGGGCTCCTGAAGGAACTCTAAGGATTAATGTTCCAAAATGAGTTCTTTTCTGATTTCACTATCTAGTTGGAGAGTCGAAGATCTTTCGAACCTTGTAGAATTTTTTCCATTTATCAAAAACTTGTCTAGAGATATGGTCCAAACCATATGAGCGTAGTTTATTAGTGAACTTGATAGTGGCATGTTTGCGCCTGCTTTCAAGAGGAGGCATGCCGCATTCTTGTTCAGCCTTTTCATTATTGGTTGATGACACTGCTCCAATAATAATTTTGGCAGCTCTGTGTTGTACAGAATCAAGTTTCTGCTAAACAGAAGTAGAAGCCGGAGTCCAAATTGGGGTCGCATATTCTAAAACCGGTCTGATAACAATGTAAGTATGATAGTAATGAAGGTAAGTACGTATTCTCTGTATATATTATTGTTATAATATAACTATCGTCGAGCTTTTTTTTTTTTTGCTCTTTATGTCACAAGGTGGAACACAATATCTTGAAAAAAATTGGAAGTAGACCATACAATGTAAAATACTGACCACCCTTGTTGTAGACCAAGAGTTCAATATTGTGTTTTGTTTTTATATTAGTCTCACATGAAAAACATATAGGAAGTTCAATAAGACGTTCATTGCATTTTTTCTAGTTCAAATGATTATCCACGAGAAGTTGTCTTGATCCTGCGGTCGCTCGTTAATTCAGATGCACAAAGTTTTAAGAGCCATTTCAATAAAATCAACACCTTCATTTTACGAATCAAATTTATCTTAAACGAAGGAAATGACCAACTTAATTACTGATTTATATATCTATAACAATTAACTGAATCACTTGAGTGACGGTTAATACCACAACACTTAAGATCATCCCTTTGTTATCTCCGATATCCTTCCTAAAACGCCGGCGTCTTCAATTATTATTATTCTACACACTAACTTCAGTATCAGCCTGACTTTGATTGGCTACCTTTCTTCACTTCACTTTAAATAGAAACTCACATTTGCATATAATCGTGTTTCCTCCATGAAAAACAATTTTATAATCATACAACAGTTACGAATCATTTATCCCCAAGGGGATTATATGGATTCACGAATAGAACCCGCTACAAAGTGTGTCATAATTTCGTCCATTAGGAAAATAATAACAATAAAACTGTCGATATAGCTTTTCTAGGATCTCGGAAAATGATTATAATGGGCGAGTACGCAAAAAGTTCCAAATATTTTCTTGACGATAAGTTACTTTTGGCTTAACATATTAATCGTGCTTACGTTACCTATGAATCATGAAAAGTTGGATACACACATGTCTTAAACTTTCTCATAACGAACAGGTGTACAATGGGTTTTTTTCAAAATGTATCCATCTATCTCAAAAATTAAGTTGGAATATTTTTCAGTCGTTTAATAGTACATTTGCTTAAACATACCAAAAATACAAAAAAAATATTTTGATCACTCTGTAAATTGGAGAAATGATCTATAAAATAATCACCAAGAAAGAGAATATAAGGTAATCCCTCGATCCCATTAAAATCAAAAGTGCCGATGCATTATTGTATATCTCAATAATATATTTTTAAAGCTTTAAGTATCTTAATCATATCATTTTCAACTTTAATTATTCGCAATTACGTATTTCGTTTGTAAAACTGTAAAGCATTCACCTGTGGGTGATGCCTTACTTCTAAGTTATCTTCGTGACCTAGGGGTGTGGGAGTGAATGAAGAACCAGGTGTTGCCATAATCTTAATATCTCTTTATTAAGATCTTAACTTTAACATTATACAATGATAATATTTATATTTAAACTTAGCAGATCTGAGGTGAGAAACATACAATACATATTACCAAATAAGCGAAACCTAATCACTATATTTAACTTTACGCCTATTCCTAATCTCAGTTTATACACAGTTCCTAATATTAACTTGAATGATCCTACCTTTATATCTTTAGTAGCAACAACACTTCCGAATCTTAAATGTAATTTTCTTATCTCACGTGGAATGGTATCCAACTTGCTTGAACACACTTTCACGGATAACTGACACTGGAATATCGCCTTACTTCAGCTTACGCGTTTAAACTAAGACTAGCATAATCACTTCCCAAAAGGCCACGTCGCTTACGCTAAACTTCTGTTTTTTTTAAAGGTTCCTAATTTGAATAACGAGGCTTCGCTTATGAATTTAATTGGAAAAGATTTGCCTTTTTAGGCCCTAAAGAACCCAAGAGGAAAATTAATTGAAAGCGCGATTAGCTCGTCACAAAACCAAGAAAAATCATTAGCAAGAGAATTAATTTTCAAAATTTATTTTTCTTTAAAGTAGGGACATTAATTATCAAGAAAAATACAATTTCCTGATCTTGAAGATTTAATAATCATTGATAAGAACCTTTGAAAACCCGGTGATTGAGTGGTAGTGTACCGTGGTTGAGAGCTCTAACCGCGGGCAAAGCAAGGTCGACACAGTCTTTCAGCTCTTCAGTGGGTCTATAAAACTACCAGGCTTGTGTTTTAAAATTAAACAATGTGGGTTTCACGTCAAACTGACCACCTGACCGGAACATCTGTTCATGTACCTCAGCACCTAAGGTCAGTAAAACTGAGTTAGGCGAAGTAGGACTTGGCCCTTTTTGGGCTGTTGTGGAACTGAGCTTAGTTTATGAAGAATCCTTAAAAGATAAAAATCATTTAAAATCTTCAGAATTCAGGTTTGATGCGATCACTTGCTTTCAATGCAGTTTAATGAAAACAATTGGTATGCGTTGAAATTTAAAATTAACCCCTTAATTACCGAGGAAAAGTTGCTAAATCCCCCCAGTGCTACCATTTTTTCCACAGGCGCTAGTTGTTGCTAAGTTTATTGAGGGGGGAAAAGGAATGTTTTTCTACCTAAAAATTGTTTACATTCACTTTAAAAAAAGGAAGAAAAGAAAAGTAAAGTATAAAATAATATAATGAAAATAAAAAGAAAATTAATCTCTAGATTTACAATATAAAAAAATACACTGCTGGACAATTGCTAAGGATGGATCACAAATTGCTATGTAGCATAACATTAAGCGAGACATGAGGCCTAGTAGGATAAAATATAGTTGCCACACTGTTCAGACATTAGAATAAAGAATATTTATTGTTCTGGAAAGTACAAAAGCTGTGAAACATCTGAAAGAAAAAAAATGTTCATTTTATCTGCGTACGGAGAAATGGAACAATGCATCTAAAAAAGTCAGCAGGCACCTTAAAGAAAGGTGTCAGTACGGGATATGTCCACCGGGGAGTGTGATGCAACATTCCACACGTCGTACCATAGTTTGCACAGCATTATCCAGCAGCTGTTGAGGCAATTTATATCATTCCTCTATGAGTGCACGGATGAGGGTGTTCTTGTTTGTCGGAGGATAGTTTCGACCAGCAACTTGCCTCCCCAAAGCATCCCACACATTTTCATTGGGGTTTAGATCTGGAGAACACGCCGGCCATATGAGACGTTGAATACCCTCGCTGTCTAGACAATCCTGAACAGCGAATGTTCGATGACATGCTGCGTTGTCGTCCATAAAAACAAATTTATCACCTACAGCATCACGGAAAAGACGAACATGAGGAAGTAGAACTTCATCAATGTATCGTTGGCCCGTCATAGTCCCATTCGCAACCACATGTAGGCGCGTGCGGCCATTGATCATGATAACGGCCCACACCATGATACTGCATGTCGGATATCGGTCGCTTTTCCTGGATATTTTCTGGACGATAAGCAGTACCACTCTCGCGCCAGATCAGTTGGCGTCTACAATCCGATGACAGACTGAACCTACTCTCATCTGAGAATAGTACGCATGCCCAGTCCTGTTCAGTCAATTGTGATGCTCATGACACCATTGCAAACGGGCAGTACGGTGCTGTCTGGTCAATGGGACACACACAACAGGTCTGCGTGCGTATAGTCCTCCTCCCCTCAAACGTCTGGCAACAGTTTTTTCGGGAGATCTTTTCCTGAGGCAGCAAGAAACTGATTTGCACCCTGCTGAGCTGTGGTGCGCCTGTTCCTTTTTTGCTGATAGGACGATATATTTGTTTTTCTGCAGGTGTCGTACTTCTAACACGACCTCCCCCGTGCCATCTACTACACATTCCAGTAGTTTTAAATGACTTCCACAGCCGTGAAACAACGCTGTGAGCGATGTCGAACTCCCTGGCAACATCTGTTATTTTTCGCCCTTCTTCGATCTTTCCAATAATTCGGCCACGCATAAAATCATCTATGTGATGTCGGGAAGACATGCCAAAAATTTTAAGTTCGTCTATTAAATCTTTCCTGTAAAACTTTGACTTGAAACAACAACTGTCCACACGCGTCAAAACCTTTAAAGCTCTTATGAACGCTATCACGTGATGAACAGACGTGGAAAAAAAAATTGCATACTCATACTTCTTACTAATATCCCGCACTTATTCTAATTTTCCACATTTTGCTTCCTTTCATTTTGTGGTTGCTATGGATGATAGTGTTATCCGTCCTTAGAAATTGTCCAACAGTGTATATAAATTATCTGTTTTGTGATATATACTGAAACATGGTTAAACACCTAAACTAGTATCACATTCAGTGCATTTGTACAAAATGTTAAAAAGCTACTATTGCACACGGTAACTGAAAATGACAACAAATAAAGAATAGAAAAGAGCACACTCAAACGAAAAAAGAAAAACTACTTAGCCCTGAATTTCCTCGTTTCTGGAATATACCCTTTCAAATTTCTCCCCCATATCTTCTCCGAAATAAGTGAATTCTGTAGAAACACTGTCAAACTCATGTTATTGTATTCCAAAGCCGTGGGACTAGTTTTAAACAGAACAGAACAATACAAAAAGTCATCCTTTGGAAGGACGAGTATACATGTCTGGGGCACTCAATTTACCAGCTTAGAAGGACGTGTATACACGCCCGTGGCACTTAAGGGGTTAATTACTATTTACTTCAAAAAGTTAGTAATATAATACTAAACTTTAAGCAAAACTATTTAGTAATTAGTTATTCTATTCCTACATTGAAAAAATAAGCATATTAAATAATACAAATGTTGTTCATTTAAAACGATAAGAGATCATTAACCATAAAATTTTGCTACACAAATAGCTTGTTTTACATCTCCAATTTCTGTAACACTAAGTATTAAGTTAATAATATAAATTGAAAATTTTTGAAACTTAAGAATATCTCAAAATCGATATCGATTTACGATGGCTATTTCTAAATATTTAAGAGAACTAATGTTCATTTACAATAAATTATGATTAATTTTTTAACCAATTATAATGAAGTAGTATTTTTTTTCATTTCATTGTAAATACATACCGAAAGTACCGACTAATGTACAGTTGAAAAACAACTTAAAATTTTGCAAAAATATTTTTTATAATGAATCTAATGTAAAATATCATTGTAGATAAATTGAACTGCAAATTTTGTAGGAAAAATATAAATTTCATTGGAAATCGATTGAGACGAGCAAGCATTCTGTTGATACAAAAACACTGATATATTGATTTTATTTCAACGACACTTGATGAAGAAATTATAAAGGAAGAAAATCCCGACATTATATAGGAATTCGATCATCAGAAGTAATAGAAAAAAATCGAGCAGCATATATGTGAAATTCTTTGTTGAAAATTCATTTCATGTGTTTTCTTAGAAAAATAATGGGAAAAAAATAATTTTTCTTAAATTGTGTATCATTTTCTAGAACTTATTTTAAGTTACTATATTTCAGTTTAAACTGAAAATTTACAGGTTATTTTTTTATATAACAGATTTATTTTCTTTGATACATCAGTTATTTTAAAAGGGAAATGATTCGTGTTTTTACTTCCTTACTTAATATTTCCAACGTTATTTTTTAAACGCTTCCGTACTATTTACGCTAAGTATCATTCAACAAATAATTTCCTTTATAAGTTGCTTCCTAACTCACAATAAATGTTTTCTTTCAGTAGAACAAAAAAAAGCATTGCAAATATATATTTAGTAATAGTTGTACAAAACAAATAAACTAGTAGTTTTGTGAAAAGCAGATGTCTTTTATTCATTGATGTTTTCGTGACTTATGTTTAAAAGTAAGAAATCGAATATGAACAAGACAAAAAAAGAAACTGCTATAATTTACCTCACGCAAAACTGGAAATGTTTTTAAAACAGTTTCTAATTATACTTGCACCTTATTTTTTTAAAAAAGAAAGTGAATGTAAGCATAAAACAATTATCTTTAAAAACGAGACAGTATAATAGATAATTTAATAAGAGTTTAAACCACTTATCCCTCGCAGAAAAAAATCACTATACGAAAGTCAATCTTTTGTCAGCCCTTTTACAGTTTAATGCAATTGATGAAATTTCTAATCTTTTTTTTATTTGGATTAAGTTGGGAAACGTTATTTATTGTATCTAGAAAATATTTAATAACGTTCATTTAAACTAACTGGATTTCAATAAGAAATGACGTTCCTAAAGTTAAGGGTATATTAATAAAAATGGCTTACTTCTTGTTCAAATCAGATCTTCTAAATTTCATTTATGTTTGATTTTCTCGAAAAAACAGCATATTTTTGTACCTGAATAAAATATTTTACTGTTTTTTACAAACTGTTTCTTTAAATCCGACAAAAGCACAAACAGAAATAATTTTAATCACACATAAACACACTTTAATTTCTTTTTCACCTCTTGCAATAAAACTACATCTTTTGTGTGTCAAACCGGGTAGTTAAATGAAAAAGCATACAACAAAATGATGGTTGTTAGTAACCAGATAGCTCTATCGAATCTTATTTTAAGGAGCAAATGTTGTATTTCAACAAGTAAATTTCGTTGAAGATATTACACGAATTAATATAATTTAAAACTGCTTTTAAAAAAATATCCTTACTAATGAATTATTAAAGGAAACCTTAACTATTACTGGAGTTTTAAAGAAAAGAAAACAGTTTATTCGAAATAAATTTTATTCATCACGTAATAAAAGTGAAATATTGTATTATAATGAAAATAAATATGGATTAGATGCTAATGCGGATTTAGTTACTCGATATAAATGCAAAAAGTAGGACTAAGAAATGGTATGCTGTGTTATTCCTTAATATATTTGCTTGCTAGTTTATTTTTTATGTGTATTTAAACCCATCACACAGTTAAAAAAAATATTTACAAAATACAATATTTGTTAAAAGAACATGGAAAACAGCTAATCAAATCTGAAATAAATATCAGGTGTTAGAAGGAAGAAACTGTTAGTAAAAATAAAGAACAAATGACAGTTGGCAGCAGACAAGAGAAAATACCAAAACACCTAAAACAGGAAGGTGGAAAGAATGCGGTCCAATGAACGATCGAAAATCGTAAACGAGGTTGCTTACTCTTTCTTTCTTTGGAACGTGTAAATGTGTATTCTAAATTTTGTTTTCCATAAAATTGTATCATGAAAAAAAAATGCAATTATGTAATTTTAATTACCTCCTATGAATATTAATTTTTAAAAGTGTTTCTATAACCAAGAAATTGGAAAATGGGTTCAAATAATGCAACAAGAAAAAGAAGGGTAGAGTTATTAAAAAATTAAAAGCTGTCTGTAAATGAAAAAATACAAAAAGTAGTTAAATGAAATTATAGAATAATATTTATGTGTTATGTCCTAAAATAAAGCTAATCCAAAAATACACACATACAATGCGTTATTTATTTCGATAGTGTGAATAGACAAAGTTTATTATATAACTTTTGATATGCTTGACGTATGCGGTGCTATTCTGAAAAGCCACCTAAACTAGTAAAATATTTTGTTCGTTTAGACAAGTAACATCTCAATATGTGTCCCAGCACTCAACCTATTATTAGCCTCTTCGTTAAACTCAGAACCAATGTTCGAAATTCGAGCGACGTAATTGTTTCTTAGAATGTATAGAAGTACAGTTATATAAAAAAATAAACATTTAATACAGCACAAGAGATTCAAAGACAATAAATAAACGTGTCATTTAATATCCCTAGGTTTAATTTAATTGGTAGTAATATTTGTTCTTATTGTCAGGATGCTGAAAATGCAAAGCATTCATTGTTTAATTGAAACCTATGTTTTTAAAAAAGAGAAGATTTTAAAAAGGAGTTGAAACCTTTAGGTATTTTCTAGCTACCTGTTTTGTCTTTGTTAGTCAAATGTACTGAAAACCTTAAAGTGTTAAGAAAATGTACTTACTGTATATATTTTTAAAATTTTATTTGTATCCCTCCCCCTTATTTTTATTTGTTTATTTGCTTTATTCCGTTTTATTTTATGTTTTATCTTAAATGTATTTTCAATTTTGTTTTATATTATATAACTGTGTTACAACTTACGTCTGTAAGCCTCGTGTTATGTAGTGTAGAGCATGATGAGTTTTGCAAATAAATTAATTAAAAAAATATACCACTGTAGTTATCAAATGTCGACATTCGTTTAGTAAGATGAATTGTATTTTTCTTCCTTACTTTTATAAAAACCAAAATTCTCTCTCTCTTTCTCTGTCACACACACAAAACACTTGTTTATAAAAATAAATAGATAAGATAATTTTAAAGGAAAAATTGCAATTTTTCCTATGTATATGGATGAATAAAATACTTTAAAATCGGTTCATATTCCGCTTTCATCCATTATTTAACTGTATTTTTGAGTGTAACACTATATCTAACACAATTCTAATGATGTCAAAATATACATATTTGTAAACATAAGGAAGTTGCATTGAAGGTATTGCATATTTATCATTTCATAGTTTAAATAAATATTTTTTTCGTAAAATATCAGTTTTGGTAATATTTATTCATTTAAGGTAAATTTGCATTCAACAATTACTTTGTAGAAATATAGCAGTATGGAATTTTTTTTTAATAAAAATGTAAATGATCTCTTTTGTTAATCTTTCACGAGGGATATCAAGTGATTACAGAAAATAACGACATATTAACCAAGGTATTTTTTAAACATATAATCTTTTACGAATAACATAAAACTTTCATACACCATCAGCAAAAAGTAAAATACTTATTATTCATGTTTATATTTCAGGATAGACATTAGAGGAAGATATGATTTTACGTATATTGTTCTATATATATAGCGACTTTTTTATATAAAATCTGTTTTAAAATATTACTTACTATACACGCAATTAAAAATAGTTTTCAATGTCAGTATAGTTAAACAAATAATATATAAAACAATTTAAGTGAATTCCGACTTTTATTAAATGAATAGAAAGCATTTATTAACGACTGAAAATTTGAACAAGATATATATATATATATATATATATATATATATATATATATATATATATATATATATATATATATATATATATATATATATATATATATATATATATATATATATGGAAATAGTGAACTAATAGTAGGAATTGAAATAAAAAGCATGATTTGTTTGCATTGTTCCAACAATGCACACCCATTTCGGCTGAAAACCGGTTTTTAATGTTAACTATTGTCATTGTTTTAACAGTTACATTGTTAGAACAATGAAATGGAATCTAGGCGTCGAAAACTGGTAATTAATTTAATTAGTTTAATTAAATTAATGAATTCATATTTAAAAAATCTGTATCAATATCAAGTGTCGATTGAAAATTTGGGCAAGCTATATATATATATATATATATATATATATATAAAGTGTGAGCTAATAGTAGGAATTGAAAAATATCAAATTCTTTAATATCAATTAAATTCAATAATAAAATACAGTATTAAATAAAAATGGTGTCTTAATATATATACTAGCATAATATCAGACATAATTCATGCACCAGCTGAACTTGATTACGCATACTTATAATAAGCCAGAATTTATCCAGAAACGTTAAAATATAATATATGAGCCATCTTTAAAAAAAAAGATTAAAAGTAGTCATACATTCAACTGAAACAAATTATTCCAGTCAATTTTTCTCAGATAAAGAGCCTTTTCTGCTTGTTTCATTACTTAAACCGACTTGTGAATTTCCTAACAACGGGAAAACTTTTATTTAATAGGTAATTATACAATTTTTGTGTTTATTAAGTGGTGTTTTGAATTGGAAAGCATAATTTATTATGGTGTCTTTGAGTTCTGTGTTTAAAGTAATTTTATCGGTTGAAAAATGCTTTTATTGTTTGCTTTGACAAAGTAAACTGATGACTTTAGGAAATGGATGTCCATTTTAGCAAGATTAAGGCTTTGTTTAGTGAAGCAATTATTCTAGAACTTTCAATGGGGACAACACTTCTCCTTTAAAGAGTTACAGATTCTGGAGAGCATGTGACAAAGCAAAAAATAAATAACTAAAATACTTGTAATAAGAAGATTCAGTTAGAAAAATAATAGTGCAATATTTTAAACCTGTAATTACTTAAATATTTATTCATTTAATTTATAAATAAACGTACATTGTTAAACTTTTCTTAAAATAACTGTGTAACTGTAAGGAATTTTGAGCTTTTTCTTCTTTCTTTAGAATTCTCTATCTTTTTTACCTAGATTTTTTTCCAATGTAAAAGACATATATAACTTAATTTTCTTTTAAATTTTATTTTTTTATAAAAATAAACATCATTAAACAAATTTAACATATGGAAAAAGAAAAATAGTATCAATTACTATTGAAGAAAAAATTCTCTAAGATGAAAATATTTGGACTACATTGTGATTAGTTCAAGCTAGCTAAATGAATATTACAAAATTGTCATTGTGTGACTAATTGATTCATTGATATATTTTTGGTTAATTAATGCAAGCTTTATTGAATTTTTAAAACATAAATTCGAATCGAAATTTTTTTTATAATGAGTTCTACAATTTTCTGGAAAATTGAAATTGATTCTTTTTACATAATACACCCTTTTTGGATACATCGTATGTTTATTAAGATGAATCACCTTTCTTAATACACACATTTCTCACCATAACCTGAACAACAAAATGATTGAATGTGAATGATAATTAATAAAAATATAAAACAAACCTCAAATTTTGTTTGATTTTTTTTACCTTTAAGAGCTCTAATAACACCTACAAAATGGTAACATTTCTACTTTATTCTTCGATATGTAACTCAGCATCTTATACTTCAGTGTCTTAATGTATACATTTACCAAAAAAATCGCATATAGATTGAGACAAGTGACATTTCGTATGTGTCTAGTCTCCCAAATTTCAAAAATGTAAAAATTGCTGAATGTAGATATTGCAGACAGAGTAGCATTTAGTTAAATACAATTTTATTGAATCGTTTGTTTTATTATTATTTCCTATTACTAAGCACGATTTATGCCCCTCAAAATATTTTTAAGGGATAAAAGTTGTATAGTGGTTATCAAAAACATTTTTTGAGAAAACCTATAAACCATTATTAATTTTATTTAAGGTACACTTTGAAATATTTGAAAATAATTAAATGTGTGTCACGAAATGCTTATATTAACAACAAGTGAACGCACATACACGCACATCAACACACTCACACACTTACATTTAAAATGTAAAAATAATATCATCCTTATATAAAAATTAAATGTACTTGTCTCAAACATATACTTTGAACTTCCGTAAGATTTGATATAAAAGACATATCAAGCATTTAGTTTTGACATTCTGTCATAGAATAGATAAATCTTTGATTAACAGACACATAATGACTGATGAAAACTGTCAGGTGTCACAACTTATTTAATGCACACTTTCTATGTCACATTCTTAACAGAAAAGGTTTGTATGTAATGGAGAAATAAATCATTATCTAATTTGTGAATGTCAAAAGTACGGTTTAAATTAAATGAATGATAGATCGACTGGGTTCACTTATCTGTTAGCAATTCATTTCAAACGTAGGGTAAAGAAAGTATTTTGTCTTTTTATCTCGTAAAAGAATAATAAAATAAATTTTTAAAAAGATGCAGAAAGGGAAACTTTTTTTAAATAAACGAAAGATATTCTCGCCAGAGTATGTCTTAATGTTTTTTTAAGTAGATTATTACACACGTACAAAAAACATATATAAATTTGTTTGATATATGTTTGTTGTGTTTATCATTTGCTGTATACTTTTGTTTACTATAAAAATGTATAGATCTCTTAGAGAATTTTATTATTTTAATTTGATGCCCATAACTCCACTTTTCGAAACATCTTACAATTCTTCAATTAAGTGAAAAGCCTATTCTCCAGCATTATTTCGAATATCTTTTTTCTTCCTAGAAAACACTTTTATAACTGTAGAATCCGTTGGTGTCGACAGGACATCGGAACCTGTTAAATTTGTTCTCCTTTCCGCATTTTTGCAGAGATTTTGAAAATTTTACGTGACTTTTAATTATTTTTTATGGTGATTATACATAAAAAGTGTTGTGGTTTTAGTTTAAATAGGAGAGATTTAACAACTAAATATTCCTAGAACATCCACTGGCGTCGTCACGACACTAAAACAATTTATTATTATAAATAGCTGTCATTGAACAAAATATAGTTCAGTGAGTAGATACCATTAAGTAAACCAAACTTCTGGAAGTAATATCGCACATTTATTTGACCTTGACAGCAGTGTTATTGAATTCACAGCTGAAATGAGCCAGTTATACTAAAATCGTTCTGTCTAGGTGTTTCGTTGCATAGCATGTACTTATCTGCTGTTACGTTCAAATTATGTAAGTGCAAGAATTTTGAAAAACCAGGTACATTCTAAAGTTAAGGGAATTACAAAATCACTAAAACGCAAATGGTGCTACAGTAAAAAATGTAATGGATATGTAACTAAAAAAAATTGTGTCTCTTGAATGTAAATGTGTATGTGCGGAAGATGTACAGGAAAAATTGAATATCAGTGTATTCAATGCAAATAAGATATGTACAAAACATTATGCATAGAAATTATAAATAATGATGAAAAAAACTCGTATTCTCATAAAAATTATCATTTTACTTATTATACTAATATTTATGAATATAATTGTTTTATTACAATATACAATATTAAGTAATTTGTTCTGGTACAGTTTTTTATGATATAAAGGATCATAATTTCTAATAATTACATGAAATAATATTAGAAATTCTTAAAAATTAACTCTACTGAATAGTATTCCAGCAATTATTTAGTTATTACAATTATTTTAAACATTTTATATGATGGTGTCGAAATGACACCGGGGGACGTTTAAGAGTAACAGAAATCCCGGACAGTCTAGTGTCAGATGTTTCATTTAATTTGCCTTAAATTTTTTGTGTGAGTATCCCCTTCTCCCTAACAAGATATTTCTCAGTAAGATTTCAAATTTATGTTTAACTAAGTTAACTACATATTAAAAATATCAGTTACATTTCGTAAAATGTAAATATGGTTAGATTTGAATTTTTCTATATGTTAATTGTTATTATTTAAAAAAAACTCTTAAAATGTTGAACAAAAAAATAAGTCATCGAAGACTAGAGTGGCTGAATTCCTTCATTTTAAAACAAGAAAAAAGAGAAAGATTTAGAGAAATTTCATTTGAGAAATATTTAGATTGACTTTGTTAATTGTATAATCTGGAAAGAATAAAAATCATTCTGCCCTTTGTAATATAACAGAATAAAATTAATTTTCAATTATTACAAAATGATTTCAACAGGATTTTGTTAGCAAAACCTTTACATAGTAACTATGCTACAGAGATGGTCTCATATTTTATCTTATTTTAACTTTTCTTTAAAAATTGAAATATCATAGCCAAGATATTTGAAGACATAAATTTTTCGAGCTTGTCAGAAGAGTGACTAAACTTCGAATGATAACTGCCCGTCTATACGTCACGGACATCTTTGAAGAGCTATAAAAATACTCGTGATTTTTATTGCTATTTTCAATAGTTTGAATAACTTTATTAACATAATCTAATTATATAATTTTAAATATCAAATGGTTTGATAATTAGTCTTAAACAATTAGCCTGAAGGTTCAAATATTAATATCATAAGCCATAAAAACTATCATTAAAATTATCTATATTTACGTACAAAATATTACCTTTTCTTCAGATCATTTTCATATGTTAAAAATTTTACTTCCTTAACTTAAGTATAACTTAATTACAAATTGAGAAGAATATGATACGCAAACAAATCTGAAGACAGTAAGAGTTGTTTAAAATATTCCACTTTTTTTAGAAAGAAATTATAGAGCACAATATTAAATTTTGTATTTTGTAATACTATTCAACACTGCCTGCTAAATATAAATATATAAGACACGTTTAGAAAATTTTAGACTACATAATTGATAATATAACAGCTGCCGACTATCTCATCGTGGTGAGGGGGTGTTCCTGGGCGGAACGGATGAGTATTCTCCAGGTAGGATCACCCTAGGCGTGAAGGCCGTTCCACTATGATCAGCTAAAGCCTGTAGGCAAATGAGTTAAGTCAGACTTCTGCCCATGGGTGTTCCGGGTACTTGGTACCTTTAGAAGCTGCTCTTTTCCTTCGCCATGAGATAAAGGTTACCATAGTTCATGAATACTCTCGATTGCTTGGGGTTAGCTTTGGAAGACGTTCATGCGAGTCCACTTTTGGTGTTCGACTTTGCTAGGGCTAATGATCTCATGGATCTGATCTAAGGTGCCACTAGATCCTGAAGGATTGGACACAACAAGAACACAACATCATGAAGGAAATATCTAAACCATGTCAAATTCTCCAGGTGTGTATATCAGGATGAGGTAAACATACAATTAGTATTTCAGTGCAGTCGATTGTAATAGACGTATGTAGTGCCACGAAAAAAACTATAAAAAGGTTTAACGGATTGCCCTATTGAATTGTTGAAATTCATTTTTCTTGCGGTGCTTTTAATTGATTATCCGCACTTTAAGAATACGAGAACCATCCGAGCACTTTCTGAGTTCAACCACAGAAGAGTTGTTAAGTGCAAATAATGCTAATTATCCTTTGAAGAAGTCAGTGAACGTGTCGGATGCAGCAAATCAAAACTGAAACAGGTCTACAATCGATGGATAAAGAAGGATAGTGTTGACTGACGGTACCACAAAATGATCTTCGGACCACTACACGTGATGACGCAAATTTCTGTATGGAAGGGAAGATTCCCTTTCGCATCAGGAACCATATTACAGCTAATGCGATTTGTTTCACAACAATCGATGTCCGCATGCACCTTTCAACACATTTTCTAGCATGAAGGAATATCTGCTTAGCATACATTACTGCGATTATTTCAATTCAAAATGACACGAGTTTCTATTTGCAATGAGATATTATACTGCGGAACATGGACACCGCAATAGAAAAACCTTGTGTTTGCAGATAAATCGAGAGTCTATCTGCTACAGCATGATGGCTGTTCACTTATTTTAAATAGATATAGTTAACTATTGTTTTATGCACCCTCTTATTGATAATTAACCCTATATTATAGTTTTTGTCGTATTAGACTCCACACCTGCTTTTTGTTAGGGGGCATTGCTAATATAATGAGTAGCCTGTGGTTTGAGAGCCCATTCTCCCTAATATTCATACATTGCTTGCGGTATATACCATAAAGTTTGTAACAGTACCTTGGACCTCCTGCTCTCTTATCTATCCCCGAACGAGGGCGTTTGATCGATGATTGGAAAACAACTGATTCGCCATACCACACCCTTAGGCACCAGATCAACTTTGGGAATGCGTTTAGGTAGCATGAGCAGCCCTATTGCCAACCAGATATCAAACGTCTTTTACATTTATTTTCAATGCATGTAACAGCAGTTATTGCATGTCATGATGGTAGTATTCCATACTGATTTTATCGTCTTCTACAATTTGCAGGAGGCTGTTTTTGTAAGAATTACATTTATGTACTGAACATTACTTTTCGAATAGTGGGAAAGGTAGCCTAGTAGCCAAGGTAACGGATTCATGGCTGACATGTCATGAGTTAGAGCATAGAACCTCTGAAGTTCCACCTTGCATAATTGGCCGATGCATCATAAAAATATCGAGGCTTAAATGTCCTCCCGTTGGTGTGGTGAGAATGTTAGGAGAGGGAATTCGAGCTCAGGTGTCATCCGCGTCACTTGACCATATTTCAAAATTACGAGGTCTGTTGACAAAAGCCTTCGTGTAGCTGGATAGTGAGGCGTTAATATTCACTCACTCTCTCTACTACTTGAATAAATTTTAATTTGGTATAGTTTGTCCTGTTTAATGGCTATCATTGTATATTCAGTAGAAATATTTTAACAAAAAATTGATTAATTTATAATTTGAAGAGACTTAACCGATTATAAATTCTGTTAAATTATCTGTCTTTTGAAAATGACCCACAATAACTAAATATTGCTTACTTAAAAAGTACTCATCTTATCCGTAACTAAAATTTTAACATTTTTATGGAACTAGGAAGGATAATCTACTTGAAAATATTTTTTTCTACAAAATTACTCTTTGGATTATTAAATGTATAACTTGTAAGATTAAATTAGAATTTTATTTACTTTTCGTAAATAAACTATTAATCAATTGCATTGCTCTTATCTGTTTTGAATGAAAATAATTGAAGAATATAGTTACTGTTAAGCTTTATTTAAATTAAGAAATTTTACAATTTGAAAAAATATTATGTTCAACTTATACATGCGTCTCACATTTTTTTTAAATCTTTAAAAGTCGTGTAAAATTTTAAGCATAAATAACTTGATCAATAAATTGGCACAATTTATATATTTTATTTTTCACTATTTTTAAGGTATTGTACTAACACCATTTAAAAATTTAGGAATATGTTCAGAAAATGCGTAGTCTAAATTTAAATACTTTCGTCTTATACGCAAAATACAGTGTATAAATTGAAGAAACATGTCTTGAACAAACATACCTTAGAATGAAAATAAGCCCTTGAAAGAAAAAATACTGTTTAAATAAACTAAGCAATAAGAAAATATAGATTCAAACTATCCCAGTACTAGTTTTGATATGTTACTACTTTTACTTTACTAAATACATATTTCTTTAGAAAGCTTTGCTTATGTTTCAGTTAAGATCTCTTATTTGTTTACTTTAAGGGAAGCTCTATAAAACTTTTACCAGAACTCTAGTAGTAAAAGCAAACTACTTTGCTTCTATTTCATAAAATATTTTCTGGCGAACGCTTATAATACTCATTTTCTCTTTTACATTTCAAATCTTTCGAATAATGATAAACAAATCTAATGATTCAATTATTTTATTTTAATTACTCGATGCGAAATAAAAATATTTTCTATGCTATGAATTAATTCAAAACTCCCAATCTTCGAAATGAAGCTATTTATTGCCCTTAATAATTGTAATATTTATTTTGTACTTGCTGATGGAAAAATTACTATTTTAAATTAGTTTAAAATGGAAAAGAAGTAAGTTTAATTTAATTATGCATTATTATGCAATTCAAATATATCTAAGAAAATAGTTTATCATTATCTTTATCATTTCACTTACTTAAGTTTGATTTTTCAAAAGAAGTTATCATACTGGAGTAATTCAATTTAAATCCTTTAATGACGAGAATAAATAAGATATTTTATTAATTAAAATTATTTTGTTTTCTGACGATAGTTATGTCGTAGCCATAAATATATCTGCTACTTTTGAGATTACAAAATTTTATATTCATAAATTCTGATGTAATTACTTTGGATTCATTTCAGTATATTGAATTATGCATAATAATGCTCAGATTACGAAGTAATTATAAAGTAATTATTTAAAGAAATGCATATTTTGGAATTTCGGTGAAATGTGCTGCATACAAATGATTGATTAAACCTAAAAATGCAGCTGTTTATATATATATATATATATACAGTAGAGCTTGGTTTTGTGCGGTCCTTTTTTATCCGATTTTAATTTGTGCGATTTTATTTTTGAACGATTTTTTTTGTGCGATCTTTTTTTTTTATGCCGTATACGAATTTCAACGGTTTTGGCGCCCCTGTAACGTTTTCTATCGATGTACATACATACACTTCAAGACGCTCTGTCCATTGGTTATAAACAGCATCTCGACAATGCACGTTCCATTGCTTTCTCTCAACGCACTAGCAGCACGCACTTGATTGAAGACAAAACTGTCAATAACAGTTACATTATCAATAATTTGATAGATTATGAAGACGGACAAGAAAAGCCGAATTCTTTGACAGCGGAAACAATATATGCTGGGATCCAGTTTCTCATAAAATCAGAAAAGCTTTTTCTTAAAATAGATATTATTACGGAAGGAGTTTAAAATACCGAAAAGAGCTTTGATCATACGTATATGGTTATCGTGACGTTCACAGGCAAGTGATCAACTGACCGTCGTCACAAAAACTTATCACTTACTTTATGGCGCCAAAAAATAAATCAATTGAAATTGTATCGTCAAGTGACTAAAGCAATTTTGAACTAATACTCCACGAGAAGATGCTAGCTTTGGATTACAATGGATTGCAGGGAATTATGTATGAGCATTTTTTGAGAATTTATCCGTACATACCATGATAAATTAAAAGTCTTAAAAATGTGTCCATGTGGAATTTAATTATTTATTTTGTTTGGAAGTATTTTCTCGTAAATCTCGTAAATAATTGATATACTTTGTAAGTGTGACTTTTTTTTATGCAGTGTCTTTCAAACGCTTTAAAAAGTTTTTGTAGTATGACGACAAAATGGCTTATCATAAGTAAGAATTTATGAAATTTTCAAATATTTTTTGTGTGCGATTTCTTTAATGCGGCCCCTATCTACCGCACATAAATATGTTTTATTGTATAGAAAAAAAACTGAACCACATATAAGATTTTAGAAAGGACTTATTAGAAATTATCAAAATAAAAGAATATATATATATATACATGTAATATTTCAATAATATTGCTGGCGATTAATAATGAGGATTTTAGTAATCCTGTAAAGACGTGGTGAGTGGTAACAATACTGTAACAAAATGGAAGGGCATGCCCATTGGTGATGATTACTGTAAGGTTGATGTTGCTTACTGATGAGATTGATTAGGCAGTCTTGTAGTTAATAATCCAATGTATCGCACATTTAACAAATTGCGTTCCAACATAACAAGAAGCAGACAAAAAGACACAAATCACAGAACAAAGAAAACTAAAATACTACACGCTGCCGCCGGCTACATGTTGAAGGTAGTCAAAGAACAAGAAGTACAGGATTTATAAAGATCTCACTATTTATACCCAGTGGGAATTCTCATGATTTGGGTGGGTGGATGAATGCAATTTCAAAAGCCCTTGTTAAGTGGTAGCTAGTTAAAATAATTAAACAGTTTTCTGAAGGAATGGGAGATGAATAAATCAAGAGTTATTAAAGATTAAATTACTGGGAATTATTGCATATATATATAACCTCTGCAATATACCGATGTGGCAGCACTAGCAAAACAAAATGCTGCACATGCGTATCGGCAAGTTTTGATCATTTCCCTTTCCCCCGTTGCTCAGTTGAGACTCCTTTGTATTCCGTGTAAGAATTTTTTTGCAAAGTGCTTGTTTAGTACGTTCGTTCTTAACTGAGAACAGAAAATGAACGAACAAAAAATCAAGTTAAAGTTTTTTTAAGCTTGGCAAGACACCAAAAGAAACTTATGCGATGCGGGTACGTGTTTATGATCAAGCACTGTCCATGAAGTATGTGTACGAATGGTTCACCGGTTCCGAAAAATAGATAAAGTGTTTCTGACAACCCCCGTAAAAAAAGGCTGGCAATCTCTGTCAGTGACGAAAGCATTAAGAAAGTGAGGAAGTTGATTACTTAAGATCATGAATTTACTGTGCGCATTATAGCTGATTAACTCCAGATTAACTGTGAATAATAGCGACAAATCCTGAACAAGATTTTGGGATGAGAAAAGCGTGTTAGCGATATTGGCAATAGTCCGAACATCCAAAGAAACGTGACGAGGCTTTTGAACTCCATCTCAAAAGAAGAATTCGTGTCAAGTTTCCAGGACATTTATAGCAGATCTCAGCCGCTCATTGTTACGGGGAAAGACGTTTTCTAAGAACAGTAAAGTAACTTACAATAATATTTAATGTACGTTAATATTACAGGACTATTCACCTAACTTTGTTCTCAGAGGTTATAAAATACATTATTTTTTTAAAAAGATGTGGGAACACAAAATTTTCTTCTGCCCACTTTTTTGCACAATATCAAAACTACTATGGTCAAAAGAATGCAGGTAAGACTTGGGCTTAACAAAGCTATAAATTTATATATACTGGTAAATAACGTAAAACAAAGCATCCACAGTCTAAACTGTAACAGGAAACGCAAGGGAAAAATCTCCGTATCAGATCAACATTCATAATGCTAAAAACCAAAAATTAATTTGGTTGCACGTGCAGATATAAATATTTACTGGAAATTATTTTCTTTTCCTCAGTTGTAACATGCTGTTGTTCATGTTTTGAGAGAATTTTGTCTTAAAATTTTACAACATTAGGGTTTATCGGAATCGAGTTTTAAATCTTGTCAAATAACATACAAAGAGCTCCAGCAGGCTCTGCTGGATTGAAAAGAAATCTGATTCAAAAGTTTTAAAAAATGATTGCAAGGAGTTGGAATTAATAACTTTTGACCAGGGCAAAATCATCTATATACAATCTATTGTGAGTATATATGACAGGTGGTATATTCTGTTAACAACTTGTCGATACAAAACAGACAGTACTATTTCTTTTAAAAGATAGTTATTTTGACCGACAACATGGATGATGTCAAGTTAAGCACTTCAAAATAGGCTGCATCAATTATTTTAACACTTAGACCAAAGATATGTATTACACTGATCTCAAGACACTGCATTATTTGATGAAAAACGGTTGCTGAACATCGAGAATGGACGAAACGTTTTTGGACGTATTCTGATTCTGTTTGGAATGTGACACTCGACTTGTACAGGTTAGTAGGAAAAGAGGCACTGGGAGTAATCCCAGTTTTTTCGTTTGTAACAAATCACATTATGTACGATGTGGGTAAATGACCATTTATTAGATCAGTGTAGGTGTACAAAGGGATCTATATATTACTTCAAATGCTAATTTCAAGACACCGACGTATGCGGATGTGGCACTGAAACCTCACGTCGTACCTTGAGTTCCAGGCAGTCTAAATTGCTTTTTTTTGAAGACATGATAATAGATCTCATACAATTAGACTTGTGGAAAGCATACTTGAAACTCAGACAATACATCGTATGGGAAGGCTTACATGTTTTTCTGACTTAAATCCAAATGAGCATGTTTACTACACATTGCAGTCAACTCACTGCAGTGAAACCGAAACCTTCATTTGCTATCATGCACATGAACTTGATATTTCTTGAACAGTGAAATTGTGTTCACCAAAGTCTTACAGATAACCCCATGTCATCCATGGAAAAAAAGTGAACGCCAGTTTTAGTAAATGTCTCTATTCGAAGGAACTACACGCCACATTATACAAACCATATTATACATCCAAGTAGCCATTTTTTTATGTTCTTTGAATCATTACCAAAAAATTAAAAATCCCATACAGGGTTTGAGTTTTTTCTTCTATAATACTTTCTAATATAAGTCTATTTTGCCAATTTACACTCTTACGAGGCTGAGTCACATAGTTTCCTTCATTTTTCTCTCTCTGCTGGCTACCCTATTTTTTAGAGTAATGTACTACTGCTGCGTAATCCCTTTTTCTTGTCACACTGAATCATATTTTTTTTATTATATGTATATAATCTTCCTTGAAATGTATTGTATAAAATATTTTTCTTAAAAAAATATGGGTAGTTTTATGTAATTATTATTTTGTAATGATAAGGATTCACACACACACACTTATTTGGAAGTAATATGATACCTCTTTGATATATTTTAAAATTACAGTTTTTCTAGTGTTGCATGCAATGTATATTTTTTAAAGTTAAAACCAAGTACATGCTACGCATTATGTAACCTCAGCATACTCAAGTATTTTCATAAATTATATGCATATATATATACTAGCCGTTACCCCTCCGCTTCACTGGGTATTTAACGATGTTGTATAAATGTATACTGTTTACATATATATGAATTACTAATATCTAGCATTGAGAATTCAATTGTATTGAAAAATACCTTTATACATAGATGTAACTCTCGCCTCTTGATATAAAAAGGATATAAATTAAAATATCTAATATTTCTGTTTATATCTAAAATAGAAGTAGAACGTTGTTTGCGCTAATCAAGTGGATTTCCACCAAAGCAACTTTCAGTGGATCTCTACTCCATAAAATAAACATGCGTGCTAAATTTCAAGTCTAAATCTAATAGAGCAAAAACGGAATTTTTAACATCAATACCTCGTTGAAAGCATTCATAGCGGATTCCAAATCAACAAAAGAAGCACGCAAACCAAATTTTATTATTATAGTCTTAGCAGTTCAAAAACGGGAATTTTATCTATCAATACGCCCCAATAATTCTCCCCGCCCCGCCTGGAATTGATTTCCGTAAAATCCATTCTTAGTGGAACTCTATCAAATAAAGAAACGTGTTTAACAAATTTCAAGTAAATGGGTTAAATTCAAAAAGAGGAATTTTTCTATAACACGCCTGAATCGATTGCAAGCCTACCTCTTTGGGGGTACGTTTTCGCAAAACTCTTTGTAAAAGGAACTATATTCCATGAACGGAACATACCTTCTAATTTTCAAGATTTGGGTCTATTAGTTGAAAAGCGTAAATATTTATCTATTACGCCCCTTAATCCCCCTCAGTGACCCTTGGGGATTAATTTTCCCCCATACTATTTCGTAGCGGATCTTTACGCCATGAAAGGAATCCGCTTACCAAATTTTAAGACTGTACGTCTAATAGTTTAAAAATGGAAATAATTATATATCTCGCCCCTTAAGCCCCCGCAACGACACTTAGGAAACGATTTTTACAAAACCCATCTTATAGTGGATCTCTACTTAATGAATGGAATCAACTTACTCAATTTCAAGATTTTACGTCTAATAGTTTAAAAAAGAAGATAATTGCCTGTACTGCCCCTTAATTCTCCACAACGCCACTTGGGGTTCGATTTTTATAAAACCTATTTTGTAGCGGATCTCTACTCTATGAAAGGAATCCGCTTACCAAATTTCAATACTGTACGTCTAATAGTTTAAAAATGGAAATAATTATGCATAATGCCTCTTGAGCCCCGCAACGCCACTTAGGAAGCGATTTTCCCAAAACTCATCTTATAGCAGATCTCTACTCAATGAATGGAATCTGCTTACTCAATTTCAAAATTTTATGTCTAATAGTTTAAAAAAGGAGTTAATTGCCTATAACACCCCTTAATTCTCTACAACGCCACTTGGGAGTCGATTTTGACAAAACCCACTTTGTAGCGGATCTCTATTCTATAAAAGGAACCCGCTTACCAAATTTCAAGACTGTACGTCTAATAGTTTAAAAATGGAAATAATTATGCATAATGCCCCTTAAGCGCCCTCAACACCCCTTGGTGGTCGATTTTCGTAAAAAGCGTTATGTAGGGAATCTCTACTTTATAAATGAAATATGTGTACCAAGTTTCAAGACTGTACATCTAATAGTTTAATAATGGAAATAATTATCCATAATGCCCCTTAAGCCCCCCGTAACACCCCTTGGGGCTCGATCTTTGCAAAATCCGTTCTTAGCTGACGTATACTCCATGAAGGGAACCTACCCACCTAATTTCAAATCTGTAGGCTTAATAGTTCCGGAGATATCGTGATTAGTTAGTGAGTGAGTGAGTCGTTTTTCTCCTTTATATATATAGATTATGTATAGTATGGATTTAAATCATGGTAACCATTCATGCTCAGGCTCTGAGTAAATGATGTAATGTTTATTAGTATTGTCTTGAAATTTACCTATTTACATCGATTGTCAAATGCTTTACAAGTTTTTCATAACATTTTTTTAAATAATATTTCACCTAAAATTTATTTAAACAATTACATATGCATAATTTTTAAGTATCCAGCTATAAATTTGTTCAAAAACTTACAATTTGTATTTTAACATACCTACAGAATATTAATTCTACATTTAGATAAACTAACCTAGTTAAGTAAAGCGTGTTCGTTTTTTTATGGAAATGAAACAGTGAAGTCATTATTACATGTTTTCTTAGCAGTGAAACTAACAAAAATTATAAAGAAAAAATACTTTTTTTTTTCAAAATTCCATTTAAGCTTAGCTAAGTATAAAAAGTTTTAAAATAATTTCTAAATTAAACCTCGTGGTTGCAACACTTGCTTTGAAATAAAAATAAACTCTGTCATTCCCTTAGATACTACCAAAACTAAATCCGCGTAATAAAGAAGCATTAAACAAATGATCATTCTGCATACAAAATGCGTTTTAATATGTTAACTTAAGAACTCGTAAATATAAATGCATCATAAAAAGAATATATTTGTTTAAGTAGTACATTTGCTTGCTCGTTATGGATTAAGAAAGAGCAAAAAGTCATAAAAAAGCGGAATAATTACAAGAATGTTCTTTTTTGAAATGCTTAACACGTGCGAAGTCTTTTTTTCTTTCAAAAAGGAGGGAGTGCCATTTTAGTTGTTTTAATTTTTTAAAGAAGTGTTATTCTTTTCAGAGGATTTGTACTTATTTATTTATGTTTTCCTAGTATTACTTTGTTCGTTTTAGGAGTTTATTAAGCAGTCAATTCCGAGGGGTAAATATTTTGTAAACAAAAGTTATATCTGTATAAATACAGCTATTGAAAATGGTTTACTTAAAAAATATATATTTAAAAGTTTCTTGCTCATTAGAAGTAACGGATAATTCATTATACACATGCAACAAATGTGTTAATGTAAATAGATGACTATTGCTTCTAATACTTACTACTTCATTCAAATTTATTTTACCGTTTGAAGTGTTTTATTGGCAATTAGATTAATGTATGCCATTAATATTTATGCTAAGTAAAAGAGGGGGAACACCATAATTTTATTTATGAAACTTATTTAAAAATTTAGTGTTATACGCAAATAAATTGTTGGCATTTTTGTAAAGTTGTTAAACAACAATTCATGATACACTTAACGATTTTGATTTTATATTATTATTAAGTTTTGTTATCATAAATTTGATGACTGCAATTTCAAACGGAAACACATGACTACTATCGAAAACAATGAAAATTAGACATTGTAAGTAAAAGAGTATTTTGTTAAAATCTGTTTAACAATGGTGAAATTTGTACCTCTTGAATAATGATACCTTTTGATTAAAGATGAATATTAATGCATCATTATAAGTTAGGTTAGTAATACAGAAGTCTCAAACAAGTATTAGTAATTCCGCAGTAATTTTTCACTTATCTATCAACACATTCTATTCATTAAAGAAACAAGATTTCTTATAAAGTAACAATTCTACACACGTACATATATCCTATATAACATTCATTTATTAAAAGTAATTTTTAAAAAAATATAAAAAAAAAACTGTCAGTCTATCGTGTTAACTAATCTCAGAATATCACGTAATTGCTTAATGGACTTTGTTATATAAAATTTTTTATCATTGCGTGGGTTAATTCTTATTAAAAATTTAAAACTAATAATTCTAAATCTACGCAAAACATGCCCAGTAGTTTTCAGCGAATTTTATCATTAAACGAAATTTTCTTTAATAGGTTTTAGCAGATCATGTAAACTTTAGTGCTATTTTTTCCAATTATATTTTATTTCCAGCATATTTCTCTCAAAAAGGTGCTTTTTTTTGGAGAAAGATTATTTATTTTATATATTTACGCGAAATTGCACACATTTTATGATATTTCAAAATATAACACATTTTCTAAGATATTTTAAAGTATAACACATTTTCTAACAAAACGTCTATCTGCTTGAGTATTAATTATTACAGAAACAAGTTCAGGAATTTAGAGTTTTATTAAAATCCATAGCCCATTTGAATCATTTTGTTTCATTAGATAAAAGTTAGATTAAGTATTATCAATCTATTTTAAGAAAATTAATAAACCATGTCACACAATGTATGTCAATCACGCAATAAACGTACTTTTCCCAGTAGTACCGCGCATATAATCTATGAATCACATAATTTAAATGTTTTAACACAAATTAGTTTCAGCAATTTAATAATTAGTAAAAACTTTTCCAAATTTGTAATGTCAGTAACATTTAGACCCATAATAAGAAGCAACAAAGTTCATATTATGGGTATAGCAAATTCCTTATGTTTAAAATAAACCGAAGATTCCCTGTTAAACAGCAGTATATTTTCCTTCTTTATTAACCCCAATTACAAATTATGTACCGTACATGTGCTTTTATACCCTAAGTAACTGTCATCAACCAGCGTTAGTTTAATCATAATATTCAGTTTTGTTATCATAAATTTCATCACTTAAACAACAAGAACCATCTTCATTATTTTAATGGATACTTTAACAGTAACTGATGTGAAAAGTCTGCCTCTAGGTAGGATGCGAAAATGTCTCTTTAGTGCTGCTATTCTCAGAAAATATCCACACGTAATAATCCGCTTGAAGGCCAGGTGAAGTAGTTTAAAACAGCAGCTTTTAAATGATTTGCACTCAAATATTTATGTTTCACACAGGTTAATTTAAAATTTATTTAAAACATTTAAGAAGGATGCTTGTTAAAAATTATTATTGCTTATTTTGTAGGATTTTCATAATTGAAAAAGTAATACCGATTTGTTTTTCTTTTATTTTTGTGGTTCTCTTTTTCCGCGTACATATTTATCTATCAGGAATTATACTAAAAGTGTTGCAGATATTTTTTTAGATATCAGCAGATACATTTAATGATTTTTGCGTTTGGTTTTCTTTTAAGTCTGATAAGGTTCTATTTTCCTAGGAATGTTTTTTTTTAATTTGTTCTTAGATTTTTTTTAATGTTCATTTGTTTAATTTATATTAATTTGAAAGGATACCTCATAAACTATATGTATTTAGTTCCCATATCTGGATTTAAAAGTATTTTCATTATACTCGAGATCAGCAGTTCTTAAACTTAAGATCGTGGCGACACCCTTTATGTATCAGCCGGACATCGTGGACCCTCCCCCCCACAAAGGTTTCGTAAGTCCATCCGTGACTACCAAGTCTGAGAGATTTAGATCCCACAAAATAATTCTAAGAATACCTCAGCTACTTAAACATACTTTTTTCATTAAAAAAATTAAAATTTTAATTAAAAATATTAAGTTATAGTAGTGACTATATAAATGTGCAGACAGTATAAGAAACTGAATTAATATTCTTGATTAAGATACATGCCCTAGTAGTTTTTTAATTAGGAGAAATTAATGACATATGATTCAGATCTTTCAGTTTTTCTATGAGATTTTTCATAGTCTATAACAGAGGGAAATCTTAACATTAAAATACCCTATGCCACCTAGAGAGGCATGGGGGTCCCTGAGATCCGCGGAATACAATTTAAGTACCACTGCTCCAAATGTCCCTTTCTCTTTGCACGATTGAGCTGTAATTCCAACTTTATGGAGCGAAGGATATGCACATTATAATATGCAGTTGCAATTTTGTTGCACGTTTGATTTTAAAAATTAAACGTTTTAATTGAAAATTAATCATATAAATACTGTTAAAGATCTATCAATCTAAAAATTTAATTAAAATCATACTTTCACTGAAAATTCGTTTTATGGTTTATGTTTAAATTTTGTATAGCTTAGATTATTGAAACGATTTATCATTATATTCCTTTGATTAACATAATTGATGTTAATAAAATATATATAAAACGGATTTTTATTTTAAAAAAGTAATTATTTGCGCATTGATAATTATCATAAACAATATTAGCTTATTCGTTCATTCCATGAAAAATATTTTCCATCCAAACATCTGGTTTTGTTAAAAGCGTTAATGCTAAATATATTATTTAATTTATGCAATTATTTGAAACAATTAGCTTTGACATGTGTCTTAAAATTAACATAATTCTGAGATATATTTCATATGTTATACCTTTTGCGATGTTAAATTGTTATTAGATAATTCATTAAGGTAATTGTATTTGGCTTTCTTACTGGTAACTATACATACAATTTATTACCAAAATTTATTTGAACGTACATTATTCTAATTGAAAATTATGCTTTCTATCTCTTTTATTTATTACATAGACATTATTAAAAAATTGTAGACAATTATTGTATTAGAGGAATTGTTTGCCAGGAATTGATACAAATTTTATTTTAGTTTGCTGCTTTTATTTAAAGTAAAATATGATCCAATTATTTGTAAAAAACGTAAGACTAGTCTTCAAATTATAAAACATTTTAATTTGGTTTAATTTTTAGGTAATAATAAATGCTGAAATAGTTCACACATATTTTTTAATGTAAGGTAACACGATATCTTTAAAAAAAAAGAGGGGGAGGGAAACATAAAAAATATTCCAATATATAAAATTAATTTAGTACATTTAGACAAATAATACGTTTTTATCTCAAGAATTAATTAGCTTGTATTAACAGTATAAATAGTTTTGCCATTTTGTTTCCTCATTAAAATTTTTTAGAGTTCTTATTTTATATGTTTAAAACTCTTTTTTTATAGAATTAATTGAAACCTTTTAAGTTTTCATTAAAAGTTATACGTATTCCCTTTAAATTCTCTTGTATAAGAATTAAATAAAACCATACATTTAAAACTGAATGAACATCCCTTTATTCCTTTCTAAGAATCGACTTCTTAGTAAATTACGGAAGTATGGTCAGTTAAACACTGTTGAAGTTAGGAGATTAAATATCCATTAAAAGTTTCACTACTCATTATAAACTGAGTCAGTTATAAAAATTATATTATTTTTACTTTGAATCTGTTTAAACAAATTACATGATTAAATGTCAAAATATTTAATTTTACTAATGAATATTACTAATTAATTATAACTAATATTCAACAATCGGTTCTGAAAAAATAATTTACTGATGAGGAATCTTTATAAGGGTTTTATTACATGCTTATGTTTGTTCAAAAATATATGATAAAATTAATTTATTTTCTATATTTGGTAATATTTTTTCAACAAGAATTATTTTTATCCCCTTTTGTATGGAGTGAACCAGCACTTTTTTGTGTAGTTTTTTAATAAATAATAATTTTTTTTTAAATAAGTATAATGTAAATAAATTATAATGAAATTTAACTATGATGTTTGATGAGAAATTGGTTTCACGATGGATTGTTTTTATAAAATATAAAAAAAAAGATTCCATATATATATATATATATATATATATATATATATATATATATATATATATCGGTATGTCTCCTCAGTGCAAAAGATATGCTTTTTACAAATCCCGCTATAACAAACACCAACTTATAATAGAAAATAGGATTTGGCTCTAAAAAGAGAAAATTGGGATTTTACGGAGTGACATTTTCATCGATTTTTTACATTTATGCTTATAAGCACATTTCATAAATAACTTAAATTTTAACCTCATACAAACACTAAAAATATATGATTTACAGTTCAAATCAAAATGAAACATTATTGGAGAATGTTTGACTGGCCTTATTTCAAGATTTTTGAGCTTGTTTCATCGACAAGTTCTACTGCACTTTTTGATCATGCTTCAAAATTATGAGGTCCATTGCTAATAGCAATTGTGCAACTTTATATGTCGCGTTAATGAAAATCTCATTCACACTCATTCTTCACTGCACTTCCGGCTGGCTCAGGTTAAAAAAAAATTGTCCTTAAAAATTTGATGATTTTATTTTACAGTTCATAAATTTCATAATAGGCAGATAATTAATTTTGAAGGTTTCTTTTATGTATGATCGTTGATTGTTCTCTCAAAAGTAAGATTTTATCAGTCGAAACATTTTTCTACCTTTTAGAGGTACAGATTGGTTTCTTCATTGGAGATATTTTCCGAATTAACTTTAATTAGTAATCAGCAATCTAAATCTGCACCGTTTATTTCATTTCCTGTACCTAATTATAGAATACCATCAGGAGTTAAATCAATGAATCCTCTGTCTCTTACTGCGTGCGCGAGGCTTACTCTGTTCTTATTGTATTCAAGCTGAAGTGACACAAAAACATTTTCCTGAATGATCATTTCCGGTAATAAAGATTTTCCGGGAAGCATTTAGAATCGAATGGTGCACACATTTTCCAAACTGTGCTGTAAAATATTGCGTTGTAAGAAATTATTCGAGTTTTTCTAGGCCATATGGAACGCAAAACGTGTTGTAAAGGGATATAGGAAGCGTACCTGTATATCCATCAAGGCGGTTTTTTAGCTTATATAATATTATTTTCTCAAGCCGGCAGGATGGCGTGGTTGGTTTGTCGCTAACCTTCTGCACCCAAGATTGCGGGTTTAAACCCGCACCAATTCTGGGGATTTTTCTGATACAGAAGATCAATAGCAGTCAAATTGTATGATTATACGGCATGTAAAACATCCCTAGAGTGTTTGCTTTATCTTGGGTGCTCTCGGCAAAATCAAAAATTCTAGTGCAGGTTAACATCGTCAGAGCTCAGGTGACTCCCTCTGGAGAGGAAACTAGGCGTCAAAATTACTTGTGGCAATTGGTATCGCCTATAATGTGTCACGCTAAAAAATGATACCAGCTCTTGGGAAATGTACTGGGTCTGCAAAGTATATTCCCCAGGCACAGTACATTTACCAATCCGCAGCAGTGTTAGGAAAAAAATGTTCTTTTCTCAAATAAGATATTCGACTACGTTCGGAATTGTAATTTTAAAAAAAGTGCATAAATGGATAATTTTCCTGATATTTGGCATCACAGATTAGAATACATGCATAAAAATGTTTTAATGACATTTTGACAAAAAATTATTTAAATACAATATTTCGGCAAAAAATTAACTTAGAATAACCTTTTTTTCAAAATGTTCTCCTTTCGTGAAAAATGCTTCTATTATAATATTTCACATGTATATAGCCCAGTACAGAGGCTCAACTAAGAGTTTTGAAAAATTCACAATATTTTCAGAGTTACAATCAATCGAGATAATTATCGGCGTTTTTTTCTTAAAATTGCGCCCCTCTGTTATCGTAAAACATGGATAAACCCACTTCTAAGTTATATATTTCAAAAATTCTATTTGAGTCTCTGTACAGAGGTCTGAAATATATACAGGCAAAATATTATTATAATAGAAGCATTTTTCACAAAAGAGAATATTTTTAAAATGGGTCATTCTATGTTCATTTTTTGTCAAAATATTGTACTTAAACATTTTTTTACTGTAATACTATTCTTAAAACAATTTTACATACATTTTCTAATTTAAGTGGCACTAAATATTATTAATATTATCCATTTATACGCATTTGCAAAATCACGGCTCCGGACGTAGTGGGATACCTTAAATGTTTATTTCCACCAATTGTAGCAAGCACTTATTAATATGGTTTGTGTATTATTATACTCTGGGACTCAGAGAGCAGTCAAAAGAAAGCTTGAGACAAACAGAATTTTAGTACCAAAGTTGTAAGAAGATGCAAATATATTTTACTAAAACCAATTTAGAGCAATCTTAATGATGCATATGCAAATTGAACTATCTAGATAATAAATACTTATTTGACTTTAAAAGCAGATGAACCTTAGGTTCTAACATCTCGTGGAATCCAATCAGTTTCTTTCTTAATATGACTTGGTATCTAAAATTATAAACTAATTCGCAGGTAATGATCGACACAACATCTTAAAAGTACTTCACTATCACACGTTACAATCAGAGTTTCTATACGCACTTACTTCAGATCTTTTTAGATAGTAATGGTAATTAACATATAGTGACTCCTTCACAAGAAAGAGAAAGAGGATGTTCTTAAATTGGTCAATCAATCAATAGGCACTCGAGTGGATAATCGAACAGGCAAGAATGCGTGAGAACGAGATACAAGCTTTTCTTGTTTCTTCCGTCGAGTTTTTGCTTTTTGTAACAGGACTTACACTATCGACACAGGAAAGTAGAAAGATATGTTTCTCGTTATCTGTTTTAATTCTATGTGAAGAATTGTTTTAAAGGGCTTAATATTTTTAACAATAACCTGAAAATATGTTACTTAAGGCGTTTTTGCTATCCACAAATGTAACAAAATTAGCGAGAACAATGCCAAATGGAAAGAGAAAAAGAAGTCTTTAAAAATGAAACTTATATGCATCCAACTAAACTTAGAAATCTGGAATCGAATTAAAATCATAAGAGGGGGTATTTGATATTGAAATATGCATTTTTAGTTTGACTGAGTAAACATTCGGTCCATTAAACAATCGAAAAAGATCAGGAATTCATTGCATTTGAAGAATCTATTCTTGATAAAACTGTTGCTCCTTCAAAAACAGCTGTTAAAAGTGTTAATCTAGAATGAATTTTTTGTCAACTGTGTCTGACTTTGATTCTTTAGCTTGAAATCATGAATTTCTTAATTTTTTTTATAAGATGCTAAATTTCTTTTTTTTTTTTTTGAAATGTTCTATATGCATAGAGATATAATTTATGAAAACATAATCAAGTTTGACTTCGAAGAAGGTAGTATTTCTTCGCTTAGGAAACGAACATTAATTTTGTATTAAATTAGTGTCCCTTATAACGCGATTTCCCACAGTGCTATGGTATTATCAAGGAACGTATTACCGTGTAATTATAGTTTCCACATTTAATACATTTTTAACATGAAAATAAAAATGTCAACAACTCTTGCCACATACAACTCAAGACTTTATTTTTCACACTGAATATTCCATCTCCTTATCTATTGCCATCGAAAGTTTCAGAAATTTTCATAACATTTATTTTTTATGAACAAAAGCAGAAGCATTAATATAAAGCACGAGAGAAATAAAGAATTACAATTTTTAACACGCTGGGATGAATGGTTAAATCATTACAATAAATAAATTAAAAATATTACCATTTGTTACATCCTCCCCCTCTGATTCCGACGGCGTCCCGTCACAAGTGGGTAGTGCAAACAGTTCAACCCACTTGGTGGTACAATCCTCAATGATGGGGATCCATCTATTACCATCTTTACTCTCAGGTAGGGACCCGAAGAGATCAATGGCCAAGGTTTCAAAACGTTGGACTGGCACAGGTGTCTGTAATAGCCCGAAAGGCTTCTAATTTGAGAGAGAGAGAGAGAGAAGCTTTGTATTTAACGCAGTCAGGACAGTTCTTTACAGGAGACATTCTGTATGGGGGTACAGAGATAGGAGGACTATTTCCCGTGTTAATGTGGTGTTCTAAGATATTTGTTGCTTCTCCCCCTGGTTCGAAGACATTTTGGAAGGATTCCAACATGAGGTTAAGTTATTCTTTCTGGGCAGAGGTCAAACTTTCACCTTCCCCTTCTCTCAATTGGCAGGTGTTGCTGGACATCTTCTCAACTATGGACGGGGTGTCCAATTCTTCACCAAATGGATACTTTTGGGTAGGATTGTCCTAGAAGTACCAACAAGTATTCTTCACATCTAGAACCAAACCAGCAGAACTAAGGAAATCTGTTCCTAGAAGTGTTCTATTTCCCTTTGTCTTTGGGAGAATTATGAATTTGGTCAAGACTAATCTACCCTCAATTTCTACCATAACTTGGGTTGTGAGGGCCTCACCTGTGGTCTGTTGACCATCTGCTAAGCTCATTGCTAATGTGGTTTCCTGGAAAAGGAGTACCTTATATCCTTAAATATCTGGAACATCCTTTCCCCAGCAATTGAATTTCACATTCAATTGATCCTGTGTCTGTACACACACGTCCCTTTATTCCACTGAAAGTTATGTCGATTAGGGTCAATCGAGAGCTTCTGGTCTGAGCTGTGTAGTCATTGATGTGATTGGTTGCTACGTCTGATCTTTTTGAGGCGTTGAGGTTGCAAGTGGGGCACCAGGATTTTATCACTCCTTGTTTCCCACAGCTATAGCATCTGAGAGGGGATCTCTCATTCGGTACCTGATGCGAATATTCTCTTTTGGGAAGGCCTGCAGATTTCTATTGTCATCGAAAGTTCCAGAACTTTTCATAATTAAAATTACAGTTATTTATACATAAAACACGAGCATTAATATAAAGCATTAATAAAAGCATTAATATAAAGCACGAGAGAAATAAAGAATTAAGATTTTTAACACACTGGGATGAATGGTTAAATCATTACAATAAATAAATAATAAATATTACCATTTGTTACACATTTGGATTTTTTAAACTGATACTATTCATAACATCCTTTTGTTCCGTAATCAAAATGAATGGTACTAGACTTCGTATAGAGGCAAATGATGGCGGTGGAAATGGAATTCCGTGGAAAAATATCCAAATCCGAAGGTATTAGAGGCATTTGAGGTATTGTGCACTAAAGAAAGTAGCACAGAAATTAATAATGCATACAAATCAACTAGGAAACTTTCAGTTTTACCCACTAAATTCACAAACATACGAAGTATTTGAATACATTCAATAAAATCACCATTCTCAGAGACTACACCATGCGTTCTCTGCACAAAACTTCGTACGGCCATACAGAACATGCCACAAGGAACATTCCTCACTGGCTGTGATATGTGTAACAAAAAATGGCTTCCTGTGATCCAATGATGATTACAAATGAAACATCTGATTTACTCTCTTTAGACACAGTTTTATGTCTTTGGCAGTGCAAATTATCAATATTCGAACTTACTCATTCATTTCATAGCATAAAGATATAAACCCCCTTACTTTGCTTCTGTTGGTTTCTAAGCTCACGAGGAGCTGTGGTTGTATAAAATAATACAGATTTATCAGATATTAACTTGGACCTGATCTCTTCAACTATGAGCACTACATTGCAGAGCTTTCTGCAAGTTTTTATAGCCCAAATTACTGGCGCAGTTGTTGCATAAGTCATATCCGTGGTTTATGCTGGTTTTCGGTTTGATAAGCTACAATAACGCCATAAATATATTTATAAGTGATTTTTGGTACTAAATTCCTTGGAATGAATCTTATTCTTTACGTCGTCAATAATTTTGTAGAGTTTCTCAACTCCTCATACTCATAAGCTTTTCATTGCGATCTGCGCGTGCGCGATATCTCCAGCAATTGCGGGCAATGCTTACTCGCACAAGCACCTAGGATGCAATCTGCGCATGCGTTAGCTTATATACTACAGCTACCCCGTACATTCATTCTTTTCGGACTTCAGACTTCCTTGGCAGAGCACGCACCCCTCCGAGAGCAGACACCAGATCAAGAAAAATAAACCTAGTCCTAATCTGATAACATCGCCTTGTGTAATAACTCTACTGTCTCCTACAATTTCCATACTAAATTTGTTGTCATTGCGGTTGTGAGATTGAGCTACAGGGGACTCTGATTAGGCACAGATTAAAAGAAATCCACCCGTATATGGGCGTGTATAAGAGGTATCCTTTATTTTAGTCTCTGATGAAATATAATAAAAGACAGAAGTCAAGACAACGGTAATTTTTTTTTTAAAAAAAAAATGCACAACCAGGGTTTACTTTCGATATACTCCATGAAAAATTCGTCACTTGTAAGTGACGGATGAATGTTCCGATACTCTCTTCAAAGAATGTTATAGCAATAGTGTTGCGATTGACCTGAACGATGTGTTTCTTTTTTGAGGTGTTTCTTTCGTCTGAAAACTTTGTTACTTTCTAGCCAGCTCTTCAGTTTGAGGAAGAGGTGACGTTTTTTAAAAAATGTCTTCAACTCTGCACTATTATTCCTCTTCTAAAAACACTATTTAAAGCACTATTATTCACACGTTTTTGCAGTATAATGAGCTAATCGGCTTCTGCACCTTTTTTGCGTGAAGGAATGAGTACACTACTGAACTTGCATTATATTGTTTATGTAGCCATAACTTCTGAAAATGGAGAACTGGCGTCGGTAGCTTCTGAATAGAGAGAAACGCATTTTTACATTCCGCACATCTCCACTTCGTACTAATTGCGCGTGTGTTTAGCGGTTCAATGGTAATCATAAACATTGTAAACGGTAAATCAATTTATAACTATACAGTTAAATGCTGTGCAAAAAATACAGTTTATAATTATTCATTCCACATAAATATTTGATTTTTTTATATACTGGTATCTTCTAATTCTACACGTGTAAAAACATATTAATCATACAACTTACAAAAATCTTTAAAATTATAGTAATGTTCAAATCAGTCATTACAAATAAAATTTTAAATAGCTTTCTAAATTATGTGTGTGAATGGACAAAATTAGTATAGTTAATGTGGCGCTTAAGGGTAAATTATTCATGACGCTAATTATGATGGTTAACGCAGTTAAGGAATTAAAGTAGAACTTTTTTTAAAGAAATAAAAGTACTTTTAAGAATAGTTAACTTTAATACTTTTTAGTGTAAATCAAGATTTTTTTAGAATTATAAGAAAATAATGTTCAAAGTATATAATTTACATTTTAAATAGGATTTGAGTTCTAGCAATAAACATTTTTTTCGCAAAAAGTATAACGTTTTTTATTTCGGTTATAATATTTCAAAAAATTTTGCCAAATTATTTATTTAATTTCTATAGTATATTTTTTTAATTAATTATATGTGTTCAAAAAATATTACTCGTAATATTTTTATATCGAGTAAATAATAATTTAAGAGATTATTAATAATGTGAATGAATATTGTTCTTTCAATATGAGTATTGTACGTGTAATCAAATCGGTTTAACCGAGTTTCAGAATCTGAAATGAAAGTAACAGTTTTCCCAAAACTCGATATACATTTAAAAATAATGCATATTTCTATCTACATATTTTTATTAAGAATTATAGCAGGTCTCAACAAGTGATATAAAAAACAATTGAGTCGATTCTTACTTAGATCAATAAGAAAACATTTTATTTTAGTTACATTTTATTAAATAGTTACAATTAATATATAAATATGTATATACATATGATAGAATCATGATTTTAGGTGACAGAATAGAAATCAATTTTCCTTTTTAATTTCTATATATGCTGTTGAACTATTTGATTTTGTTTGTTACTATTTATTAATTAATTAAATTGAATTATTCTGATAAAATAGTATAGTATAAAAGAAAACACATTCTCAAAAACTAGCCATCCCAGGTGGGATGGCTAGCCGACCTTTCGATTAGAACTTCAACGCGCTATCCATAGAGCTACAAGGACACAACGAAGGATTTTCTCTTTCTATATATACTATGGGATTATTATTTTTGTTTGTTATTATTTATTCATCCCTTAATTCAAACAATGAATTAATATTTTTTTTAAAAAATACTAACATCAAGTGTCATTCCCTACAAGTTTTAAAAAATGTATTTGAATTTGAATGGATGAATAGAAAGTATATTTTATTAACGATTGAAAATTTGTGAACGAGATATATAAATAAATATATAAATATATATATAGGGAGAATAACAGTAGTGGCTGAAAAAGAAACGGAATAAATCCAAAATTACACTTAATGTAAGTTATTTCCTCTCTTTAAACCTCACATTTATTCCTAATGAATGCAAATTAATGGCATCCATACCTATTCTCCTTATATCTTCTACCTTTAATGTTCCGGAAAGAAAAATGAATTCATCTGACAAGACGTCTTTCAAGCGATCGTAGTCAATAAGCAAGCCAGAGCATTTAAATCAAGCCACAGAAATGACTGAACACAGCTGCACTTTTCGCCGAGAGGCATTTCCCTTGCCCATTAAGATCATTTCCTTTTCAGTTAAGATCTATTGGTCAAAACAAAAGAATGCTCTACCCAGAGGAGGCCTTTGTTCCGTTGTGGATGAATACTCTGCGTTTCCCTTTTATCATTTCTTCTTCTTTCCATCTTTTTCACTTGATTTCTCGGCAATTCTGAATAAGATCTCCTTTACTTCTTCCCGATAAGCACCTACGCTGTAGGCGATTCACTATCGAGTCAACGAATGCAGAAGTTTTCTTTTTACTCAATAAAGTGATTGGGTGAAAGTGGTTCGAACATGAAAGGATTAATAATTCCAGTTTAAGGGTATAAATAGTCATCGGTTTTCGTTTGGATTCAGGTTTGAAATATGTGTTTTACTCAATAACATCTTTTAAACAGGCCAAAAATGCTAAATAATATTTAGCTTTTAAGTATAATCATATTCAAATCAGTGATATGTTCTAGTATGATGTGCATGTAGTGTTCACATCATTTTGGATCATATCGTCGATCAATGTTTTATTAACAGTGTATCAATGTTATCATTTATCAGTGCTAGTATTTAAATCTTTAATTACAAGGTGAAGGTGTGTTTGGAATTCAAAATATTATCTTGAAGAATTGAGTAAAAGAGTGTTAAATATATTTATAAAAGTAATATTTTTAACTTTATGACTGATATCTTATCTAAAACTTGCACATTTATTTCTTAAGTGTACGTTATTTATTAGATTATACATTAGATTTGAAAACATCATTTTTAAACAGTTTTGAAACATCGATACTTACGTATACCATCGACTAATTTCGCCAAATTGAAACACATTGCTAAAGGAAAAAAAATTATCGCCAAATGCTAACATTATTATTATTGTGTACGAACTTGCTGGGGAATGGTTTTCTACTATTGATTGCTTATCGTAGCATTTGGAAACACCTTTTGGTTTGATGTAGTTGGTCGACGTTATAATATATACGTATCAAACATCCAAACTCAAAAAATTAGTAGAGCCATAAATTTTTATGGAAATAAAAATACTCAGGATTGAATGTAAATATATTGCAATAATATTTTAGTGTAGTGATTTTTTTGCATTCATATTTTTTTATTTTAAATGAATTAAATGATAAGTATGGAGATCTAATACAGAAGTTCATGTATAATTTGAAATACTTTATTAAGCACATTTCTATGAAATTATGCATCTATTTTAAAATGTAGATGTTGCCAGAATGGCCACACTATGTAGCAGAGCAGATAATTTGCCCGTATTAAAAGCGTATAAACCAAGTGTAGTTTATATATCTTTGCATGTGTGTGTTTTAATATACCATCTAATTTATCATATGATTGATTCTTTGGAATAATTTCTCTTAAAGAATCATAAATTGGGTTTCATCTAATGCGAAATAGGGGCATTGAGCTTCAATCAACAATAATCTAAAACCTAACGCAAATTTGGAACTTTAAAGCTTAGAACTAATTAAATTTCCTATTTAATTAATATTATTTAACGCACGAAAACTTAAGCAAATATAGTTTCAAAGTTTATCGAATAATTTAAGTGGCTATGCAAGCACGGCTTTGGTAACATCGGTATTTGTATTCATCAGAAATATTTTTCTGTGGTAAATTTACGGTACAGTAATTTTTTAAGTGGCTATCGAATTTTCATTACCGTTTTACCATGAAATGAATGCCCGAAATGTCATTTCGATTACAATTATTCTTGCATTTAGTTCAAAGAAAGAATATCGATAATGGTTTTTAAACGATACACATCTTAACTTACAAAGCGTAAAGGATAACAAAAGCAATTTGAAAAGAATTCTAATTATTTCGCAAACAATTCAAAGTGTTTTTAATTTGAAAAGGTAAGTGAAAATATAGGAAATTCAATTTCTGATCCTTTTCACTCTTAAGGCATGTTGTGCATAATTGTTCTGGCATTTAGTTCGACAAATTTTTCCGATTTGTTGCGTTGAAGAAATCACTAGTTATCAATTATAATAGTTCATTATATTTGGAAGATAATTTGAATTTTATGAGAGGAAATATATTTATTTTACAAGCTGTATAAAGAATTAAACTTGTTGGGACAGTTTTAATTACTTTTCAAAATATTCAGATTGGTAATAATTAAGATTATAATTACTCTTTTGTTAAGACCATTTAATAGTTTAGAAATCTTTTAAAAAATATAAATTATGTTTTAAAAGTGATTTTTTTAATGATAATTGTAAAAATGCTATAAAAATCATTTCTGTTTATAGTATTTTTAACGTCCTTCCTTTTATGTAAATAATAAGCACATTTTAAGGTATGATGTATGATTATTGTTAAAAATGGATCTGATTGGTTCCAAATTGCAATTCTTGTTGTTTATTGCAGTAGATTTGTTCATTACTGAAGTTTTAGGCATAATGTAGCTAATTACTTAAACGAATTATGATGTTTAAAAACCTGGTTTAATTATATATATATTGGGGCTGCGTATTGCTATGTTTCCCTTTGTAGACCTAGTACATTCTCTAGGAGCTGGTAACACTTTTTATTGCGGCGCCATATTGGCTATACCAATTGCTGAATGTAATTTTAATGCCCAGTTTCTTCCTCAGAGGGATGCAACTGAGCTCTGAGGATACGAAATTGTACTTAGGAGTTTAATTTTGCGGAAAGCACCCAAGCGGTACAGGCACTTCAATGGATTTTTTACATGTCCCATAATCATTCGACATAGCCGTTGTCGATTTTCTGCATCATGAAAATCCACTGATTTGGGCTGGGGTCGAGCCCACAACCTTAGGTGCATTAAAATAAAAAGGAATAATGTAAAAATGTAAATATGAACTCTTAAGCGATATAAATATATTTTGAAAAAAAATTTGGTATTTTATTTTTTACTCATATTATTGACTTGTTCTTAAACTCCGAAAATTTATTTTTCCTCAATAATTAGAACTTTTGACTTCAGGGAAATGTTCAGATTTCAGTTCATTCAGATTTTTATTAGCTCCATAATTGAATGTTTTAACATTTTAATGCTTAGTTTCAGTATATATAAATTATTTTAAACATTTTGTTCCAATATTTTGGATTGAATATAAAAGAAAAAATGTTTTGTTGTTCTTTTAACCCCTTTATTGCTGATGAAAAGCCACAAAATTCGCCCCCAATGCCAACGTTGTTCAACAAGCGTGCGTTGTTTTGTGGCTTATTGAGGGAAAAAAAGAATCGCGCGCGTGTTTTTCAACCTAAAAATTGTTTACTTTCCTTTTGAAAAATAAAAATGTAAAATAATAAAAGAAAAATACAAAATTTATAATGTCTTGAATTAAAATATAATAAGAAAAATTATTACTTATCTGTTGTGCGATATATTCCTAAACATGGTGAACACATAAACCAGTATTCCATTTAGTCCACTGATAGCGTACAAAGAAGCCAACTGTCAGACTTTTTGTACAAATAAGTTTAAAAGCTTCTATTAAACACGGTAAACGACAATGAGAGAAAATAAACTATAGAAAAAAGCGAAATAACAAGAAACACTGCTTAGTTATGAATTTCATCGCTCCTGGAATCCTTTAAATTTTTTGCCAATATTTTCTTCGAAATAAGTAAATTCTTTAGAAGCACTGCCAATGTTATTTTGTTGTATTCCAAAGCCGTGGGGCTAGTTTTAAGCAGAACAGCAAAAGGCAAAGAGTTCTCTTTTGAAAGGACGAATATAACTTCCGGGGCAATAAAATCACCATATCAGCAGGACGCGTACACACGTCCACGGCACTTAACCCTCTAACTGGATACCTTCCTAATGAAAAGTTATTCCGAAAGCGTTTAACTCCTTTTTTGCGATTCCCTTCAAAAATGCAACAGACTTCGTTCCTTTCCCCCTTTTAGAACTTGGGAGGTCGAACGGGGACAATTTTACGACCCAGTTCGGTCCCTTTGTAAAGTAAGAACCAAGAGATCAATCGTTTACAGCTAGCTGTTAAGTTGCCTTGGGCAATCTTCTTTGAAAGCGTAGTGCAATTCGGTGTTTCTTTCTCCTATATGTTCAGTCACAGTAAAATTAAAACGAAATGAAAGGTAAAGAAAGAGGAAAAAATGAAATAAATAGTATGTTAGAAGTTGAAAAATAATTATATTTTCTTCAAAAAGAATTTATTTTTCTGTCATTTTTTAAAAATTAAAAAATATATATATATATTTTTGGTATTGCGATTTGAACCAGAAAAAAGCATCCTGTATTCATTTTTGAATATGAGAGTAAGAAAACGCGCTCACTTTCCTGTTTTTTTTAAAAAAGTAATGAGGTAAAAAGAGCAAAGGCCCTATCTCAATTTTAAACAATAACACAATAAATATTACATACGATGATTATATTTCTGAAATAAAACCGATCTTTCTCTATTCAGTTATATTTTTAATTTAAAATAGCATAAAAAAGGATTTCAATACTTTTAATTTATTTTAATTAAAATCATATATATAAGATATTTTTATGTTAACTGAATATTTTTCGGAAAAAAATTTAAATTTTCCTTCCTAGTGTTCTCTTTTTCGAACTCCTTGTATTAAATAAAAATTCCTTTTCTACATCGGCATTTGTGATGGACATAACACACATTCAGTCAATAATTTTTAATTTTAATGGGGGATATACTTCTTCAAATGCGCATGACAGTACTTCTAACCATATTCTACTCAAGTTAAATTTCTTATCTTTCTGTTTCTTTTATTACAAGGAAAAATGTCACACATCGATAACTACATTTTCACACAATTCAGTCATTACAAATTCTATTGTGAGGAAAGATCTCCCTAATTAATTTTGTCTTTCAAAACAGTACACTTAAAACAATTTTGTTCAGTGAAGTTAACCGACAGTTCTACAATGCATTCATACCAAATTTTAAAAACAAATTTAACACTTGGAAATGTATCCTGTAATAAATTTTTCAGTATACACAAATATTTCCTGCTGTAGGGAAGATATAGTATGAAATGTGGTGTGCGGTTGTGAAAGAATGTTTTCGTACGTGTAGACTATTTTTGAAAATTTAAATATCACTGAAGCTGGTCATATACCTGCAAATGAGCCTTATTTTAGTGTGTGCTGGTATCAAAGTAAAACACTTTACAATATTAAACAGCCTATGGGTTTATACTCAACATCAAACTATTCTCAAAATGGCTTACAACTTCTATTCAAATTGTAAAGAAACTGAAATATAAATATATCTTAATGCAGTCAAAAATATTCATAATATGTAAATATCCTATTCCTCCACTTATTTGTGTACATTTTAAAAACTGTAGCTGAATGCAATTTTTATATTTATAAACGAGGCATAAAAGCTCACACAGTCGTAAAAATGTCTTTATCATTTTTAAATACACTACTATAAATGGTATATGGATTGTAAGATCAGTCGTAAAATCCTAAAAGCTTTTAGAGGAGCTAAAACATTTAATTTTGGATTGATAAAAGATTTAATATAATACACAAATATACATGTTATTAAGCAAATACATTTGAAAAATCAAACTTCCTTCTGAAATAAACGTAATTGAAAGAAAAATGTCTAATTGCAAATGAGTGGAAATACATGTTTATCTAAGGGGTATCCCCTAAGTGAGGTAATCCTCAAACTTAAGACTCAAACTCAGAAGCACAACAATCCATGAGGGCCAGGAACTACTGTGCCCATCATAATACACGTGACCATTGGACGCTGAGGTGCATGAACAGGTGTCCCGATTTGGTGGTCTGTCTGAAGCCTTCAGTTTTTAAGACCCGAAGCAAGCTTGGTACTCATTTATTGACCCAATGTAGCGGGGATGAAAGGCAGAGTTGACCTTGCGCAGCCCGTTAAGAGAACCCCAGACCTGTGGTGTGGAAGTCCTATACACTACCACTCGATCCTATTCCATGAAAAATAAAATTTAATGTTAGAATCTTATATAAATCCCTAATGAATGAGGGAGTCCAAACTTTTTTTTCAAGTAAACTGTTTAGACGGAAATGGTTAATTATGAACATTTCACAAGTTGCATAAATTAAAATTAACCGTTATAGTTTACATAAATTTTTAAGGGTACAAAAGGTGTATTTCGGCTGCACGAATTAATTTTAAAAGGAATACGGTTACGAAAAACTAGTACAAATCTATCTAAAGTAGGGTTGGTTACCTTAGATATTGTCGAACACAACAATTTATTGGAAGACAATTCCACAATTCGTTGTTATAAAAATGTATGGAAAATTACAAGATTTATTTTTGCATTTGTAATTTATATATATATATAATTTTTCCTGGGAGCTTTAAAAGCTAGAGCGGCATCCATCAAAACCGCGGTTCTCTCTCTGTTTTTCCAGATCGCCCCTGACTAAGCCGGCTCTGCCATAGTAAGTGAAAATGCCGGGTTTTTTTTTTGTCAAGATAATTTTATAGCAGACTGCATTTTTCATGTATTTTAGATGGTCGTTTTATATTTTCTACATCAATATCTTAATGTCTGAATTTTAAATTACATAAAATTCTTGACATTCGCATCAATAACCCTGATAATTTTTATTAGTATATGAATGAGTCATCAAATGATTACATGACTAAGATTAACACATTATTTTAACCATTTAATTAATATTAAGTATAACATAACGCACACAAATTTTCTAAACTTTAAAATAAATATTTCGAAAACTACTTCAGATATACTCAAAATTTTTTATTCCTACTCTTTAGCTTCTCAGTTTTGCTTCTATGTAAATCTTTATTGTATATTCGTCGGTTTTTTAGTATATTTTTTGCTCTTAGCATGCGGTTTTCAACTGAATTGTATGAAATCTTCAAAATATATTAAAAGATACCAAAGAGGCTATATAATACAATTTGAAATTTTTATTATATTAAAACAATTGCTAAAACTTATGGTAAATAATTTTTAACTGCGCGATGCATTTTTTTTTCGAAATTTCAAATGGAATTTCTAACATAAAATTTCTAGCTTTATAAGGTCGAGATTTCAAAAAATATTCAGATTTTAATTACTTATTCAGTTAACCTTTAAAAAAGATAAATGTTGAGCTATTTTGTATAAATAGATATTTTTGAACAATATATAATTCGAATGTTTTTCAATAGCTCGAATTTAAAATTGATTTTTATGTTTATATGCATAAATGTCTACTGTAAATGTTTCCGTATATTTTTGATTACCATTTATTCAAACGTTCAAGTTATAAAAAAATGTGTGAAAATCTTCATTCATGTTGTCTTTGTTGTAAACTGAAGTTCAAGCACTTAAAATTCAAATATAATTCGGTGTATTTTAACAATATATAACCAGTCACTGTACTTAAACTTCCCTGAACACTTAGGCTTTAAAATCTAAAAAAAACTAATAAATCTTAATTAGTTTTTTTTTCGGTATTATTTTTATCAAAGTGTAAGAAAATGTTTCAAATGATTTGATGAAGTTTAAGTTTATTCATTTTTAGTGGTTGGAAAATTGAAAAGGTTCCAAATTTTAAAGAGTTTGGTGTTTTATTAATTTTTTCGGTATCTTATAATAAAATAATCATGTTTCAAAAACTGAAATCTTTGATTAAAATAAGAAAAATGAAGCGAAAGAATATACTTAAAAAAAGATAATTTATCTAACTATATAAAATAGCAGATTGCCCTGACACGCCCAACTTGTTACAGTTTGAAATTAATATGAAACCAAAAGGGAATTGTAACATATTTTACTTATGCGTTGGGACTTTTGGAAACTTTTAAAATACAAGCTAGCAAACAAACACTTCTTGTGTTCTAAAGAAATTTCTCCCCGATTTTTTACGATTGCTTCAGGGTCAAAACACGGGGTTCCCTGCGAGCCATAAAACTCCTGCTGTGTTGCTTCCTCCATCCCTCATTATCTTTCAAGATGTTAAACCTTAAAAGGGGGAAAGGATTTCAGAAAAGTGCGGCTAATCCGCTTTTGAAAACGTTACTTGAAGGCAGAAAAATCCGTGCAGTCCATTTTCGAAGCATCTTTACACTGACGGAATTTTTCGTGCTATCCGGTTAGAGGGTTAAGGAGTAACTGCGCCAAAATTAAGGAAATATTCAATACGCAAATATTTCTGGACACGCAAAAATTTTCTAAGTCGATGCAAATAATACTATAAAATGCCAAAAAAATTAAAAAAACACGAAATAGTAAACACAATTTAAAAATAATAATAATAATAATAACAAATCAAATATTACAATGAACTTGATAAAAAAATTAGCTTCGAGGGAAAAATAAGCAATAGACCAAAATATCTACGTGGCAGGTGACAAGCATGGAAAATCAAATCAAAGATTTAGTAGGTCATAAGATTTACATTTAACAACTATGCTGGGCCTATATCGTCTTTCTGTTGTAGGTACAAAATTCTCAATTAGCTGTTCACATCTTGCTACTTGTTCTAATCAAAGCTACTGCAGGCTGGTGAACTCTTCCGAGTTTCTGCGCAGACGGGTTTTCAAATTCCTTTATATTGTAAATAGGTATGGATACATAGATGGACCTTTTTATATGTCTCTATGATATCCTTCTATAGCCACATATAATGCTATGTTAGCATAGCCGCCCATGAAAAGAAAAAGGGGAATCCATAGCACCAACAGTAATAGCAAATGGGAAAGTAAAACCAAGTACAATAGTGGTTGTCTATGATTGAGAACTCCTTGTAAGATCTGAAGATAACTGCGGTATCACGTAGTGATCATAATATATATTCAAACGAAAACCCGTTGTCAATACGCTGTCTTCTTTAATGATTTTGTAGGATTTATTAAATGTCCTTTAAACTAAATCAACTTTCTCCCGTAAAGTGTACTCGAATCCAATGTTGAAATGTGATATCCTTGCACTTCTGGCATCACAGAAAACGATGTCCCAAATGAACTGGCGTTAATGGCATGTATAATACAAATCATCGTACAAAAAATTATCACTATGTACCCATTTGGCCACGTTATCGGGCGTCCTGTTACGTGTTGCATGTGTCATGCGACTTCTTCCCTATGTGCAAATTGTTCCTTCTGATTCGTATGAAAATATGCCATTCATCGACTTCATTGTCCTAAGAGACCTGTACGGAACTCTTTATCTACAGTCGTGTAGTGAAAAATGTCCTGAAATTCTGGAAACAATGCTGTAAGCAAATCTGAATTTCAAAGCCTCAGTACTTATAGTTTAATCGTCTTTCGCCTTACAATTAATTCGATCTCGGGTAATGTCATCCAGATGTCCTATGTAGGACTATCATTTGAATATATCATACTCAGCTAGTAATTGACATCATTTAAACTGATGTACACCTTGCAACAACTTTCAAGCAAACGCTATTCGAACAAAAAGCCAGCGTGTTTTACATACTTTGGACACTCCTTAAGTACACCATTCCTAATATGTATACATATCCTACCATGCCTGACTATAGCTGGTCTCCTGATTGACATTCTATTCAATTATGTCTGGACATTGCATTAAAATGCTGATTTCTCGGTATCGTCCTTGATTTTTGTGCGTAAGTATACATTTGCGCCAATATAAGTTTACAAAAATGCCACTATTATATTTAACACAATGAAACATTTTTTTACAATTAAAGATGTTTATCTAATGTTGGAAATTTATTTAATCTTTTGGGTTCTTATTCTATTTTTTTCTGAAAAATTTGATTGCATAATTATTTTAAGCTATACTTGCACCTTATACGTAAGGAGAAGCAATTTGTGTTTTATTTATATATAGATTTAATTCATCTGCATATTTGAACAGTCTGAATCCAAAAGTTTCGCTTATGGTATTTACATTCTTGTCGCAATGATTTTGTCCAATTGTTTGTGGATAACATAAAATAAAAGTTGGAAATCGAAATACCATGCATAATCAATATGATTTTTGCATAATCGATATGTTGTACTTTTGTGAGAAAAGCAATTTCGTTTTTACTCAACATCAATCATTTAACATCAGAGAAAAATATAAAATAAAAAATAAATACCATATTTTTGTCAAATAGAGTAGAAAAACAGTGTACGACCTTGAATTATTTGTAATCTTATTGAAACTAGTTGCATGTATTATATAAAAACACTTTATACTTTTCAATCTGTGACAGTTTTTTCAAATAAAAAGAAACTTCTTTTTCAAAGTAAACTGTTTTGTTAAAATGTAGCAAAACCATTTTCTTTACACGTAATATTTATTTAAATGATTAAATATGAAAGCGAAAATATATTTAGAAAGCGCTAAAATAATCCAAAATGTTCACGCACAGATTCATTCCATCTCTATATTCAACACAATTCAAACTTAAGAATATTACATCTGTAAAAGAAGAGGAAATACACAATAATTGCAAAGAAAATGGAATAATTGTTTATTGCGCATAAATTTGCATATTAATTTTCAGAAACTCTATAACAAATGAAAGATTTTGTTACGAATTTTGTGCAAATAGTGTAAATAATTTGTATTTGGGTGTTTAATGCATTTATTTTACTCTATGTTATACTTATTTCATGTTAAAATTGTAGTATTCACAGACAATGTCGCACCTTACGTTATAATGACGATTCAATGAGACATTTTTCTTTTATTTCACAATCTTATAATAGTTTGAACATTTTTCTTTCCCAAATAGTTTTTCTTTTTCTTTTACGCGAAATAGAAATAAAGTTATAGTGATTTAAAAAAAAACATCACACACTCTATGCAAAAGGGCAGTAAGATAAAACTTTAAATGAGTTTTTCTCAAAATTATGTTTTCGAAAGAAAATCTTTACCAGATACATGATATTTTAAGAACCAAACCAGATAACTTTTTGAAATTTTATGGGAATGTTAATTATACTATTTTTAATAAAATGAACAGTAAGTTTTGTTGTATAAATATTTTTTTCATTTAGGGAAGTTTTTATAAAGAAAAAAACCTTAAAAATATCAAAATGTTCATTTTATTATGTATAATTGTCTGTAATTTTTTTGTATTTTAATATTTCTCTTAGATTTGAGTTCATTTTGAATAGCATCTTAATATGTATGTTGTGTATAAAGAAAATTGTGATAATTGTATTAGAAATTTTTATACAGTGTTACCCGTTTTGGTAAAAATTTGGTTAAATTTCCTTGAAAAACCACCAATTTTTCTAAAAGTACAATATTTATTTAAATTTTTTTATGTATTTACATTTTTTTATTTCTTCCTAAAAACACTCAATTTGTTTCAAAAATTTGTTTTTATAAAAAAATGAGTCCGAAGGTAGGCAGTCACTTTAATGCACAGTTTATTAATGTGGATATTTTGTAAAATTTTAATTTACAAAGAAATGATGGCTAAATATTTATTTTTCAAAATGATAAAAAATCGTTTTAAAATAATGTTTTAAACTTAGTTTTGAAAATTTTACTGCTCTTCTATTGCTCGTGCCCTTTTCAAAATAGATATTGATTGTAACGTAGACACATTTTACATAGACAAGGCCGAAGACATTGCCAAGTCAGTTATTAACGCCTTTGGCACTATTTAATTTTTATCAACGTTTCTGCTTGTGCACTTAGGCAAACACGCCGACAACTACAATCCATTACTTAACAACAATTATGTATAGCACTAAAATTCGAAAGTATATACTAATATATGGATTTTTATTTATTTTTAATAAGTAAAAACAAACAACTTGGTAAATAAAATTTAACGTTTGACATTTGGACTTTAATTCAAAAATAAAATTTAAAACATTAATAATTTATAAAATAAAACGTTTTAAGATTATCATAAACCAGTCTCAACTGTCATTTTTAAAATCTAGTTTAAATTCACTAAAATGATTTTGTGTGTAATATAATTCTTTAATCTTAAATAAGTCTGATGCACACAGACACATACATCGCCATTTATTTCCTAAAATATTGTTAAGTGTAACCAACTGATTTATTTTTGGAAGGTGGTTTAAATGTATATTTTTTAAGAATTAGAATTTTTCCTTGATATCAATTGTTTAACGGTAAACACATAAAGTCAGTTTAAGAACAATTTATAATAAATTCCCTATCATATATATATATATATATATATATATATATATATATATATATTCACTGCCAATTGTATCCATTTAAGAAAACAGAAGTTTAAATTCCAGGTTGGGCGTCTCTATTGTGCTACATATTACTCGGTGAAACAAACATGAATCCATTCGACTCACGTACTCATCAAAAAAATAATCCCATGCGAGGTTGAATTCTGCAAGAAAGGAGTTGAGCATAATTAAGAAGCTCATTACTAGAAGTTTCTATGCTTCCAGTATTTTACAGGACCATTAAAGTGTAACAAAACACTATATGACTATTTTGTGAAAATGGAAGCTTGGTTCTCAAAGCTATTCGGAGTTAACTTCAGCTCCATTGTAATTGCTCTTGTAATGGAATTGCAATTTACTTACAGGGAAAATGGGAAAGTTAATGAATGGAAGTAGATTCCTTTTAACTCACTTTCAAATGCTTCGTGACTAGAGCTTTTGTCCTGGACCTTTGTGATGAAGCTTCAGTTAGTGAAATTTGTTAAAAAGTAGGAAAAACGTGCTTTGAACAATGCTAATCATTGATGCTACATAAAACAACCGAAGCACTAATTAGTATTATAAGTTATTTTCCCTCGTGTGTGTTTGGAGACTGAAAGATTTATGAGATACTGTGCTAAAACCTAGGACGTTATTGGTTATGAACAAGTTTTAAAGAGCAATACTTATAGTCATGTACTTTGTCTTATTAATTAAAATCAGTAATAGAAAAATTATGATAGGGGATCTGAAGTAGACAGTAGTCTAAAAATAGAAATACATCCGTAGTAATGATTCTTTTAATGCTTTCCATGAAAATTATACTTTTTAATTCTTGGTATTTATTGCGTTTTTTCTTTTTCTTAATGTTCAGAATATTGCAAGATTTTTAACATATGAAATATTTCTTGTTCTTAAAATCATAATTTAATTTTTGTGAATGTCTAAAATTTAAAATTAAAAATTAACATTTAATACAAATATATATTAAATAAGACATATAATAGGACTCCAGTAAACATCTCATGATTCGTGAAATTAAATTACAAACTTAAGGAATATAATAATTAATGTACGAACACACATGGATCACACAGTTGGAAGGCATTATAAGGTTAGATAATTTTTTTAAAAAAAATTATAAGTACTGAATTTTTCATAAAACATGATGTGGAAGGAAGTCATTTCCTTCTCATTGAGTATACCTACTTTACATTTACACTTATTTTTCTGGCAGGTAAAAAAATAGTAATTTTTTTAAAAAAGAAACATGTATTTTTCTTAACTGTTAAGTATTCTGTCAATGAAAACTTTATATGCCAGAAGTTCATTGAGAAACACTTACTAGTTCATTCAGTGTAAGAGCTGTACACTTAAGTAGAAATTCCAATATAAGTGTCTTTCTTCATCACATTTACAAGAAAGTCCGTTTATAATATGTTTATCATTGTCATCTGATTTCAAAATTGACCGGGATATCGCTTTACAAACCCTTTAACTTACAATTACATTGTTCGGTTACGGTAAAGAGTGTACTTCGTCTAAGAGTGGAGTTGCAATTTTCCAAAAATAAGATTTTAAAATAAATGTATATCTTTTCATTTATTTTCTTATTTCACTTCCAGGAAATTATTAAGAATACACAGACTTAAGTAAACTCGTAACCGGCATTCCCGATTGGTCGGTTCGAGTTCTGATACCACTACAGATCAGCAGTGTAAGGTCGATGCATGTTAAATCTGTTGTGGCTCAAAGTCCTCCCGTTTGCTTGACGTGGAAGTTAAGAGTAAGCGTCTGGCTCAAGTGTCACAACCGTCATTTGACTACAGCTCAAAACCACAAAGTCCATTGACAATAGTCCTTCTGTTGACTTAAGATTAAGATTAATAAACCTTTTCTCATTGAATAGTGGTGGTAGTGAGAAAGAGAGAGTTATATTAACTTCGTACTACAAAGCTGCACGAGGACTATTGGCGATCGGCTTATGAATTTTGACCCATGATCAAGTTACGATGATGATACCTGAGCTCATTCAATAGGAATGCGCAGACGATTTATTATACAATATTCAGCACATTAGAATCACGTTTGCTGGTGGAATTTCCTTCTAAATATTATTTATTATCTAATCAAATAATAAACAGCAGATTACTTATTTTATCTCTTTTAAGCAAAAGAATGGAATAATATTTCAGGAAGTGATATTAAATACTTATAATAAAAGCAATAAATTCAAGTGAAAAAATTGATGTCTTAACCCACTATCCCTTAAATTCAGAAGTATACATCCAGTATAATTAAAAGGAATTTTTTATGATATCGTAATGAAATTAAAAAATGAACATATTAATTTGAAATAACTTATATATTTTGGCTCTTTCACAGAGTTATAATTTAAATTCACATATTAACTATTTAATTTATATAAATAGTTTTCATGTTAAGGTGAGAAATCAAATTGACTATTAATTTGTCAATTTGGATTTTCATTGAAGCACATATCAAAATTGGTAAATCACTGAGCTGCATTTTATAAATATTGAAATTAAAATAATTTGTGATTGCTTATTCTGCACAACATTAAAGAACCATAATTTGTAGATTTAAAACTTTGCAAACCATTATAAAACACCATAATAAATATGCACAACATTATATAGTTATAAAAACAGTACTAAAAATTGTAAATTGAATGGTAGAAAAAAAAATTGAAAGCAAACTCTTTTTTTAAATGCTATATAATATATGTTGTTTTTTAATTTAAATACCTTTTCATGTAGAACTATAAGCAAGGAACTATAGTAAGCTTCTATGATTTGGTATTTCAAAAATTGTTTCAGGAAAACAGTACAAATAAAAAAATATGTTTTTCTTAAGATTAGATACAGGAGTCAAATATATGCTTTTGTGACATTTGAGACAACAATTTCGTCTAAGTACCAATTTTTTTACAAAAAAGTAAAAAATATATATATTGTACATTTTCCAGATTTCAGTTATATTTCAATATGACAAACATTCACAGCAAATATATTCCATGTATCCATCTTTTGAAGTGATATTCGTAGAGGGATACGTTGAAATGAGTAATATTTTTCGCTTTGCACCTTCAAAGTATTGCACTTTGCGCTTCTAAAATATTATACCTCAGAACGCGTGAAAAATACAGTATGAAAATATCTGACAGCTGAAATGCAAAACCATTCACTACGGTAGAGAGTAAAGAATGATAAGAGGGAATACTCATACAGCTTGACAGTCAGTGCATCCTATTTTGAAAGTAGTGTATTAGTTTTTCGCAAAATATTCTTGGGAAAATTTTAGATAAACTTCAGAAATGGAACTTCTATTCTCGAATTTACCATAAGAAATCAAATTGAAGTCAGAAGTTCCATCAGCGGGATAGTTTAAAGAGGTTCAGGGTTATACATATTCCGAAAAGATAAACTCAGGATTTTTACATCACTCAACGCATGTTTCTGAGCATTGTAGTATCAACAATATTGCATCCACGTATACTTATAATTAAAAATTTTATAAAATAATTATTCATCGATTTTTACGAAATTTTATGAATAGGAATTTTGTAAAAAGGATGAACTGTTGTCTGAAAAAAGTCTTAACAACAAGTTCTTCACATATTAGAATTTCACACCATTATAGGCTTTTACTTTAGTAGCAAAAATGCACCATGCAGGAAATTCTGGTTGAGACCTTAACATTGTATGTATATTTCCAACAAACTATCATACGTGGAGAAAAAAATTAAAATAAATGAAATTGAAATTCTACTGGTAGATTAAAAGGTATATGCATAAAAAGCTTCTCTTTTCCAAAATGTAAAATAATGTAAGAAAGTATAGCTTTTAAAGAGTAAGCAAAATTTAAATACGTTAAAAAATTGGGCTTGTATTAGGATTGTTTAGCTCAAAATAAATTGAATGGTATATTTAAATTATTGTTGGATTAAACAGTGTTAAATGTGACCCAGTCCAGATTCTATTCACCTACTTTGTGTTATCAAAATAAATATATGTTTTTCATTTTGTTACTTTGTTCACAAAAAAAAAGAAAACTTGGGTTTTTTAATATACAAGGCTTCTCATCAGAAGGAATCAGGCACATTTGGCAAAATGGTAAGTAATTGTAAACGAAATTGATTTCCCGTTCAAAAATAGATCCAAATGTCATTTAGAACGGTAAATTTTGATTGTTAGCTGACGAAAGAAATCGGGAGAAATTTGTGTCAAAAACAAGCAAATTGCGTCGATTCTTTCATTGTAGCAGGAGGTAGAACCTCTTTGCATTTTTTTCTCTCTGAAATGCATTATTTACAACGTCATTGTACAAATACTTAGACTTTCTGGAAAATTCTCGTCATTTCTTGGATCCTGCATATTGCCTTGGGCAACTGATATTATTGCTACAAGCTACGTATCACAAGCAATCAGCGTCTCATATATCATATTTTTCGATGTAACCTAGATAAAGAAATTGATGGAATATAAATACAGCAGACATGTTTGTAAGGATATTGATCCACCGTGGTCAAAGAGCTAAATTTATGTTACGTCGTAGTCACATAATAACTACAAATACGTGTTAAATACAATCATGTGCTCCCAGCCGATCAATTCATGCGTTTTACGGTTGTCAACTTTTGCTTTTTACAGATTGTTTTGAAAATATATATATCTGAGCAATAATGTCCCTAGATAAATAAAACACACTTAATTTAAAACAACGTGTTTAATAAAAGTATTTTTTTAATTAGAAAAATCTTTTTGAAAATTTTTTTAAAATTTAAACATTTTAATCAAATCATGAAACTTAAAATTCGATACAAATTTTACAAGTAGAAAACGTATAAGTCTGCTTTGAATTCAAGGATGAAAACATTATTGTATTTATTATGTGACCGTCATAAATTCAACCCACTCATTGAGTTCCATTTTTTTAAAATGAAAGCATGCACATTATATGTGTAATGTGTTGGAGTGTCGTCTTGTTGGATTTCTATTTGCTACCGAATATCAATAGGTACCTTGCTTAAAAACTTAAGTTACGCATTTCAAGTAATACAAGGTTTGTAAACACGATTATGATGCATGATGGATGTAAATAAGGTCCCTACGAAAAACTAATAATCCTGATTCGCGCAATGACGATAAACACTGTTGCTGATGTGCTCTTCTCTCTCTTGCCATGTGGACTGTGAAAAGTCGATGAAAACGAATTATGTGTGTTGAAAATACCTTCATGAAGAAAAGACGCTTCATTGCAGTAATGGAGCCATACTGGATTTTTCTGCAGAAGTCATTCAGAATAAACCAAAAGCTTACGATATTAATCTCTATGAAGTATTAAATTTTTTTGCAGCAATCATCTTTTGAAACAACTCTCTTCAAATTAAAAATAAATGAATTTTTTTTCATTCAATATCCGCCACATGTTTGCGAAACATCGAAACAGTCGAGCTATATCCTATGTGCTGGAACTAGATAATACTTAATAGCTTCTTCAACTACAACAATCCACGTAGATCAAAGATTTCTATACCGCAATAGTTACAGATAAAGGATACTAGCTTCGCATAGTTGTCGATGAGTGCGTGGAAACATTTGATTATGGGGTGTGATCCGGTTGATAGCATTCTGTTCACATTCATATACCTTTGTATCAGCTTTTCCCCGCAGTATCCAAAGTTAGCTAAATATCTGAAAGTTCATTCAAATTTGAAATACCATTTCATACAATTTCTGTGAAGTGACAACGTCAATTGATGACTGGCTATGCATTTCAGATAGTGATTAGGATTAATCTAAGTCGTAGGCACTCAGTGCCTTATACAACTTAATGCTTCCATCATTCCTTCATCCAGGAAATCGTCTTCTTTTACAATTCTCACCTGTTCTGTAAAATTTTAGCTATGTAATTTATGTTACACCCTATATGTTACTCAACGGAAGAGGCTTCCATACTTAGAAATCATACAATAATTTTTCATTTATTTAAAACATTCAAAGAAATGTAATCAGCATAATACACGTGATACATATAGTCATTTACTTTCGTGCACATAAATTATATTTATAACATTTAACACATTGAACAATTTGATTATATTTGACTTATGCTGTTGATTAAAACTCTATATTATAAAATAATGCATTAAGTTCTACTTTTTTTGAGAAATAATTAGCAATGAAAACTCAAAATTGTTTACCCAGCAAAATTTTAAATTATTATTTCCTTTCTCTATAGTAAAATTCATAGATAGACTCATAATAAAATGAACATTACCATTCGTTTTATTTATGTTAATTGAAATAATGTCCCTGATGAGTTACTACTGAATAGTTTCTAGTTACCTCTGATTATCTCAGTGATAGAAAGGAATACCTATGAATAGAATTGAGGAACATGTGATGATTTAATTTGCATATGTGATAATACTTTTAGTCCAGAGAATAATCGAAATAGTTACTTATCTTAACGCGTGGTAATATTTTTGATATTAAATTTGAACAGAAAATACTACTGTGATCGAATTGAAATTGAATGTATTCTTGTCATATCAAAGACATGATTCCAAATAATGTCAATCATTCTGAGTGAAGATTTTCAACTATAAGATTCTTACGGTTTTCAGGGTAAATCGTTACCTGAAATAAAGAGACAAACAAGTCACTAGCAAATTTTTCCCCTTAATATTGATTACACTATTGCACTTGTGTAGTAGTTCAGTTATGTATATGTACTTAGAGATTGTTTTGAGGAAATGCAATCCCTCGAAAATTGTTAAGTTGATTGCATTATTTTATGTGAAATATGTTAATCTTTTTGAATTATATAAATTAGGAAGTGAATTAAAACTTTATGCACTGATATGGTTAATTTTTTTTTCAATCATACGTACTTTTTATAAATAAATGTATTATTATTACTGGATGCAATATATAGTGACTTAATTTCATACACCGTACATCTACGGTCACGTAACTTACGAAATTATAAATATTATATAATTTTTAAAAATGAAAACATCTAAAAAGAGTGTAGATTTGCTAATACATTTTACTCACTTTTGAGTTTACGTTTTTCAGTAAGCATTTGTTATATTTCACTGCATAATTTTTCTGATATATTTTTCATGAATAGTTTAAAATACACAATACAATGTTTTTTTTTCCTTTGTTAGATTGAACTCTTTTATGCATTTACAATTTTTTGCCATACAAGGTTATTAATAACAACTTTCTTACGGAAGTACAGAATTGTAAATGATTCAACGTACCAATATTTTACAAACATCATTAATTCCCATGAGACATTGATACACTTCTTAAGTGAATCATTTAATCTTCATCTTTGGGTTTCATTCACGGAACAAGAAATTCCAAACATCTCAGTAGTGGGTACAATTGTCATTTTAAAAAGAAACCCCCGAATTGTTTATCAAACTCAAAACAAATCATTTGGAAAGATTAATGACAAGAAATACAATGTACAAGAATAATACTTTGGGAGTTTTATTGGTTGGGCCTCCTTTCTGAATCTTATAAATTTTCTAGGTCACTGTAGAGTGAGGGTAAGGAAGACTCTTGCTAATGGTAGCCACTAACTCTAAGTGACAGTTATTTCTTAAAAAATACAATGGAATAGTTGTCATGTTATTAAGTATCAGCATTTGAAATTTATTTTCGGACGTCCTTATAAGTTTTGCAAAAAAATGTTTATTTCTTTTATTGATTCTTTAATAAAAAGTGCAACTTCTTAAAGAAAACGTATCTTTATTGATGAGTTGCTGATTTATTATTATTATCTAGATACACAGTAAAGTTAAACATGTAGACCAGAGTTTCTCAAACTGTGGAGCGCTCCTCCCTTGGGGGCGCGAGCATATTGAAAAGTTCTAACAAAAGATTATTTAAAAAAATTACTAATTTACTGAAAGTAAACAAACAAAAAGTACATTCTGACATAATAAAAAATTAGAAAACACATATACAGTGATATAATACATTTATAAAAGTATCAGTACTGCCCAATGTTTTTCTTAATTAAATTAACAATACTAAGTTAAGAACAAGTATAATAATGACCAGTGATCCTATGGGCATGTCATATATAAAACTATATAAAAATTAATTCTTATCTTGATAATTTGTACAATTTATAATTAATCCCTTAACTGCCGATTAAAAGTTCTGCGATTCGCTCCCCAGTGCCACCGTGTTTCATGTAGGCGTGCTTATGTGATGTATTGAGGGCGGGGAGAAAAAGAATAAATAAGAAAATACTCTGAAATAAGTACATCCTTCGCAAACACTGTCATTTTATTGCCTTCCAAAGCCTTCCGAATAATTTTAGGGATATCAGTGCACAGAAAAGATTGTACTTTTGACAGGCGTATATATACGTTCGGGGAAAACATTTCAGCTGAGTGCGACGTTTATATGCGCGAGTGGAACTTAAGAGGTTTGAATCCGATTGTAGCCTTAGCATCAAAGTATCGAATTATTGAATTCAATACATTGTTATTGTATGGAGGGGGCGATGAAAATTATGCAAATTTATTGCTAATATATTGTTAATATATTATTAATATATTGGGTCGCAAGTATTGAAAGATTGAGAACCACTGATGTAGACCATGGGTGTAAAACTCGTATATTATTTACCGCATGGTCTATTTTTTTATGAGTTGGGGCCGCATGTTTACGATCTTCGAAAAACCATTAAAATACGATTTTTATAATGTATTATAAATTAATTAAAGTAAAGCTCAATACATTGTATATTATCCACATGTAGTAATTTTAATTTTATGTTATTTTTTAAACTTAATCTATACATATTTTATATCTTTAATAAAAAAACATTCATTTAAGAATTTCAATTTTTTTTCTTTTTAGAAGATATTTGACATCATGACATCAGTTTTTTCACAAAGCAAGTCCTCAAGATTTGATTAAAAATACTGAGCTGATGCAACTTTTAAATTGGCCGATAAATGTTGATTGAGGTTAATCTTATCTTTCTGAATTTTCACTATTTTTTTCATTAAAGAAAATAATTGCCCGCATACATAAGAACTTCCAAACATATTCATTATTTGCATAGCAAACGATAAATTTTAGGAAGAAGATCTACTGGTAAATACGAGAATGCATAAGAATCCAGAATTTCAACTTTCACAGATTTTTGCTTCACAACGGAATTCAATTAATTCATTCTCAAGCTTTCATCAATAATTTCAATATCAATAGATAGAGATAATAATAACTTTCAAAGTAAAACAAGTTTTCTTTACATATTTATTTTCACCAAACAATAACATTTAATTTTGTCAAATATATATGCAATAACATGATATTGTCTTAAAGTTTAAAATTAAGTTGATTAAGACGGCTTATAATATCAAGGTCCAGCCAGGTCATCTATCCATTGTCCATATTTTAATTCATCACATTCATAATATTTTTATTTCTAAGAAAATTATAATTTCGTTCAGCAATTTCAAGAATAATTTTAACACTTTATGGTTTGAAAGTCATTGAATGTTCATATAATGTTTTAGATCGTTCAATTCATTCTCTATATATTCGAGAAAGGAAGCTTATTTACAATGATTCAGTCTATGTTCTCGAATGTAATTTAAAAATTTGATTACTATTTTTAAAACATGTCATATGTTTAAAACTTGGGAGCACAATACCTACTGTTGTATAATATAATGAAAATGCTCAAAATTATTATCTTCATGCTGTTTGTATATTTCTTTTAATCTGGAAATGAACTCTTTATAGGCGTACCATCATGCAAGGCAAACCAACTTTTCCAATGGTAATTTATACTTCTTCAAAACATCTAGAAGTACATCAAAAATATCCCATCCAGATAATGTATTTTAATATGAATGATTTCCAAAAGTTCTTCACTTATTTTTAAAACAACATTGCATCCGTGAAAAAAAGCGATTAGCTGAGCGAAATTTCGAATATCTGTACTTTCATCAATGTTGCAATAAAGTAGCTCGAAATGTTTATACTTCTGAATTATGCTGATTTCTCAAATTCTCGGCTATTTCATCAACTCTGCTACCAACAACATTTCAACATAAACTTGCATTTTTAATTTGCTTTGTTTGTGCTGGACATAATACTTCCGCTGTTTTAAATAAACATTAACTAATAAACTCCCTTTCAATAAATGATTTGGATCTGCCTGAGAGGTTAAATGTTATAATATATAACTTTTACAATATCTGCAAAGTTTTCACCAAATTTAATGAGTGTCTTTTGTTGTTTTTGAAGAATTGATCACACACACACACAATTGGGACAATTTGTCTTAAGAACGTTTTACTAAGTTTTGAACATAGTTTGATTCATGATTTGTGTCATAGTACCTTTTTAGAATATATTCCTTAGAAACTGAAATAGGTTTCAAATATCTAGTATATTTGAATCTTATTTAGAACACAAAACATAAGGTACTTGCCATTTTCTTGAAAATTATGGTGCTCCTTTTGAATTGATATTTCTTTACTCAATATTGATATTTGATTGGGCTATCATTCGCAAACGATTAAAGGTACACTGCCCTTTATCTTAACTATTCTGAATATTTTTTAAACATTAAAAAGTATGTCTTATATATATATATATATATATATATATATATATATATATATATATATATATATATATATATATATATATATATTGCATCTTGCTGATTGGACACTCCAAAGAGAAAAGAAGGGGAAAAAATCAAACTCAGGAGGAATCGCGTGGACCATCCATATTAAAAAATATGCATTTTGCATTTCAGAATTTAATAAAAAAAGTAATTTATAATAATAATAAAACGAATGAAAACGTTTAATAAAATATTAAAAAAATATATTTATTATTAAAACTACTTCTATTATCAAAAATGATTTCTTTTAAAACAAGAAACAGGTAACATGCAAATCTATTTTAGATTTAGATACATACATGGTCCACCTCAAATAAATTTCTAAATAAAAAACATTTGAAAAATCTGATTTTTAAAAAAAAAATTAAAAATAGTCGACGGGCTCCAACTTTCTTACTGGCATGCCACATTTGGCCGACGGGCAGTGGGTTTGACATCACCCCTGATGTAGAAGGTATTAGAGTAATGACCGAGTAAATGTTTCAAAGAAAATTTGAAGAATTATATGTTTGGATATTTATTATACTTTCTAACTACCTAACCAATATATATACAAATAGTTATAAAACTAAATATAACCATTCAAGACACTGAGCCATAGGAAAAGGAAGAAATATTGAGAGAAATTTAATTGTTACAAATAAAATACACAATATTATATATATATATATATATATATATATATATATATATATATATATATATATATATATATATATATATATATATATATATATATATAATATATATATATATATATATATATATATATATATGGAAATGAATATAAATAAAGGACACCAACACAAGATTAGCTTAATTTACTTGGAAAAGTGCTACTATTATCAGTAGTATTTTATCAGATATGGTTGAGCATTTGACTGGAATGTAGAGGTCTAACCAAATGGAAACCAAAAGGAAGAGAAGTATCATATAAAATTTTATCTAGCTGGGAGGGGGGATGAAAAAAGGTTTTTATTAATTATAACTGTTTTTTATTAACAGAGGGCAAATCATTTCTTTTTCCAATACATAACTTAAACAGGTACGTCTATCCGGTTCTAGAAACTTCTAAAAAGCAAAATTTTGAAATGCTGACTCATTCAAAAGCTACAATTTACAAAGGGCTTTCATGTGAACTATTTACATCCCCAAAGAGAATAATTTTGAAAATTCCATTGATGTCAAAAATCTTTCATTCATACAGATTACAGGTGTATATTTAATTTTGGAACATCGGAAATTTCTCTGAATTCTTACCTCAGAACTCTAAGCAACTCTTTTATGTTAATTGAAATTTAGAAATAAAATTTGGAGAGCATATTTCCTCTGATTTTATTGAGTCTTATTAAAATTAGTATTTAATTAGATAATTCTAACTTTTTTAGAAAATTCTACACTTTATATAATTTTCATAAAGAATTATAATGTTAGGGTAAACACATAAAATTCATATTGTATTGAATCTTATTAATCTTTGCAAGGGGAAAGAGGTTGATTTTTAACCGAAATTGTAAGGAAGGACATGGTTCAAAAACCTTCCAAAGTGTTTCTTTCTGACCGCAGTACAATATCCATGGAAGCACATAAATGACAATCCAATGCATTGATCAAGCTCTATCTTTTCAGAAGGGTGGGTATAAAATTCCATCTTTGTTCTTTACTTTTCGAATCGTAAAGAGTCTCACTTCACAGACGGAAGACATCTCTTTACTATTGTCCGAGAAAACATGGGAGTGTCAATTTTTGACAAAAGAAAGACAGCATATCCAAAAATCTCGTTAAGAAAAACACTTTTGTCTCAGAACCTACCGTCTCATATATATTATTATATTACACTGCCTCATCCGCTGTACAAAGTCTATTCTCCTATAATAAAACAACAAAGAGAATTATTATTCATTTCATAAGAAACTTAAGATATTATTCATGCATCTTTTGATTGCAATTAAAATATTTAGAAGAAAAAAGAGGAGTATTGTCAATGCATTGCAGTGTGTATTTAATACTGAACCATAGTTAAATAATCTTAGTCACATTTGAACTGTTTCCTGAATTGTGATACATTAAATGTATTAGATTAAATCTAAATGTTTAACATATCTACTATATATGGACTTCTTTTTTCATTGTATTTCAAATATTTATATTAAACATATGCCTTTACCCTTTATATTTTATACTTTTTTTAATTAGAAAAAAGTGAAATGTTTAAATTTATTCCTTTAAGGTGCGTTTTCATTTAACTTTTTTCGCGGTATAATTTATGTCTTGCAATAAAATAGTCTAATTGATATAAGTACTAATTTTTTTATACAAAAATATCATCACTTTTAAAAGAAAAGTAAAAATTGGCAGCTGAATGAGTATCAGTATCATTAAAATAATATGCTACTAGTTTCTAAATATTTCTAAGTAATTATTTTTCATGTAATATAAAACTGCAAAACTAATTTTTCTTTTGTTTAGTATGCAAATATTTTTTATCTAATATTCAATTTACTTACAACAATGAGAGAAGTCTATAAAAAATTATAAGAAATGGAAGTAGTTTTTTTAAATTACTAAATTACTGAATCCATATGAATTTATTTTATTGAAAAAAAAAAAAACATTTGTAGGACTCAGAATTTTAACTGAATGGAACTTTTGATTAATATTTAACAAAGTCATTAAATGAATTATTTTAAAATTTTTAAAATTTAATAAATATTTCTTTCAGTACCTGTGAATAAAAATAAAATACTAACTTTGTTAAACATAACTTTTAAGCATAGGCATTTTGAATTCAATTTCTAAATGAAAGTAAGTCAAACTTCTTCTCAGTTAACAGCCTGTCTCCCAAAATTGTGTTGCTTATATATCTCTAAAATAACTAATATTCTATTTGAATGAAATAAGTATTAAGGTTTATAGAACGCTTTACATTTGGAATCGGTCGATGATGCTTCAAATTCAAATTTTCAACTTTGTTCTCTGAATCTTCTTCTGGTGAGCCTACATTCAATTTATAAAGTAAATTAGCAAATTCATAACATGAACTATATTTTCTGAATTGATACTTGAAGTTCACATCTGTTTACTATTTTTCATTGATGATCATGATGTTACTATTATAGCATTTAATTTTCCTTCCTTAATCCTCGACTTATAGCATCAATTTGAATTGACCTAAGAATCAATTGAATTTATCTAAGATTTGACTTGAATTGTATTTGTTTCCCTATATTTATAAATATGTATCTATCTATTTTATAAAAAGATATGTAAACTCTCCCAAATGAATCTTAAAATTAGACGTAAAAATAGTTTAGATATTAGAGAAGGAGAAATATTGTTTCTATCTTTTATCAGTTTTTACCTTATAATTTGTATTTCATTGGATTGAAATTTATAAATTATTCCAGGTATGAACAAAGGAGTAGAATTTGCGAAGGATTAATTTTACATATTAACTAATTCAAAATGTTCGTTATTAAGGACCTTTAACAATATATTTAAGGGGTGTTGGAAAGCTAAAAATGTTAATTTTTGAAAACTTGAGAATTAACATTTAATCTTTCTAAAAATACCTTACTTTAACCTGTGGCGCTATCGCTATTATTTATTACTTGCAAGTAGCGCCACCACATTGTAAATAGACTCCACTATTGTATCTCAATTGTTTTTATATATTGCAATTGCTGTGGATGTGAATTTAATAATTACCACTATTTTAATCTTACTGTTTTGTATATATGTTTGTGTTAATTCAATGAACCGACATTCCACCAATAAGGAAACACCATCTCGAAAGCAGGCCAACCAACATTAAGCGCCCAATACGTTAAGTATGGGACGGAGGAACGCTTCGCGTTCCAGTGCCCAAAGATGTCAAGCGACCAAATGAACCAAGACCATGCTTGTCCGACTTGGTTGCGTGTTTTAACTAAGTATGTGGATTACCATTTCCCCACAAACCTCTAAGGTAATTTGAAGCCATTAAAATCTATTTTTAAATAATCGTTGAAACTGAGACATGCCCATTTGAATTGCGAACAATGTAAACAAAGTACTTCGTTTTTGCTTAAAAGTTGAACGTCTGATATACACTGGTGTACAAAAATTAAGGACGAGACGGTTTTTTCGATGTAACTTTGTACAAAAGCTTTCCAAATCAACACATTTAATACCGTAAGATCCCCAATACGCAAGGACATGTGTAATGCAAGCAACACTTACTAAAAGAGAAATCAGAGGGATAAAAAGAAGCTTGATTGAAAAAGTAGCATGGAGCGCAATGCGACTGAAGTACGAGACATCCCTGTGATGGGTGTCCGGCAAGGAACATCCGGTCTTTAGTAGGGGATATGATCTCCCCTGACTGCTAGGCAGGTTTCACAGCGTCTGCCCATGCTGAGAATGAGGGTGTCAATGAGTTGTTGAGGCATTGCTGCCCATTCGTCTTGCAGTGCCAATGGAAGCTCCCGAATAGTTACTGGTGGTAAGGTACGAGCTGCCAAGCGTCTGCCTAGAAAATCCCATACATGCTCGATGGGATTGAGATCCAGAGATCGTCCCGCCAAACCATACGTTCAATATCCTCACTCTCTAAGAGCTGTTCGGCAGCTACTGTGCGATGACATGGTGCATTGTCGTCCATGAAAAGTAACTGCAGACCCATAGCGCCTCTAAAAAGACGTACATGTGGAAGAAGAATCTCGTTACAATAACGAGTCCCATTGACTGAACCTGCGTCGAAGATGTGAAGGTCTGTACGACTACCAAGCATGCCTCCCCAAACGAGAACACCGCGACCTCCATACCTGTCCCTTTCATTGATGTTCGAGGGATGATTGGGGCTTCCCCGCTCTCTCCAGATGAGTATGCAATGAGAATCGCTACTCAAACTGAATCTGCTCTCATCTGTAAAGAGAACTCGTCCTCATTCATTGTCTCTCCAATTCCGGTGTTCCCGGCACCACAGAGAACGCCTTCTCCGATGGGCAGGCGTTAAAGGTACACACCGTACAGGGTGTCGTGCAAACAGACCACCACCGTGGAGTCTTCTAGCCACGGTAAAACGCGATATCGATCGTCCAGTCGCCTCTGTCGTGTGTCTAGCGATTTCTCCCGCTGTCTGCCGCCTGTTTCTTCTGGCCTGTAAGACAATGTACCGGTCATCTGCGGGTGTGGTTCCTCGTGGACGTCCACTACTGAACCTCCGGATAGCTGTTCCTGTAGTTTGAAATTGTCTCCAAAATCGTGAAACGATGCTGTGAGCAATTTCGAACTCTGCAGCCACACTTGTCACACTGCGGCCTTCCTCCAACTTCCCAATGATTCGACCTCGGGTAAAAGCCATCCAGATATCGTCTAACAGATTTATTATTCGCCATTTCTTTCTGAGGCAGCAACTCGGTGTGATTTTAACTGCTATACGCCGTGCAATCTCTTTGCCTGAAATACTGATCTTACACCGAAAACATGCTTTATACTACTCAGACACTCCCCCATTACGTCTACCTGCTTATCTGCGCATGTGCTACCGTACATCACCTTACTTAATCTCCTGATTGGTCTTTCTGTCCGCTCTTTCTCTTCGTTCAGTTGATTTGCTAATTTTTCGACTTCGTCCTTAATTTTTGCACACCAGTGTAAAGAAAAACATGTATCTTTCATTGCAAATTAAGCCTTTTATTTTTTGATTTTCTAGCTGATTAGATGTTTCACTGTATACATTAAAATCAATTTGTCTCAAAATGTAAATTTTGATGTTCGATGTACCTTTTCTGAGAAACTACTGTTCACAGGTATGTAAATGTTTTATGATGTATTTATATTGATGTCTAATATATACTAAAATGAGCTTTTTGTAACAAACTCAAAAATTTATTTTTTACAATTTTTTTATGGGAAAAATGGGTCAAATTTCACAATGTTTGGTAAAATATTTCATAAATTATTTAAGTTTCACAGTTTGCTAAAAGCTCATTTTAGTATATTGAGACAGATGTACTTAAGTTGTATAAAAAATTTCACCCATGTATATAAAATTGATTTTGAGAAAAGGTACATCGAAATCAGCCAATTTAACATTGTCAGTATATATAGAGTGATAGGTTTCCAACTCTTCTTAAAAGTAAATGAAACAAATATCGATAACTTGCATTATAACTATTTAATAAAAAATATCATTTACTATCTCAGAAGCTGACAAATTGATTTAATTTCAATTCAATGACTAAGAAATTATCATTTTCTCAGATTATTGATGAATTTGATTGCATTTTGCATAAACCTTCATTTGTTTCATAACTTAATTAAGCTTTAAATTTTATTTCTTGATAGTTTACCTTTATTGCTGAAAAATTTTGTGGGAATTCTTTTTATTCAGTAAAGTAGTTCTTTGAATTCTTAGTCGGTCTATGTGAATTTGGATCTTCTGCAAGATAAAACCTTTAAAACTATTACATTTTATGAATAATAAGTCGAGATTTCTTATGATGAGTTATAACAATTTCGAAAGCTTTTACGGATTCACAATAACTTCATTCATCTCGATGGCTCCCATACGTAAATTCAAAAAAACACAGACTGTATCTGTAATCAATTGTTTCTCGAGTCAGTAGGAACGTGCTTTGTAATTATATATATAAAGATCGGAAACAAGAAATAACACATATTCTCTCGGGCTGCTTAAAATTCCTTTTTAAGAATTGTTACAGCATATAAATTGGTCCCAATAAGACTTCTATGTCTTTTGAAGTTCAAATTTGGAATTGTTTAGAAAATTCCTGCCCTTCTCTCTCTCTCTCTCCCTGCTAAGAATTCAAGCGATGTAACACAAAATTATTTAAATCAGAAACGTACAATAATTTGTATTCATTTATATGACATTAAGATATATTTCAAAACTGAGACATGTAATATTCAGAATGAAAATTTAGAGTGGTGTACAGTTTCAGCCTTCTGAATTTATCTAATATTTTGGAAGTAAAGTTATATAAAGTACTTCCTGTATTATAGTGCTTAAGAAAAACGGATGGTTAAAATGTTGTGTAGCCTTCTTGTTTCCTTCTAATGCATGTCTTATGATTTTATTCTGTAGTTTATGTAAATTTTACCTTTTCATGATAGAAAACTTATTTCTAAAATATAGATACAATAACTCTATCAATGTCATTGTTCCGTCTAAAATTTTATTTGTATAACGAAAATGAGAGCAGTGGTAGATGTGTGTTTCTTCCTTTATTTCTGACTCCGCAGAGGGACAACAAAGTGCAAGGTTTTGTTTTCAAAATACGAATGTACATGTTTTTAGTGATGTACTTCATACTAAAACCACAATATAAATTATTCATTGAGATAATATAAATGTGAATAAATAGTCTATTTAAATTGTGTGCTTCTAAGTTATATTTATTGAGCTTCCCAGTAATAATATCTTAAGGAAAATATACTTGTATGCACCCTCATACAAATATATGTGTGTTTGGGTAAAAATTCTGAGCTTAAGATGGGGTATTGAAAAAAAAAAAAAAAAAAATTTCTTGAATCCAGTAATTCATAAATAAAATATGAAATAATTCGTATATTGACTTTTAAAGAAACAAATGGCATAAATTATTGTTCTTATTATTTAATTTCTGGTGTTTATCTGTTTTTCATAAATTTAAAACTTAATATTATTTGAAATGAATTTAAGATGAATACATAATTTCCTAACGAGTATTATTTCTTTAATAGTTTTTGTCTTCTGCCCATTAAGTATTATTTTTATTTGTTACAAAACAGTTGTGTGTGTTAAATATAGGCATAAAAATCCGTAGAAAGTATACTTTTCCTTGATTTCTGTGAAAAAATAAATTCATTTATCTGCCTGTTTTCCTACCAGATGTTCTAACGCGTTTACTTCATTTATATTTTTACTAAGTTATCCGTAGCTTTTATCTTTATAACAACATGCTTTGTAAACTTCACTAAAAACTTCACACATTTTTAATGTTTTGAAATTTTAGACAGAAGTTGTGAAAAGTGAAAGGAAGTCAATGAAAATAAGCATATATTTATAAAACTGTATACCGCAGTAGTTATTTTATTTCCTTAAAACTTCCAGACCGTCGGCTGTTCTTACATTATTCATATATCTAAGCATTACATGCAATTTCATGTACTTTAAATGTACAACTAAAATGAAAACTGTATTCATAAAGAAAGGTTTAGAAGAAAACCTTAATGGGAATCAGTTTTGTTGTCGAATTTTATAATGCCTTATTTCAAAAATATATATAGTCAACTGTAAAAGGAAAATGCTCCATTTTATAAAACTCTTAAGAAATAATGTTATTAATGTTAACTGTGTAATATTTGTTATGTACAAGGGATACTCTAAAAGTAATTTCCGTCAATGTTTTCTAATGGAAACTTAATTTTCTAATATATATATATATATATATATATTAGGATATATATATATATAATATATATATATATATATATATATATATACACACACACATATATATAGGAAATAGTATTTAATTAGTTTCGAATAGTTAGAATGTTTTAAATTTTCAATATATTTCGAGAGAGAGATGTAAGAGATGGCGGCCCCAAAGAAACCAAATTGAATCGAGAGGCATTTCAATGCTCAATTAAAGAATTCGGTACGATGATGTCAGACGCATATAGTCCCTGAGCGCGAGATCATTTTTTCTCTCGCACACCGGACACGAACGAAGTAAGATCGACGTCCTCTTAGCAACTTTGTCTTCGTAAACAACGCTTCTTTAGGACTAGCAATGTTTGGCAACCCCATCTCACAGGTGAATCCTGCTATCTTTTCGAACTATCTTTCTTTTATCTTCTTGTAAATAATTCAAGGCTGTAAATATAGCCTGCTCCTTATCTTAATAAATTAATTGTTCTTTAAACTTGGCTTATGCTTTCTTTCGTCCAAAATTTCATCATAACCCCTAGACACCGTCCCACACACACACACACACACATATATATATATACGGTAACATCATGAACCGCCATTAGCCGTCTGGATGGTGTGGTTGGTTTGTCGCTGCTTTCTGCATCTAAAATTGCGGGTTGATTCGACTCCGGCCCAAATCAGTGAATTTTCATGATGCAGGAAATCGACAGCGGTCATTTCGTATGATTATACAGATGTAAAATATCCCTAGAGTATCTGTTTGTCTTGGGTGCCATCGGCAAACTTTAATCCTAGTACAAATTTACATTGTCAGAGCTCATGTGCCTCCTTCTAAGGAGATCGACGATCTCCGGCGGTGATCGGTGTTCACCTGTATGGTGCCGCACTAAAAAAAGCTACTACCTTCCGGAGAATGTACTAGGTCTGCAATGGTAAAACACCAATCCGCAATCTATTTGAAATGAAAACAAAATCATCATAAGCCTTACACATCGTTTCGACATAGTTGCTAAGTTTTCTCAGGCGTAGCATTCTTTCAATTTGTAGAAATCTCTGGTAGAATTTGGCGTCCTGCGATGCTAGGAATTGCCTGTGAAGGAATGTCCAATTCGACCTTCCACCTCCACACTCTGCCTTCTTTAACGAATAATACAACAAAACTGGTCCGCCACATTTGACGAGACATCACCAATTCACCATACACATGACGTCTTCACATATGAATGATGGACACATTAAAACTGAATAAAGGTATATCTCTTAATTGGTGACCGTGTTCTCCGCAATGTCTTTATGGCATAGTTATTTGTATTTGAATAATCTCGGGCACGCCAATCGGCTGCTGCTCATTCTTCTTAAGCGCTCGACGAATGCGTCATTCATCTTATGTTGATACTTTTTCCGTTGTTGAACCAGCAAATGATCTTATGACGATCGTTTTATATACGTTATGTACTATATTTTGTGGTGAAAATTAACGAATTTTATTTCGGAGCTTCCAGAATATGATAATCATTTTATAACTGATGTCCCTTTTAAGCAGTGTATAATTTTAAAGTGCATGTATATTGCGTTTCAATATTTAATTAATTATTTGGAGTAATGGACCAAATAACTTGTTTGTCATACAAATAAATAATATTTATCAATAACTAAAAAAACCTTTTAAAATTTTGGAAAAAAAATGCACAAAAGATTGTATTAAGAAACCCTGCACAATCTACATTTTTACTATAAAATTAGTAGCGTGAAAAGAGAGTGTAAAATTTTATGAATGAAAAAAAAAAATAGAACTTCATGCTAAAACCATGCAAATAAATAGTGCACAATAGTAAAGGGAATTTTATAGAAATTGTTTGACTTTTCTATAAATAGTTCTATAGGGAAGTGAAAATAACAAAGCAGAGAAGAAAAAGGATGTTTCAATATTTTTAAGCCCTAGGCTATAATAGCGTTTAACAATATTTTAATATTGCTACAATATTTATAAAAATTAATAATGTAAAAATATGAAATTAATTTAATGAAGAATTTAAATATTAATTAGTCAAGTTTTAATTTTGAAAAAAAATTAATAATTTTGATTTCATGCGTTTTTTTCCCCTTCAAATTTATGATTAAGATTAAATACAAAAAAAAGGGAATGAAAAAAAATGAATTGATTGTATAGTTACATTTCTTTAAAATTTATTCTCATCTAATTAACTAAACTTTCATCTTCTTTAAAGAATAATCGTACAATACCAGAAAACATTATTAATCTTAAATTGAAACTGGATACTCAATGCTCAATCTGTACACAAATATTGATATTAACTCTTGATATCATTTTTTCTTGAATCAAGCGTTAGTCTAAAACAGATATGCACTTATAAATATAAGTTTAATACTCCCCCGTAATTGTTTTTATTCTCTCCAAAATTCCTTAAAAAAACATGGTGATACTTAATTTCATTCTAAGACCCAAATTATTTCTAGATTTTAAAAAATATACCATCTCCAAAGTAACATTTATACACACTGGAAATATTTTCCTCTCAAAGCACATTCGAAAAAAAATTCCAATTTCATATTCTCTTAAAATACCCTTCTCAATAAAAGTGTATTTATACGCACATTTGAAATAAGATGAGAATGAAAAAAATATCCGAAGAGCCCTTCACAAGTATTACCATCATTATTGATTTTCTTTAAATTATTGAAAAAAATCCATCAAAAGAATTCCATTGCAATTCGTTTTACAGCATTAACTTTCGAACAATTGCTTCAGCGTATGAAATCAAATGAGAAATGCAATCGTTGTGTCTGACAAAATATGGAAAAAAATATATCATCGATAATTCACAATTTAAAACTACCAGTTTTACTTTCTTTATTGATTTTATAACCGAAGAATTTATAGCAGGAAACAAATAATAGGATCAATTAGTTTCTTCTAAAAAAGTAGATTTAACAAATAAAAAAGTCAACAATAAAAAAAGGGAAAATAATACGAATTCATTTTATGTATGTTTGAAAAATTTAAATATCTTTCACATGGAATAATGGATAAAAAAGAATTTAAATTGTTTCTAAAAAAGAAAAAAAAGAACAATTTTAGAATTGTTTGCCTGCTTATATACTTATAAAGTTATTTAAAGGTTTTATTTTCTTTTTTGAGACGGAACAACAATTTATTTAATAGAAATCAAATCAACCATATATATTCAATATACTATGTCTGCAATTATTTGATTTCAACATTTAAATACACTTTCTTTTAAACCAACTTTTTAATAAATATATATATATATATATTATATAATATATATATATATATATATATATATATATATATATATATATATATATATATATATATATATATATATATATATATATATATATATATATATATATATATATATATATATATATATATATATATATATATATATATATATATATATATATATAAGGATTTTCATAAATTTTTTTCTTCAGCAGTTATTTTAATTAATTTCTTCCAATTAAATTTATATACGCATTTATGCTAGATTTACTCAAATTTATCTTATATTGTTCATCGTTTCCTTTTTTGTCTGGAACAAATTTTTTTACTGATACTTAGCTTTTAATTTCATTTTTAGTACTATTCATAACATTAATTTAGAAAATACTACACTTTGTTGCTTCCTTATTTTAAATTATACGAAATATAATAAAGTATTTTTTAAAGTATTATTAAAACAGATAAATATCATTGCATGGAAAATTATTCTAAAAATTTTTGTAAGTGCTGCAGTTTTATCATGACAGTTTTAATATGAACCAGTTCCTCACTTTTGAAATTTAATCTATCGTTACAGATTATAAAAATGAATTCATGATTTAGGGTGTGGAGAATAGTTAAGGTATTTTTAGGGACGGGAATAGACAAGACATTAAGCTTTTGCGGGTCTTTTAAATATTCATTTTAAATTTTTGTAAATTATCCAATAATTAAGTAAAATATTATTACAAAATAATATCTGTGAATATTTTGATACAATAGATGAATTAAAAATGAGAAAGATGTGAAAAAAAACACTTTTTTTGCATATTTTTTTTCTCCTAAATGAATTGAAAGCCTATGCCCTGACAATACGGGATTTCACATGTATATTTTTCATAATATGACTTACGAACATAGCATTTGAAGTATTACAGTGGCACAGATAAGGTAAAATTACAAGGGGGTAGATGTATGCATTAACTTATTAAATAATACAGTTAATTTAGCCTTAATGTAGCATTGCCATATAACTAAATATAATTATAATTTTTTTTAATTATTTAAGATAGAATATTGTTTTAACTAACTATATTTAAATACCACACAATAACTATTCGGTCCACATGGATATAGACTGCCATATTCTATGATTACAATTGTATGTTAAAAATTGCAAACAATAAAAATGAATTCTCAGATTATAATTTTTGCTGCTTTTTCACATGGATATAATATTTGCTGCTTTAGTGTGGCATGAGTATAACTTTCATTGTATTAATACAAAGTCTTTTATGAAATGAAGACTTTTCTATTCAGGAAATGAACATGTTTGCAGCACACCCAATATCGCCCACACCTTACTGTGCTACGATGTTTGTAGCATCGTGGACTGTCAGCACGAAGACCATTACTTCGACTTCCTTTAACAATGCAGCTTAAGGGAAGATGCTGACACTGGGGCTCCAAACACCAAAGTCAGATACATAAGGGGTACAAAGTCGTCTATTCAGACGAGTTCCGATTCTGCGTGCAGTATTCTAATGGTCATATACGTTTCTGAAGACCCCGAAGTGAACGCTGGTTGCCTGCTTTCATTTGATATGAACATAAGGTCCCTGAACTTAGTGGGAGGGATTGGCAGACATTGCGTACACGTAACGCACATCTATAGTTCAAATTGACGGTAATTTGAATACAGATTGGTACATTTCTGATATTATACATTCAGTCTATACTATCTTGAAGGTGCCTTCTAAACGCTATCTTCCAACAAACTAATATAAGACCTCATGTTGCACGAGGTATTCTAACCTTAATCTCCAGATTTGTCACGTATTGATAACATCTACTTACGAGTTGCTGAGAGACTAGCCCGCTACCCCTCTTCATATAATGCCGTTGATGAAGTGTGGCATTTACTTGAAGCGGCATGGAATGAGATGCCCGTTAATGACATCCAAGCCCAATTCGACTTTGTGCCTAAGTGGGTAAAGGCTGTTTTAACGTGTAGGGTTGACAGATCTTTCTATTAATTTCACACACCTATAAATCCCCCTACTGCTTTCATATTTAATAATTTTATTTTCATTCCATACTGTTTACATACACATTTCTTTTTTATATTTGCTTTCCGTCAAAGTTATGCAATTTTAATGACTAGTAGTGTAATTGAATAAAATAGGAACTCGTGCATAATTTATCTGTGCTGTTTTATATATGTTTATGTGTTCTGATAAATAGCATATATGTATATATATATAGTTTAGCAAATATACTAGTACGTTAACTCTTCCTGGTAAATTTTGATAATATTTATGCATCGCATATTTCAATAATATGTATGCTTTATCTAAGATCTTTTCTTAAATTCTTAGATCTGAGTCCGTATCAGCGGCGAAAACATCTATATATCTTAATTTCGTACACTTCGTTTTCTTCTCTGGGAATACAATCTAATTGCAATAAAACTCTATCACGAAGCGTAATTATATTACTCTTTATGCGCAGCCTTAATCTAAGTAATATGTCATTACCTTTTATGAATATAACACGAGATTTCTGTATTAATAAGTACTTCAGAGTAGAACGAAAGCTCTGTGGTAGTGTTTCCTAAGGGAAGGAAAGGCAACTCTGGAAAGTCACAAAATCGCTAGCATTTGGCAGGGAAGTTAATTGACTTACCTCGCAGTGAGAGAAAATTAACCTTTGTTGCCAACCGTGTCACATATAGGCTTGTTTGTAAGCTGTCATAAAGTAAATGTGAAGGGAAGAGAAAAAGAAATGTATGTTGCACGATGCGATTTTTAAATACCAGATAGTTTTAAAGAAATACTTTGTGTGTGGTGATTTGGTGAATTGAAAGTATAAAAATTAATTTTTGTAATTGAAAAGTTAAAAAAATTGATAAATTAGGTTTTATTTTTGGTAATTTAAGATATATATAAGTCTAAAATATATGAATCAATCTACTTTATATGCATAACATGGCATAACATGTCTACATTAGGGAATAACGTGCTGTACATTTTTCATTACACATGGACAAAAATAAATCTAATTCCTCATTAACACTTCTCTTTTATATGTTGAAAAATATTTCACAAGAAAGGTTTTACGATACATTTCAAAAATATAATAATTATTATCTAAAAAGCTTTCTTTTTATGTAATGATATTTCTACCTTAATTTTTCTTGTTTGATTATATGGTTATTATGATAATCAGATCGGGGAATTCAACTTGTAACTGGGTCTACTGATAGATATCTCAGCATAAGAGGGTTAATGTTACGTAGGTCTCCCTTCTGAATTTGTATACCCTTAAAATATCCTGTTCTAATCCTTGTTAATAAGGCTACCACACTTCTACTTGTAATAATTTCAAGAATTTGGTGTTTTAGCTTCATTAGCAATGACTTGTCTAGAGGAATTAAGAAGAGCGGCGAGATACTGATCTGATCATCGCCCACCATGTACACATACAACACGGTGTTATGTTATGATGTACATTTCATTTGATAGCTGGACTTACTGCACGTTTATATGTCAATGTGATTCCGTTCCTTGCCTTATTGCCTTATCTTTCACGGACTCCTGGGTTTACATTACAATATGAAAATGTTCGGTCACTCATGGTAAATCTTTTTGCTATTAGTATTCTTTAACACTTCTGTATCAGTGTTATCACCAAAGCTCTCATCTGATGATGAGACATCTTCAATCATCCCTTGATCGTACGAATTTAGCTTGTTTTTCAAAGTGTGTATGGCAAGGTGGAAGTCCATAAACGCAACGATTAAATGCACAGCGTGATAATAGCTTAAATCAGTGGTAAAGGTGAGCCAATGCATTATTGATTTATTTTTTACAACTGTGTTTCGTTAATAAATACTATGATACGCTTAGTGTTTAAACACTATGATACTGTTGGTGTGTTAGTTAGTGTTTAAATTACTATGATACTGTTAGTGTTTTCGTTTGCAATAAAGGTACAGTACATCTACAGATTGTTGTCCCATTAGGATAACTCATTCTTGGTACATTTCATTTTAAACTGTAAGAGTGTGTATACATTTATATACATTCTTTGTTGCAGAAAGTAAAGGAAAACCTGTGTTTTTCAACTAAGAATCCATGTAAATGTATATTTTGAAAATGGTATAATGTTGCATATTGTGGTTGCGAAATTGTATTAAGATTTTCATACTATATTACCATATATAATTTTATTATCCTAAGCAAAAAAAGCATTGCGAATTGCATATACTTGGATTTTCTGCATTCAAAGCTAGAATGTTTCGAACATAATTTTTAGAAACTTTTTTTCATACTATGCATATGTCTCAAGAATACGTCCAGTTAAAAAAATATATATTACTCACAGGATTTTGAAACTTTATTTGCTTTCTCATTTCAGCATTTAATTAAAGCGTCATAGCATAAAGTACACTTTAAAGAAATTATTCACTCATATCATTCGTTGCAACGACGGAAAAACTTTTATTCATGAAAATTCTTTTATTCATGGCTCTGCAAAAATAATCTTTGCAACTCGAGTTATAAAATTAATATGAATAACTCTTCTTTTTTAAGAAAAATTCACAGGCGAGTGGTTCATCACTTACGTAGAAGGAAATATACAAATCCTTTCCCTTTCCCATTTGTTTTTTAAATAAAGTGACAGAGCTATCCTTTTATTATGCAATATAAAATTCACTCAGAAAATCATTTTTCTTATGCTTACTGTATTTTTCGATCAGAAACTTTGTGTACATTTCTATATAAGACTTTTAAATCAATTTATTGGAAATGTATTTTCTAAAAATTCATTTTTAGTTTTTAGTCATTGATACCGCTTAATTATTCAGTCGAAATTTAAAAACAAATTGTTAGTAATATAATAAAATTTTACAGACAAGTCTCATTAAGTGTGAAAATTTTCAATGCAATTTTACCTTTGATATTATTTTTAGTAATTTTTATTTTTCTCATTTTAATCTTCGACTTTCGGTTTAATATATCTTTTAAACTGATTGTTTGTTTATCTTTCATCCAAAACACTCAAAAATAATTTGCTGCTGGTTTAATATTATTTGAAAATTTGGCAAAAATTTGAATTATTCGCTTAAAAGTAATTCGTGTTTCCATTGTTTAATTAGGTTTCATTTAATCTTTACCCACCTAATATAGTTACAGAAAATAAAAAAAACTTAAATTAGAGAATTTAAATGATAATTTTTATATAATATGCCATGTTCAATCAGAATATTCCCATTTAAACAAAAAATGCACACGATTTCAATAAACAAGAAGCATTCAAACAAGATAATTACAAAATTTATAGAAATGAATCAGTGCCTCATGTTCAGGTAATATCTTTTTCTGGAGAAATTTTTAAATAACTAAAAATGACTTGATGTTTTTTTTTATTCCGCAAGTTAATTTTATTTAGAATAAGGAATATTTTACTTTGTTTCTGCTATATTTCGTATAACTAAAGAGAGTAGTTTAAGGAAGAATCTTCTTTTTACCAAATAATAGTCTTTGGTACTGTTTCTCAGTGCTTATAAAAAACAAAAGGGGGAGGTCTATAAATTCATCAACAAATTACCGTAAAATCCGGCGTATAACGCGCGCCAGTATGCACCAATCTTTATAGAGCTGCATTTTTTAATTTTAAGGTACATTCGCCATACAACGCTAACACCTTTTTTTTTACGAAAATTTATAAAATGTTGGTATACAATGCTCTTATGAATTAAACTTATTTATACGAGGTATTATTCCAGACTTTTGGAAAAATAGTATGGTTCTAGAACTAAGACTCTTTTAGTTCATAAAACATGTTATTTCTATAAAATAAACATTGTTTCAATACGTGTAGAAGTAATTTTTTATGCTCATATCATTTGATATTTTTAAAGTTATTATTTTTATACCCGGCGTAAACTTTGATCTTATTTTTTGTGTTAAAAAAGCGCTTTATACGCTGGATTTATTTCACGGTACTGTAGCCGTTTTCCGTCAATCTTTTTAATGTTCTTTTTAAAATTCAGAGGGTTTTAATTTTTATTATAATGAAAAATTACAATAAAAATTTCTTAATTTCTTTAATTAAAGAAAAATATGTACAGAGAGATTATTATTCTCATTTTATGAATTCTTTTCATTTCGGTTTACTTCAATTATAATACATCTTTTGAGAAATTCCTTAATAGTTTTATTTATTTCAATACATTGTCCACAAAAAAAAATCAAACTTTGAAATTGAAAATAGAAAATTAAGACTATATTATATTTCAAACTCTAAAACATGGCATCGAGCGTCCACCAGTACCATCTTAATTTATAACGTTGTTTTCAATATGTAGGTAAAAAGGTATAATTTCTTTTATATCCAAAACGAAAAGTTGTAAGTTTTGAATGGTTGTTGTTGTTTAAAATCCCCTTGGAGCAGGAAAGCCTACACCAAGTCCGTTTGAACTTCCAGCATAAGAATGTCACAATCCATGACATGATATTTCGCGAAGTGGAGACTATAACATATTTATCACAAAGGACCTTCTACCTAAGTCATGTGCTTGTCTCAGACTTACCTGCGCGAAGGATGATGCAGTGTGAAAATCAAATAAAGGCGGTTGGGCCATAGCGAAGGGTATTATGCAACTTCCCTTTAGTTGAGGAACCACTTGGACGGAAGACTGACTTAATCTCATGCCTATTAGCCCGTGGTAGGTATTTTATTTCCCTTCTACCCCCTATTGGAAAACCAATAGATGCATTCCCCGATCCGCTACCTGGGAACGCGCCCTACAGGGGTTACAGGCTTCCCCTAGGGGGTCATCTATAAACAACTTAGATTACAACTCTTGATTTCAAATGTTACTATTTGTGTCCGCTAGATTTAATTTAAGTTCTTCAATATACTTTTCCACGAAACATTTAGAGATATTTGTTCAAATTTAAATTCTAGTGTAGATGAGTGTGAAAATAAATACGTAAAATATCTAAATCACGAATAATCTTTTTTTTTTACCATCTCAAATCAGGAAATTTGACACGATCTTTTACTAATCCTCTTGGGTACACACTTCTGTATCTGTTGTTTGAGTTTCAAACCGCCTTCTGTAGAGATTGATTTTATTGTAATTTTAGTTTGATTTTATGCTAATTTTAGTTCCATTTCAAACGTAGAGAGTGTTAGAGTTAGTCATTACGCTGTTAACAAATTGAGATTAATGAAGTGCCTTTCGGAATCCATGGTAAAAAAAAAAGAGAAGACGTTTTAGACTGCGGGATAGTCGACCCAAGAGAGATCTGCTCTTCTATCGGTCCACACTCATATAAATGTTTAATTATTTGTATTACGAATTTAAAATAGTTGACTAAATTGCTCCCTCAATTTAAAAATCTTGATTGATAGCAATTTGATTGAACCAAATAAAATTGATTTTTTATAGCAATTTATGTCGATTCAATGTCTCAAACTTCACCCATGATCTTTGGATATTTGCAACTCATATTTCCTATTTTTCGCCTGCTATAAATTCGAAAAAAAGAAATCTGAGTTCCCTGTGCTGTATCATGCATAATTATTTCTCTTTTGCATTATAAACAGTTGAGCTGGGGTTTCGTAGTTTTCTTTTTGCATTAATATTTGAATAAAGTTAATTTACTTCATTAACTATACAACGCATTCAAGTGTGAAAATCACTTTCCTGCCAAGTGAAAGCTTTGAATTCAGTTTTCCAAATTATCATATGACTGTGTGACGATTATTTTAAAGTAGCGATTTCTGAAATAAATGCATTGGTATGAGGATGCGTGATTTTCATTATGTTTTGTTTGTAGTAGAATTACTTACAAGAAACGAATGTTTTTATAGATAAATAATAAACGTTTCCCTTTGTTTTATAATTTAAAAATGTTCTTTGTATTGAAAATAATATCATAAAATAAACGATTTAAATGAATTATATTCCATGGCCTTGCAACTGTTCAATTAAAAGTTCTCAAATATTTTAAAACTCCTGTTGAAGTAATACAAGCACAGTAATATAGTAATACAATAAATACAATTAACTAAAAGTTTCTAAGTATATACATAACTATTTTAGCTTTAAAAATATTTCTTTTGGCATTTAAAAGTGTAGGTTGAAACTGAAAAACTAAAACTGTGTCAATGAAATTTATCAAATCGCGTTCTGCTATTCACATAAAAAAGATAGTGAAAATATTTCTGCTGTAGGGCATTTTTTGCGACTAAGGAGATGATTTCTTCTCTCCACTGGAAAGTTCAGTACTGTTGAACCTGTTTTCGTGCGGTAGATAGGGACCGCATAAAAATAAACGCACAAAAAATATTCAAAAGTTTTATAAATTCTTTCATAAAACAAACTAATTCGTGGAAATACTACAAAAAACTTTTTTTATGCGGGTGGATAGGGACCGCATTAAAAAAGTCACATTTCTAAAATATACCAATTATTTACGAAATTTATGTAAGAGTACTTCCGTAACAAAACAAATAATTAAATATTGTACATGGAGACATTTTAAAACATATAGTTTTTCATTGTATATACGGATAAGTCTTTAAATTGCACATACATAATTCATCACTACTCACCGTAATCGGAAGTCCGGTAATGAATAAGTTCAAAACCACTTCCGTCACTTGAAGGTGAAAATTTAATTGGTTTATTTTTTGGCAACATAAAGTAAGAGATAAGTTTTTATAACGAAAAACGCATGGTGAGTTGCTTGCAAATATCACGGTGACCAGATATATATGATTGAAGCTCTTTTTAGAATTTTATACTCCTTTCTTAATTGGTATCTATTTTAAGAAAATGCTTTTCCAATTTGTAGAAAAGCTATTTTTATCAGCTCTTAAAGAATCCAATTTTTCTTGTCTGTCTACATAATCTATCAAATTATTGATAATGTCACTGCCATTGGAAGTTTCGTCTTCAATTAAAAGCGGACTGCTGGAGTTTTGAGAGAAAGCAACTGGATACGCATTAATGGGAGACTGTTTACAACAAATGAATAGATCGTCTTAAAGTGTCTACATTTCAGTGGCGTAACGTACACCTCCGCATCACGGGGAGATGGGGGGCAGGACTGTAGGCACCCAAAGCTTGACTTACGCTAAATACGTATTTACCCAATTTATAAAATATTAATGTCATAACCTGACTTTCAGGGGGGAGGTCCTAACATTCTCTGTTACACCACTAGTAAATAGATAGAAAACATTACAGTGGTGCCAAAGCCATTAAAATTCATACACCGCCTAAACAATATCACACAAAAATAAAATCGCATAAAAAAGACCGTACAAAAACAGGTTCTAATGTATGTTCATTTTCGCCACATGTGGTATTGTTAAGGTTCTTAAGGTATCCGTATACCTTCAAAACGTCATTTTCGTCAAATGTTTCGATTTTTTAATTTAAATGTTATTTGAAAATATGAACTTTTTTCTTTAAAATAGTGTTTAAATTTTGTTTCTATCTTATTTAGAACTTAAGTTATGGGGATTTGAGTTTCATTCGATAGCACCTTTTTGAACCCGGAAGTACAAGTCTGCATTGCGAAGTAGAAAAAATGTTTGTTGACATTTTTATTTTTCAAAGTATCGTTTAAATATGCAATAGTAAGAAATTTAAACTTTTTAAAATATGAATTTGAGTTTTCAGAATTATCAAGAATATAATTGGCAACAGGTTTTTATTTATATTTTTATCTAGAATCTGGCAAGAAAATAGAGTGCTTTACTATTTGTTTACATTTGCTTATGCTTGCGTAGCTCTTTATAAGCTTTTGTTTAATCCTTTTTTATAGCAGAAAATTTTAATTTTTGTCATTTAAAATGGGTAATGCTAAATGTAGAGTTAGTGCAAAGAGAAAACGCCAATTTCTAGGTAATGGATCTACCATTAAACATTCAAAAAATAGCAGCGCAACATCTACCAACGCCAGTTCTTCAAAAATTAAAATACCTGCTGCCTTTTTGATAAAGAAATAGCAGAATATCAACGTAAACCACTTACTGGTAACAGAATAATTGATATGGAAGTCCTTTTAAATTTGTTTTTACAACTTTGCTGCCCAAGATGTTTCGAAGAAGGTATCCTGCTTTCTGAGGATTCCACATATAGTTTGTGCTCAAATTTTGTTATCAGGTGTAAACATTATGACTTTTACTCAGGGTTTTCTAGTTCAAAGAAAACTTTAAACTGTCCTGAAGTAAATACAAGATTTGTGTATGGTATGAGACAAATTGGGAAAGGTTTTTCTGCTGGGTTTAAATTATGTGGTACGTTAAATTTACCCAGGCTCAGTAAAACTGCGTACACTAATCATGAGAATAAACTCATGTCCATGATTTCAGAAGTTAGTGAACTATCAATGCAAAAAGCAGCTTCTGAACTGTTAGTGCTACATCCTACTAAAAATAAAATTGTTGAATGTGGCATTTCAGTTGATGGAACGTGGCAGAGTAGAGGTTACTCTTCCATGAATGGGTGTGTCGCAGCTTTGTCAGTTGACACTGGTAAAGTAGTAGACATTGAAATATATATATATATATATAATTTCGTCATATTGTCCCACCTGCAGAAAGATTTCTAAAATGCCTAGAAGCATTGAGTCGGAAACTTTTGCAGCAGATCACGTGTGCCATAGCAATTTTCAAGGTTCTGCGTTAAAAATGGAAGCTGTTAGTGCTACGAGAATATTCCAACGTTCTATTGTCAAACGAGGCCTTAAATAAGCACATTATTATGATGACGGGGACTCTAAGGGTTCAGTGTCAAAGATACTCATGGGAAGGATAGCGTCACAAAATATGAATGCATTGGTCATGTTCAAAAGAGAGTAGGTGCGAGATTGCGCAAACTAAAGTCTAAAAATAAAAATCTGTCTGGTAAAGGCAAACTCACCGACTCTTTTATTGACCGATTGCAAAACTATTATGGGATTGCTGTTCGTAGCAATGTTGGAAACCTATCCTGTCTTCAGCAAAATGTTATTACGGCTTTGTTTCATTGCTCATCAAGTGTCGAGAAACCGATGCATGGGCAGTGTCCCATCAGAAAAGATAGTTGGTGCTACTACCAGCGAGCACTGTCTTGTGGCAAAAGCCAAACGAAAAATATAAAGGCTTATCAAATGAAGTACTAAACACGATTAAGCCTACATATTTAGAGTTGTGTACCAAAGAACTGCTTACTAAATGCCTGCATGGCAAAACACAAAATTCAAACGAGTGTTTAAATGGCGTTATATGGCAGAGAGTACCCAAGGAAGTTTTCGTGTGCCTCAAAATTTTAAAATCTGGTGCATTGGATGCTGTGATCCAATTTAATGATGGATACAAGGGTTGTGTTGAATTTTTTTAAAAACTTAATATAACTCCTGGTTATTTTACTTTAAAAGCATACAAACATCTTGACATCAATAGAATTAACGACGCAGAACGACATTCAACATCAAATGTAAAGCAGCGTAGAAAAATTTTAAGAGCTACAAGGAAAAAAAAATCAATGTTTTAGAGAGTAAAGAAGGTGTTATTTATAAATCAGGAGCATTTTAAGTATATCAAATTGTGTTTAATATTAAAATTTGCAGTTCAAAGTTTATTTCTGATTTATCTCAAAATGAATTTGTTTAACGTATTGACATCTGACAACGTAAATATCAGAAAAAGTTGTGAACCAATTAGTTCAAATTTTATAAATATATTTGTTTTATAGATTTAAAGAACCCCTACTACTTTCATAATTATATAGTTGATATGTTTTTAGTAACTAAGGTATATATCATGCTCGTAATAATTTTTTAAGGATTTTTCAATGTTCTTTTACTCGAAACTTGATAAAAATTGTAATAAGTTGATTATCATCAGGAAAATAGTACCAGCCCTAAAAAATGTTATAATGACCATCATCAAATTTACAGAAAAGGGATATTTTTGTTTACATTTGAGTTATGTGCGTTATTCTAATAATCAATTTAATTACTATTTACACTATGCTTTACTCCCTAAATTTTGTTTATGTACTACAAGTAACATATTAAATGTATTTTTCATAGTTTTAAGTTATATTTCATCAGTAAAAAATATTTTAATAGCAAATATTACAGTTTTTTAAAAAAATTGTCTTCGAAGGTGTACGGATACCTTAAGTTACAACGAAAGCAGGAGATGACAAATAGCCCATTCAATTACGAACAGTGGTCACCCATTCGTAAAAATTAACGGCAAATTCCGTGGATGAAAAGAAGGGTGAGGATCAAACTTCCCCTGAACTGCTTGATGTAGCATTTCACCTCGCCACCGAAGTAAATAAAAAACAAATCAATGGTACAACGTACGTACCGCAAAGTTGCCAACATTTAAAGTATTTTTTCTTCATTATCTCAAGTTTATATTAATTATTTTTAAGTATTTTCACATAAAAAATAAACATATTCGCTTTTGACTTGTACAGAACAGTAAGGAAAATATTATGCATAATTTTGACGAAATTCTCTTCCCAGCTTAAGGGGTACTGTTGCCTAAAGAGTGATTTGCAACAAAGAAATAATACTCTTGTCAGAGTAAATCTGAATAAAGATTGTAAGCATAATCATAACTTTGTTCCCAACCTATAACCAACTTACCAAATTTGGTGAAAAAATAAACGTCCCACAAAAAAACCAACAAAAAACTCTGAATTAGCTTGAAAGATTATTTCAGATCTTCTAAGAAACTTTTAGAATACGTGCGTATATGAGTGCAATGTCCATTGCAATCGTATGAGAGCTCAATGTTAGTGTGTTGTTAGTGACTATCTGTGTTTCATCCATTTCATATGATACTAAAAGTACGGATTTCCATTGATGTGTTCTATGTTTGTATTAACTTTAAATTTGTGCCTTGGAAATTCATATACGTAGGTTAATTGTTTTTGTTTAAAAGGAAATAGATTACATTGACTAAATATTTCAAGCATAAAAATTTGTTTTATTTTGAATTATCTTTCTTGCTAATTATAGCTAATAATTCCTTCACAAACAAAAGCTTAGATTATGACCATTCTTTCACTTTTTCTTTTATATTTTTAACAAGCTTTTTAAGTTTCACTAGTATGTAATGGAATCTTTGAACTCGATTTTTACCCACTTTAAATGGTCAGATTAATTCGAAATTTTTCACACTTGTTAAGGACTGACGACAATACAATAATTTCAAAATTTTGTTCCATTGACCTGATCAGGAGCGACAAAAATAACGATTTTACGGATTTCGATATGTGGCGACGAATTCATTAAATCGTTTCCAGATTTGGCGATTAATTGCATATACCATTTTCAAATTTGGTGACGAATTCCATACTTCACATCCAAATCTGGCGACTAAAAGACCCTACCCTTTAAAAGGGTGCAACCCTAAAAATGACAACGCTTGTCATTAATACTAATAAAACAAACAAACTAAAAGTGTTCTTTTTGTGAGGAAGGAATATAAGACTCGTGCATGGGAATAAAAGTAATTTTTGTTCTAACTGCTAAATATTTTTTATTTTTATAAAGCAATATGTTTAGAAGTGATGATACGAATTAACATTTTAGTTTAAACATTATACGTGTACAATAAGCATTATATGTTTAAAAGGTGATATATTAAGTTATAACTGCTTAATATTTTTTTTTTATTTTGTAAAGCAATATGCTTAGAAGTAATGAAAAGAAATAACATAATAGCAATACGTTTAAAAGGTGACAATATAATTGACTTTTAATATTTCTTCTTAACATATTTTATTAGTTAGACCTGTATCTATAGAGACGGAATCTTTGAAATACAACGATATGGGACCCGCACACATTTAAAGTCTCAAAAACAGAGAGAATAAATACCCTTCAGACACATTAATTAATATACTATGAATAGCAAGACAATTTCTAGCAGCCACATAATTCTGGCTCCAAATATCAAACTCAAGGATAAATTCAACCAAGAATAAATAATAGTTTTAAAAACTAAAAAAACAGGCTTTTATGTAGATCGAACTAAAAAATGAAAAATAAATTATAGTTAAAAAAACACACGCTTTTATAGTGAATCGTAGTGAAAAGTATAAAAAAAATGATCCTTCGTATAAGAAAAAAATGATTAACAATAAAATTAATGTTATTGTGGTAAAAGCGTAGAGTGCTTTGCACTTCATTTTTATTCAAACTCAGCATTTCGTAATAGAACTAGTAATAAATTATAACAATTTACATAGATACATTCTTTTATCCCAATGACATTAATTTTCTCATTATCCAATTTATACTTATATTAAGAATTATTTTTTTTACTTTTTAGTTCGATTCACTATAAAAGCGTGTTTTTTAGGAGGGGGTTGTAAACCATAATTTCTGAATTTTATTCTGAGTCCTAATATGTGTTTATTTTTTAAAGTTTGGTAAATTCACAAAAGAAAGAATTTGAAACTGGATTGATGTATTTAACAAATGACGCGTTTCTATAATCTTCTAATAAAGTTGCATCATTTATAATTAGTTACAAAAATTACCTAATCAGTAAACATTTTAGGAATAAATTCGAAATATTTACTATTTAACGAAACATTATGTCGTTTTACAAAAGTCTATAAGCTACGTTTTGTTGTACACATAATGTAACCATTTAAACATTTAAAAATATATTATATTCCTTTTTACCATATTTTTAAATTTGCGTAATACTTTTTAGTAATTTCCCCTTTTCCTTTATTTCGAGTAGTTTTCTTGGTAAAGCAAGTTAATTTTCTGATTATAAAACTCCAAAATTTTTTGTTCTATTCTATCTTTTTCTGTCCAGGAATTAATTATAACAATTTAGAAGTAAACCAATGATATGCTTAAAATAATACAGCTGCAGTATTAATGCCAATAAAATTTCTCTTTTTTATCACTTTATTACTAATCTGACATTTTCTTTAAGTTCATGTTGCAGTAAATTCACCTACTAAAGAATTATGTAATATGTACACACATGTAATACGTAATTTGTACAAAATAAATAAATAGTACATTACGTAAGAAGTTAAGCTATTATTCTTGAATTATTTATCAACATAATTTATATTTTGATCAAAAATAAATAAACTTGAATAATAAACTAAAATCAGGATTTTGTTTCCAGACATTTAAAACATGTATATTCTCAAAAGGGCCATATGCTACTCTAAGGATTTAAGCAGTTACTTCAAGCAGAATGTTCCATGATAAAAAGATAGTTACATACTATCCCTTCAGTGTATAAACGCTCAAGCACTCAACGATTTTATTTGAATATTTCCTACATTATGTAAAATATTCTTCCGTAAAATTCTCAGCTAAATATTACATATTTTATTCAAAATCTGTTTTAACTATATAAAAAAGAAGAAAAAAGGAGAAACATTTCAGAAAAGAGGTTTAATATCGAAGCAAGTAGGCACGGACGAGCAATCATTTTGATACTAAATGCCGCGAGTGAAAAAAAAATCAAAATTTACGCGAAGTTTTAAAGTGAAATTTTTTCTTGTGGAATATGAACACGACGTTCTTTTCTAAGATGATGGTTTCCGGCTAAGCAGTACGAGGAAAAGATGTTTCAAATGCATGACACAAGTGATTCAAACATTTTATCCATGAAGGAACTTTTCAATGTTGTCCATGCAAGTTTAAGTCAAAGTTGGATGATTTTAAATCAAAATTGGGAATAATCATGAAATAAAAAAAAAGAAAAGTTTCATGTTTTATAAAGAATATTATTTTAATGAATATTTGCCTTTAGACAATGCCATGTTCATTAAAATATTAACTGTTGGAATAAAATTAAATAGGCATTTTAAAGAAAACCAATCTTCATTTTCATATTTCAATTTTTTTAGATCTTCTAATATTTGAAAACTGTTAATTTAAAAGTGCTGATGATTAAAGTTTAAATGAAGATTCTTATGAGAGTTATAAACTTCATTAGAAATGTTCAAAGTAAAGTCTAGGAAATGTACCTAAAATCTGATAAAGGAACAAAAACAACAACTGAAATAATTCGTATTAAGGAATTTAGTTTTTATAATGAAATTTAAAAAAAGTCATTTTGTATGAAGCTAAAACGTGAAATGTATTTTCATTTTTATGTTACTGATAATTTTTAAAAAAATTATATATTTTTAAAATAAATCTATAAAAATAAAAGTAAAAATAATTTGATGATTTTCAGAAATAATAATTCTCTTATCTAAGAAGTAAATATAAATTTTCTACAACTGCATGAAATAACTGGTTTTAGGAAAGGTGGAATGACAGATAGGTAAAGTTCTTTTGATATTTAACTTACAAATATAAAGTATATATAATTTCCAATTAAATAAGAAATTTAGTAAGTTTGTAATAAAAAAGAAATATATGATGTTTTCTGTATTTAATTTTCAACCTGTTTTCATTTTCGAAGTAAATCCTGAAAGAACGAACTTTAGCAACATTTTAATGATAAGTTTGTATACATAAAAGTATAATATTGTCTGTATCAGGTAGCCAAGTTTTTCAATAAGATTTCTTATCTCTTTAATAGAATAAAACAAAAATTTTAATTTTTTTTCGAAATAATGTTTTTGAAAAAAATGGTTCGGTACATAAAAAAGAATATTTAATTTCGTTGAGAAACATTCTTTTCTAGTAGAGTATGTTTTTATCGCGTTTAATTTAACTTTTTTTTGTTTTGGTGTTTGTGTAAGAACAGTTTATTTACTTAATATGATAAGAATTGTTCCTAACATTTTTGATTATTCTACTGCATATTAACTATTAAAATACTGATATTTATTTAATGCATGTACTAGTGTTTTATAACATGTTTTTATGAATAATGCAAATACTAGAATTTTTTGTTACAACTAGAAAAGTTAATATAATACAAAATCATATTTTACATAAAACCCCATTTGAATATCTAATAAGATTAATTTTTGGCACTCATTAATTTATTCCAAAAAATATTCTTGTCCATACTATATTACATACATTTTTTGTGGTAAATAAAATGGAACGTTTGAAAATTAATAACATGGAGTTTTAAAACTTATTGAAGTTAGCAGTAACCTTTTTTTATTTAAATTGTGTACAACATTCTTTTTATTTCAAATTAAGTATACACAGAAATACCTAATGATTAATGTTTTTGGCTGAACCATTTTAGATACCCCATAAATCATGGATTATGTAAGTATATTCTTTTATTCGAAAAATGATATGAAATTGCTCAAATCGAAGAATGAATTCTTAAAATTTCATACAATTCTCTTTTGATATAGCGTGATATTTCCGGGAAATATTATATCTTGTAACAGAAAATCTTGAAATCTCAACAATGTATTATACTTATTCATACTTTTCATTCAAATTTATCGTCATAATATATCATATATGTTTTATTTCAGATTTTTATTTCAGCGTGAAAAGCTTCCTTTTTTTCAAAAAAAAAAACTTTTGCAACCGTAAAATGACTTAATGCTATTAGCATCAGAAACACTTTGTTTCCATTTTTTTCGGCTTGATTCGGTATTTGAAGCATCGCATTTTTTAAAAAAGACAATATTCGCCATCTAAAACACATTTATTCGTTTTCATAGATGCATTCTTTCATAACATGTTAGGATTTCTTCAGTGACTACTTAGGCATCTGGTTCAAATTCTGAAATGGTTTCGAAATCTGACACAAGATTTTCTCGGCCAAAATTACGAACGTGACTGAGAAACATATTCACGGGAAAGAGTGTTTTTCACTGCTACTTGAATAAAACTTTTTAAACATTGTTTTCAGTTCTCGCACTGAGATGTGCTATTGATTGCATTGGTGACCCTTGAATGCATAGAGATACAAATGCTTAATTTCTTTTTTTTTTTTGTTAAATAACTTTACTACTTCAATAAATATAAAGCTTTTCCGATAAAATATGCCATCAAATGTTCTTATATTTAGATATATTAAAATATACGTTTTGACTTTTTTTCCCCTCAAACCTATTACATTGTTGATAACATTTTTTAAAAAAATACATCATACAAGGGGAGGGCACGACTAAGGAAATTCATTTGGGATCGAGCCTTGGAGTAATAATAGTACTCCTTTAGGGTGTTCCCACTTCAACGTAATTCCGCCGAATGGCCAGTCAATTCGGAGAAATCAGTCTTCGAAATTCATACTTAGCTTTTATACAATTAAATTTTAATTTCCCGCAACGAGTTCGAAGCTTGATTGGTAAATCGTCTGCTTTCTATGCGCGAGGTGAGGGTCGATTCCACGCGATTCACTTTTTTCTCTTAAATTCATTAAATTATTTTTTAAATTAAATAAAATTATTTATGAAACGTTTCTTAAATATTAAATGATATTTTTTGTAATTGTTTTGTATTTTATAAAGTAAAAAATTACCGTAATTATATAAATAATTATATTTAATTTTATAAATATATTTATATTAATAAATAATATTTATAATAAAATATGTAATAAATATTAAATGATTTTTTTACAAAAAAATTAGTTACAAATGGTTTTATAATGTGAAATACAATATACTATAAATAAAATATTATGCGTAATATGAAATATTTTAAAAACTATATTATTATTATATTAAAAATTAATTATTTTATAGTTAATATAATAAAAAACATATCTTTTTATATTAATAATTTAATTATTTTATAGATTTATAAAATATTTAATAAGTCATTTTCAAATAAATTTCTTTAATTTCAAAAAGTTTAAATACTTTTAATAAATTTATTTAAATAATTGCTGTAATGAATTAATAATAATTTCAATAATAAATTAATAATAATTTCAATAATAAAACAACAATAATTTCAATAGTAAATTAATGATAATGTCATTAATAATTCATAATTTTAATAACAAACAATAATTTTAATAATAAATTAATAATAATTTCAATAATAAAACAAGAATAATTTCAATAGTAAATTAATGATAATGTTATTAATAATTCATAATTTTAATAATAAACAATAATTTTGATAATAAATTAATATTTCTTATTAATACTAATGCTTAATAGTAATTAATTAATTATAAGAAATATTGACTAGTTAATTCATTATAAGAAATATTGACTAATTAATTCATTATAAGAAATTTTGACTAATTAATTAATCAATTATAAGAAATGTTGACTAATTAATTAATTATAAGAAATGTTGACTAATTAATTAATTATAAGAAATGTTGACTAATTAATTCATTATAAGAAATATTATTTAATTAATTAATTATAAGAAATAGTAATTAATGGGTTAATTATAATAAATAGTAATTAATTGATTAATTATAATAAATAGTAATTAATTGATTAATTATAATAAATAGTAATTCATTAGTTAATTTTAATAAATAATTAACTTACTAATTTTAATTATTAATAATTTTAAATATTTCTTAATTATTAATAATTTTAACAATTTTAATTATTAATAATTTTAAATATTTTAATTATTAATAATTTTAAATATTTTAATTATTAATAATTTTAAATATTTTAATTATTAATAATTTTACATATTTTTAATTTTAATTTTACTAATAAACAATTTAAGTTATATATCTCGATCATGCTATCAACTCTTATAAGGACAGTATCTGGATCCTGACAGACCTCAGAAGCTGCATCCAATATTTGAAAAATTGGGCAAAAATTATGGACAGTACTGGTCTCGATATTTTATCGAAATTAGTTAGGCTTGGTTAGAGGAAACAAGTATGTCTCCAGTGGATTTTATTACATTGGGTGTGCCTGGGAACGAAGCTGCTGATGGGCTGGCTGGTAGGGGATGTGATTTCCCTAACCCCAGTTCCACTGCCTTAACGCATACGGAAATGCATTTCTTCCAAAGAAATAAAATGAATTTGACTTGGCGAAACCCCCTGCTCACCACTGGTACGCATCTAAGAGTCCTTGCCTATCTATACAGTGCAGGAGTTCCAAGGCTCATCAGACGGCCTTAGCGCTCCTTAGAAGCGGCGTAGTATGACTTGTGTGCAGGGGGTAAAGTCTTTCTTTACCTGTCCCTGCTCTCTCCTTGCTTCTCCTGCTCATCTTCTGGACTGCTGGGGCAATTCCATGCAACATTTGTATGAAGACCAAGACCTGGTGTGTGAGACTATTACGCGGAAAGGTCAATTGGACTTGGTGTAGGCTTTCCTGTTCCAAGGGGATTGGAAACAACAACAAGCTTTAATTTTTTTTTTACTTTATAAAATACAAAATAATTACAAAAAATATCATTTATTATTTAATAAAAATAATTTCATAAATAAATGTATTTAATAAAAAAAATTAATTTATTGAATTGAAGAAAAAAAGGGGATCGCGTGGAATCGATCTTCACCTCAAGCATATAAAGCAGACGATTTACCAATCAAGCTACGAAATCGTTGCTGAAAATTAAAATTTAATTGTATAAAAACTGAGAATGAATTTCGAAGGCTGATTTCTCCGAATTGACAGGCCATTCGGCGGAATTACATAAAGGGGTGAACACCCTTAGGGAGTACTACTATTACACCAAGTCCCGATACCAAGTGAATTTTCTTAGTCGTGTCCTCTCCTTTTTAGAAGACTTCCTGAGTGGTCGTTTTTTACTTGTATTCCTGCTTGTAATTTCTTACTTTTTTATATTCTTAATTACTTATTAAACTGCATTATTTTTAGCTGTTGAAATTTAAAAACGGAACATTTGAAGTACTCCAACTTCTTTGAAATAATTTTTTTATTCTTTTCGTATCAAATTATATGGGATGTGGTAAATAAAACGTAAAAAATTGTTAAAGTGCATTTTATATTTTAATATCATAGTCTCGAAAACAAATTTGTAATCCCATAATTCGCTGGAATGATTTGGATATTTATGTCTTTAATAAATCATTCTACATATTTCCTTAATGATAACTCAAATAAATTAAGATTGATTATATTGCGTAAATGATAAAAATTTATTTGTGGTATTGCACTTTTCATAATCCGAATGCTCCACCATTTTTGGTCTCTGACATGATACTCTCATGGTACAAGAACGATACAAAAAAGCTGTTTTTTGACATGAAAACCCCTTAAAAAGACAAATAATATATTTAAAGTGTGAACTTTCTGTCTGTATTCTTGATTTTAACTTGCGTGGAATACAGTAATATTAGTTTGGGTTTTAGCCAGGTGAAAGCATAAATGTTGCAATTACGTTAAATGTGTTATAGCTGTGTGTGCCACACAATTTCATATTTCCCTTAGACGGGCTTTTAATGTAATTCATAACATTTTCGATCTTTTTTTTCTTATTTTTTACAACATTTCTTAAGATTATTGCGTGTGTGTTATTAAAGGTGCTAACTCAAAACTTTACAGACGAAGTAGTATTTAGAAATAATAACTTGCTTTTTTTATTATACTACTCCAGAATATATGAGCTTCAAAATGAAACACGAATATATATATATAATTTATCAAGGCTTGATGTCTCTTTAAACTGCCTACTGATAGAATTTGAAAGTTTTGCAAATATATAATGGAGAATAATAACACATTTGAGAATCCTGAACTCTTATACACCGGACAGCTATTGCATTATGGATACCTTTTTAAATGTGAAGTAGCACCACCACAAACATTTGGAGAAACATTCATTTCATGAGTTGTCGATAGGTAAACTAGATTATATGGAACTAAACCCTCTCATACTGGTCTTATAATTTCCAAACATTACGAGGTGCAATGGGTAAAATACACCCCGCATTGCGGGGAGCCCTAGGATTCTAAGGGATCTAAAGTCTAACTGACACCAAGTATTTAATAGGGCTTGGGGCTCAAAACTTAACTTCGGAGGGGGACCCTAATATCATCTATTACGCCGCTGTCGAGGTGACAACATGACAGCAAAAATCGTTTTTCATAGGAAACCCCCGCTGTCCGATTGGATTAAATGGAAAATTAGAAGGCCAAAACATGATTCTTAGAACTTTTCAAAACCACTAATGATCACTCATATAGTGTGTTGTGTTGCTACCTTCACCTTCCAGGAACACTATTGCCCTGAAGTAGGGAAACTGATCTCCAATTATGTCTACATACTACACAGACGTTACCGATTGTTCTCAAAGTAATGATGGTGTTATAATGTAACCCATGAAAATATCACCTACACCAGGGGGGGGTCAGGCTTTATGGATCAACGTGCCATTTTTTCCGAATTTTTTTCTAATGAGTAATAGACGTCCCGTCAAATAATTTTGACTTGTGAGTTTTGGAAAAATTATGTAATTATAACTAAAATGCTAATAACTCAAAACTATTTACTACAAAAAAAATCCATTTTGCACTGTATTGTTCCAAAAGTTTTAGTTATACGTATATAATTCAAATTGAAGTAACATTAGTGTGAATCATGTATTGCAGATTAGATGACAAATAACTTATATTAGGATTGTAAGGCAATAAAAAACGAGTGTACTCCCCTCCGTTTCGTGCACTCGCGTTTCGTCGTAATACTTCACAGTGAATTTTGTTATTTTTCAAACTGTTTTGATCGGTGGCGTGCCCAAAATATTGTGTCACGTGACATCAATGGCACGTGTGCCATTGGTTCGTCATCTTTGACCTACACCATAATATCATTGCTGCTACCTTGTATTCGGCCAACTGTACTCTATAGCAGTGTTCCCCAAACCTTTTTATCACCGTGGAGCGGTCAACGTTTTTTAATTTTACCGAGGCTCGCTGAGGAGGAGGACGTTGATTGTTTATATTTTAGACTGTTTTAATTTAGTAATTTTACTTTAGTTGTATTTAATAGTGACTTCAGAATAAAATATAGCTACACCAAAAATGAATATAAAGGGAATTAACAGGAAACATAAAGTGATTTTCATAAAAAGTAGCTCAACTCCAAGAAAAATATACCTCAGTAAATGAAAGGGAAACAATTAATGTTTCTTACGAGGACCGGTAGTATTTGATCCGTGGACGGGTACCGGTACCGGTCCACGGACTGGGGGTTGGAGACCACGGCTCTATAGTACCACTGTTTCGGTTGGAAATTAGCGTAATTTATATTCGTTCAGTATATGATTAAATGAAAAAACGTGATTTTTCAGTTTCTTTGTTCTATTGCCAATGTTTCCAGAACCCAATCAGACACTGTAGACATTGAGATACCATCAGGGCAGCGATTCAATTACATCATCGTCTTTGTAGAGCAGTACGAAGCAGTGTAAACTGCATCGTGTTTTGGTGGCTATCGTTCAATCTGTTGTTGACATGGACGCCATAGTCCTTCAATCATAGCGAACAATCTGTAAAAGTTCTCACTATCTCATGGAATTAATGCGCCGTGACCAACAAAACATTAGCCTGGGATTCGTGTCACCAACCATACGCCACTTTTAATAACTACTTACAACGAAGCACGTGAGCAGCCCACCAAACACGCTTTTTCTAAAATTCCTCTTCCTAGACGCGGAGTCGTAATGATTTTACCTTTATCGAAATCTGATAAATCAATTGCTTTTCCAATGATAATGATATCGCATAACAATGAGTATGGACAGACAATGCGTAGGCGTTTTATATGCTCCAATATCAGCCACACGTGTGCCGTTGTTTTGTCCTTTGGCTTGCCCATTTTTCTAGATGAGGGGTGTTCTTAATAATAATCGGTTTTATACATCTTTCAATATAACTTGATCTTATAACATCTCCCGTGCGAGTTATTGCAATCTAAATAAATATTTTGTGAAAATCACACTTATTCATATTTATTTTAATGTTTGAACTATTTTTTGTGCTAATTAAATTGTGGAGTTATTAAGGCTAAATTCTTATGAAAAAATATTCGAGTACTTACTAGGGAATTTTACTGCTGAGTAATCCTCATATATACAAAAATGACTACAATATTTTCTTGTTGGTGTACTTAAATTATTAATCACTTTAGCGCTTATTAAATCTCTGCATGGTTTAAATATCGTTTATTCCAATTTTTCTCTAATTTAATTTTTTATTTAAGAGTAAATAAAACAAGAAATCTCTTATCAGCATATGGTAATAAAATTGTTACATTTATAAAAGTTAGTGTAAAGTGTACTTTCTGTACGGTTCCTTATATTTTTATCTTAACTGATTTTAGTATCATTTACTAAATTAACAAATAATCATATAGAGATAATTTAGAAAAAATTTACTTTTTTGTGTCCAATAAACGGATAGTTTTTGTTAAAAATAGCATTCAAGTTCTATTCTTCAATAATTTAAAGTATATTAAATAATATGTGTCCTCAACAAAAATTAATCAAAATAATTTGAAATAAACTAACAAAACTATTGGATTTTGGATTTCTTTACACATTTTTTTTTCATAGTACTGATTAATTAAGGAAAAGTAACGAAATATGTATCTCTCTCATTTACTAAAAATAATAATTCATTGCTAATGCAAATTCTCTAGCTTTAAAGAAGTTTAAAACGTGTAATAAATTTTTACTTAAAAATTTTCCAGGTTCTTTTCGAATAGAATTTTCAGATTAGTTTTAAAGTAACAAGTATGTAACATAGCTAATTTTAAATAAAAGTTGACACGAATAATGATATACGCATCAACCATTAGTCATCATTTTGTATTCATAAATTATAAATGGGCTTATTAAAAGTACGGACTTATTAAAAGTACCATATATGGTATGAATTAGAATCAATAAAATTAAAAAAATGTTCATAAAGCCATCATATTTAAGTGAAATATGTATATTTAAACACATATGTATTACGATTTAAATTAAATTTCTGCATCAAATTACACTAGATATGTTTTTAAATCTTGAAATTATTTATAATGCATGTTCTCCGATTAAAATATACAAGATAGACGTTACTTTACGATTTGAACAATTACAATTTAAATTATAAATATGTGTATATAATAAATCAACACTTATATTTTCTCCCAAAAGGTTTTATTTAATTTATAATGGTCTTGATTCCTCTAGGATTTCGTGGGATGATTCCTTTATAGACCCCTCACATAACGGGCAAAATACTGTTAACCACAACTTCACCTCCTTTAAAAAAACCTTTCGCGCATTTTTTTAAACAAAAGACAATATTTAATCATCCACGTATTCTGACCAATCATGAAAGTTTTTAACTGAAATCATATGATTCTAAAAGCTTTCACTTGAAGAAGCTATAACAGCTGACATATTTGGAGCGAACAAACCGTGCGTATTTGTTTCGCTGGTTTTTTAAAGCAAAATAATGTCGTTATATATAGTTTAGTGAAACTTCCCATGTGCGTGTGTGGGGGGGGGATGGCGAAGATGTCACTGCAAACGTGCTAAGCTGTAGTAAGCTCGAATCCGCCATGTGACGTTGGATATCAGCAGAACCTCGGCGAAATGTGACTGTGGATGCACTATCGTTAGAGCTAGTAGTAGAGCTGCACTAGTGGTGATCCTCAATCATAGTCTTTTCACGAACTGAACCTTCAACCTCATGTAAGGGGGCATTCGGATTTAGGTCGGCTCTCTCAGGAGTCGTGTATTTGGTGTGTGGAGGCACTATTCTAATTTGTAAAATTTTACTTAACTCAACTGTATATATATATATATATATATATATATATATATATATATATATATATATATATATATATATATATATATATATATATATATATATATATATATATATATATATTAAAAACATTTTTATACAATTCCAACAATGTTGATTCCCCATTTGTGTTAATTTTCACACACCCACACACATATGTATATATAAATTTAATTTTAATCAAATCTCGGAGCTCATAAGTACAGAATCATGTAAATGCAACTTATATTAGGACTATATTCAGGATTATCATCAGCACGTTGTCACGGAAAACCTTTACATCGTGAAAGATGATTTGTTGAGAAATTTTATGAAAAAAGTTACTGGTTTTAGATTTATGCTCCCCAAAAAAAAAAACTAATGTTATGAAACAAATCAAAAAATGATTTGGATAATTTCTACCTTAAAATAGCAATTAAATTTGGAATGCCGATTGAGGCTTTAAATCAATTTAGATCTTATGTATCAATAGAAATTAGAAAATTAGATTTCACCGCTGAAAATAAAATTAAGTATAAAGATCTTAAATCATCAATACAAAATATCCAAAAGGACTTCGTGATTATATATGTTGATAAGGTCTATGCTAATTATGCCATAGTCTGTATTTTTTTACGGTAAAATATTTAGTAATCACATTTTAAATAATAATGCATGTCAAAAATCAATTCACAGTAATACAGAAGATGATAATCGTCTTTTGGCTTTGAACAAAAGATTGAATACTCATTTAAATAATCTTAAATATCCACGCATTTTTTAACACCAAAATTCCATAAAAGCCCTATATAATTCTGTAGTATTACTAATGGGTACAATACATAAATCACGAAGCCTGGGAAGATCTTACAATCTCTTCTTCAAAATATAACTGATAACTTACAAAACACAGCAATAATTAAAGATAGCTTAGAGATTGCGAGCGTTACTAAGGATACCTTAATTTTGTCCATGCATGGCTTTGACTTCGAGGACCATTTTAATTCTACCGATATTGATGATATGATTGGGGCTCTACAGTTAATTTATGATAAATTTGGATTATATACTTCAATGGAAAAAGAAAAATTTAATATTCTTGTTAACCTCGTATTAAAAGAATATATATATATATATATATATATATATATATATATATATATATATATATATATATATATATATATATATATATATATATATATAATATATATATATATATAATATATATATAATATATATATATATATATATATTTATATATATATTTATATATATAATACATATATATATAATATATATATTATATATCTATATCTATATCTATATATATATATATATAGATATATAAATATATCTATATATTATATACCTTCTGCTAGAAATGTTGAGCGTTTAATAGGTATTGATTAGTATAGTTCATTATCTGTAAATTTATTTTAATAATGACTAAATTAGGATTTTCTTTTAAAGTTATCATGCATTCTTACAAATCATATATTCTTTTAAGAAACCATCAACTATCTTAAATATTTAATGTGCTTCCTTTACTGAAATTATATGTTAGAGGTTTTTGGAATTTCATGGATATGTAGTGTGATTTCAAATAATAAGGACATACAAAAATAAATACTGTGAGTGTGTTTCTCCAATGCTATTTATCATATAAATCCATTCTCTACATTCGAAATATATCAGATTTGGATTGTTTCATAAATATCTTGAACCACGAGATCGGTTGTTGGTGATATGAGTAGATCCATTTCCCTACGTACTCAGAATCACAAATTATTTCATTGCTTAGGGGCTCACGCTTAAAACAGAAGCAACCAAATTTGACTGTGTATTCGCGGAGGGCCTCTTTGTGAATTATTCAGATGCATACACATGCTTTGCATTTAGTTTACCAGTATGCAGGTAGTGATCGTGAAAGGACTGGACTCATTAAACTAATCTGTGCAATTTAGTTACGGATCAGAATTTCACTTACTGTCAATGTAGCTTTGCTTCTTGGGATTGAACGAACGATCTAATGTTTAGTGAATGAACTATAGTACGAATTGACATCTTTAAGTTTATTGATGAATATACTTTCCAATTTATAAGTCAATATACGAGTAAAACGTGTTGGCTTTTTTAATGAAAAACTTGTGTGTTTCTATAATGTGAAGCGTAAGATTACAACGAAACGATATATAAGAAATAAAGTTATAGTTATTGCGACTTTTAACTATGCAATTGAAGTTGTTAGGATCTATTGCTAAAGTATTTTATAGTTTTAACCACAATAATGAGGACAACACTACCGCTGGAATTCCCTTCTGTTTATTTCCTTAGAAAATTATGGAAGATCATCTCTAAGACTCCATTAACTTTCGCAATTAAGAAATATGATTTTTTAAAGGAATCCAGGTCGTAATTTGAACAAGAACATCACGAGTTTGTATAATAATCTTTCGGCTACTGCGACGTAAAGAAAAGTTATAACATATTTATTTAAATATATTTTTTAAAATTTTTTTTAATTTGATATAGGAAATTATTGAAATCCATTATTATTACACAAATCATACTCATGTATGTTAAAAAGTTATAAATTATTTCATTGATTGTGTTTTCAAAGTAGATTTTAATATTTTTTATAACACAATTAGCTAACTGAATTACTAGACATCACAATTATTTCCAAAAGTCATTTCATTTTTCATTTAATAATAAAATTTTGTTAATCAGGATTTTTTCCCCTAAAAATATAAAACTATCAAAACCACGAGCTGGCATTAGCAATCTGTTCAAAAACGTTTTACGCGTTATTATGAATTTATATTTATTTTATATTTTAACGTAAGATGTTTACACTTTTTTCTCTGATTATATTTTCATAAAGTGATGTTTGGAAGTTAATTCATACTTAGAATATTTTTTTTAATTCCTTTCACTCTGATACTTTGTGGTTCTATTCTCCATCCAAAGTGTCGAGCATATCTGATCCTCACAAAAAAGTAAATGTCACACCCATATTTATTGTATATTACATATTTTAAGTTATATTTGTATTATTATTTTTCATTTTTATATTTGTATTCATTTAATATAACTTATATGTATTATAATAAATGCTCCCCCCGCCTGAATTATAGAACTCGAAGAAATCTTTAATTTGTGTACTCTATAACTGGAACACGTTTTGGCATTGAAGGAAATGGTCTTAATATCTTTTTTGTGGTACGTCAATGCATGCTACTATTGCGCGTTATCAGTCGTCAAATATTAGAAAAACGGGAATACCATACTCAAACCTTAATGTCATTATCGGTATGGGGATGCATAAATACAAATGTTGAACTAATTTTTGCCATGTTGCCCTCCGGGTTGCTTAAAACCATCATTATATTGTTGTCAAAATTATGGTTCCTCTGAAAAGTCAAGGCCATCCCACTTGTTTGTCCTTGTTTTGGTGTTCCAGATTCACATTTGCAGAGTATTAGTTTTACAATTAATTTCAGCAATAGACGAAAGTCAAAATTCCTATTTTAAAAACGAAAATGAAGGTTAACTCAAGAAAAATGATAAGGCATTATATTGCATACACACAAAATGAATATAAACAGTAACTATTGGAAGAGTTGAACAACTGTTATTTTTCTCGTCAGCAACTTTTACGTCTTATGGTTGCTTTTTTCATGGCACTTTAAAAAATGATGATCAGTAAAACGAAATCGAAAATGAAACTTTAAAGCATATTTGTAGAAATTAAAAAAATAACATTAATCAAGCTTCAAAATGTCTTATTTAATGTTAACCCTCTCACAAGACATCCCACGATTTCTACGGGTAATGTAGATGTCGCCAAAAACCCCACCCTTCGATTTCCGCGGGTATGCATTTTTTTCCTAATATTTAGCTGTGAAACCCGTGCTGTTCATGTTTAAATTTACATTTATTTGTATGATCTAATTCTATATTTTAAAATAAAAACTGTGTGTTTTTTGTTGTTGTTTTATGTACAATTTAACTCTAAAATTTAGATTTGAAATAAGTAAATAGAGAAATACACAGTTTTGAGCCTATGATAAAATAACTTAGCAGCGAAAGGGTTAAAGTAATTTTATGCTATGAAGTGGAAGCATATATTATATCATAAGTATTTTTCAAATATGTTGAGGGCTTTTTGTAATAAAGCATACATATTTTAACGATTGGAAACATTAAAACTATATTACAATTTTGCCTAAAAGGTTAGAAAATAAAAAAATAAAGTAGAACAAACTAAAAAATAGCTTGCGGCTTTCAAAAACTCCACTTAAATAGTAGTTCTGTTCTTAGACTCGGTTTTTACTACTTTTTTTAAAATCTTTATTCTACAATCATATTAAAGTGCTTGTAATTTGTTCGTATTAAATTGATCTTGAGAATACTTCTACTTAATAACTTTAATTTTATTTGGTATAAGCTTCGGATAGAAATAGTAAAATTATTAATATTTCTAAACCATATACACAAAAATGCCACTGAATTAGGGATAGCAAGAGTTGAGGGCATTGTGATAACTGCATATATAGCGCATACTAAGGTCGTTCTGAATTAATTGTTGGAATTGCTATTATGCGTAAACCAGTGCTTCTCAAACTTTCAATATACGTGACCCACTATTCAATCATCATTTCCATCGCCCCCTTCCGTACAATAACAATGTATTGAATTCAACAATACTATACTTTAAAGCTGAATTCGAGTTTAACCTCTTATGTGCCCCAACGTATAAAAACGTCTTGCTCAGCCAAATCATTAGTTTTCCGGACGTATATATACGTCTTTCCAAAGTACGATATTTTCTGCGCAGTGTTGTTCATAAAATTATTCCGATGGCTTTGGAATGCTATAAAAGAACCTTGATAATGCTTGCGAAGAATTTATTTATTTTAGAGGATTTGCTTATTTATTTGTTTCCCCCCTCTCAAAAAAACATCAAAATACGCTCGTCTTCGTGGTAAACTGTCGTATTGGGGAGCGAATCGCGTATCTTTTTATCGGCAAGGAATTAATTATAAACCGTACAAATTATCAAGATACGTGTTAATACAAGCCCATGGGGTTACTGATAATTATGAAAAAAACTTGTTCTTAACTTAGTATTGTTAAATTAATAATAAAATATACATTGTACAGTACCGATACATTTATAAGTGTATTATATCAGTGTAAATGTGTATTCTATGTTTTATTACATCAGAAAGTATTTTGTTTGTTTACTTAAAGTAAATTAATAATTTTTAAATAACCTTTTGTTTTCGACTTTTCAATATAGCTCGTGTCCTCCTTGTAGAGTTATCGCGCCCCACAGTTTAAGAAACGCAGGTGTAAACTATCTGAATTAGACGCCTTCTATCGCAGACAAATCGTAAGTGCCTGACGCATGGGTTATTTAATTTCTAAAATTGTCAGGCAGTTAGGATTTTCAAGGTTAAAAATGTCAAGAGTATAACAAGAATGCATGGATTGTGGACAAAAGGCTAGCGATCGGGCAAACTGCAAAGGACAATTAGCCTTGACAGTGTATGGAGGGAGACGGCCCAGGCGTATTATAGTTAGCCAGCGAAGCAAAACATTAGCTCAAATTACCACCCAGTTGAATGACGGTGCCAGTCGTATAGTCAGTAAACGTACTGTGCAACGCTCGCTTCACCGTATGGATTTCAGGAACCATCGACCTACGAGAGTACCATTGCTCAATGCTCGCCATCGGGCTGCACATCTTGCCTGGGCAAGAGAGCACAGATACTGGATTGGAGAGCACTGGAAATGAGTAGCATGGAGTGATGAGTCTCGATTCCGACATCATAACACCAACGGAGGCTGAGAATATGGCGTCAGGCTCATGAAGCCATGGATCCTGCAGGCCAGGTTGGAACTGTAGGTGGCTCAATCATGGTCTGAGTTGTTTTTTCGTGGCACTGTTTGGGATTTTTGGTGCATGTACCAACCTTCCTCAACCTTCGTATAGTTGCTGGGTGATCATCTCCGTTAATATGGTTCTGCTACCCGCACGGTAGTGGAGTTTTCCACCAAGACAAATGTGCCTCTAACAAGTCCCAGTCGGCTATTGGATGATTGGATGAGCATTCGTACGATATTTTTGTCATAAATTGGCCACCTAGAAGCCCAGACTTAAATCCTATTTCACATATTTGGGATGTTTTGGGACAAGACGTGAAAGACCATTACACAGCAAAAACGAACCTTACTGAATTATGGACATCTTTAGCCAATATTTCGCAAGTCATCGCCGTGGGACGTTTCAAGAAACTTGTTGTATATATGCTTCGCGTCTGGCAGCCGTTATCAAGGCCAGAAGAGGCCCAACTCGTTACTATGTAGGTATCCCTAATTCAGTGGGAATCCAGTGTACAATTATAATGTACTTAAATACTCAATAAGAGTTAAAAATTGATGATGCATAAATAAAAGTATATTTACTTTCTTAGAAACATATTTATCATTCCATATTTGACCTTTATAATTAAACCGTATAGCTTAATAATATATTTCTGCTGGTAGTTAATCAATACATAAGCTTAAAATGAATGATACTGCTTTAGTGCTATTACTGCATTTTAACTAAGAGTTTCACTTGATAGATAAAAGCATTGTAAAAAAAATCATACATACATTTCATGAAATGCATTTAAATTTCCGTGTTTAAATTCCACATTCCGATGTAGCGGTACAGTTTTATGTGTTTTAATATGTATTTTGAAGTATGATTTTTGTGCACAAATTTAATTATATTTTTAACTTTATAAATTAATATGTTTATTTATATATTAATTTAAATAATTAATTAACTAAAGTTTTTCAAATGCTAAATAATAAACGTTTTTCTTTCAAATTTCACTCAAATATTTGGTAAGCAATGCTTATCAAAAAGAATAAATCGAAAAAGAATTGCAGAAGCGAGAAAAGTAATAAATCTGTTTGTATAAATATTTTCACCATTTCTTAATTTTGATAGAAATATAAAGTCACCTTTTTGTAACATTTATAAATGCAAAAAGAAAAGAAAATCTGACCCGTCCTTTCTGAGAACGTAGCTTAATTTTATTGGAAAATTGGATAAACATCCATTTTGGAATACACTTTGAAACTAAGCTCGACGTGAGTTTATCGATTTAAGGTAAGGCACTTAACATAAGTCCATTTATTATCAGAATTACTTCTTTAAATACAATTACTTTATTTAAAAAAATAAAGAAAAGTTTTTGCAGAAAAGAGCAGTTTCCTATTACAATAACCATATGCTAATAAAAATTTATTTGTGGAATTTTCTCCTATCCAATTTAATTTATTTTTACGAGCTGCCAAGCTGGGTTACCATTAGTGCGTTTTCCTCTTAGTTTTAGCTTTTTCCACATTGTTTTATGGCTGCCCATTTTTTACTGATTTTAGTCACATTCAGTATTCTGCTGGATTCATAATACTTTAAAGTATATCGATTATTTTTTCGTATGAAATACATTTTAGAATTGGAAGTATAACAGAGGGATTTCAAAGTCCTAATTCTTAATAAGTAAATATACAGAAATTTCGAAAGTGTGAATTTTTAAAGGAAGGAGACACTTGAATTCGATTTTTTTAAACTAAAATTCTGATCCAATATAAATATTGTGATATATTTCTTTTCATACAAAATTTTCATACAAACACAATCACTTATTTTCAAAAAAAGAAGTTATCGGAAAAAAACAAGGACTTCCCAATCTATTTAAGGTATCCGAACACGTTGAAATGACCAAATTCGCTCAAAACAAATATTTATATTTTTATTTTGTTCAGTGGGGTTGTTTTTGTTTTACAAAACAGTAAACAGAGGTTGCCGGCCGGATCACTTACGAGAAGGCTGCCGTAGTAGCGAAAGTGTACAAGCAAATCTTGAAGCGAGTCGAAGAATCAATCTAAAAGTTCCAGAGTCTAAGAGTATGTCTTGGAATGTCTGGGATTCTTCTTTTCGTGACTCTTAAAGTGTGGAATATGTTACGCCTTCAAAAGAGACACGAGATTCAGAATCATTTCTGTTTGGACGTAGCCGGGATTACCATTCAGCCAGGCGTCTTTGTCACTTTTCGTGCGGTGAACTTAAAAGTCGGACACATTGGCGAGTGAGCTTCACCGATCATTTTTCTGCTTTGAACATAGTGAGGTCAAAGGTTGACTTACGCTTGAATTTATGCATCGGTGCTGTCCTGTCTTGGGTATCTTTCAACGCGAAATTATGTGACCATTGGGACGTTATTAGTTGTCTAACAGAAAGTCTGTCCTTTGGTGGAGACCGCCACAAGTTTCATTTAATGAATTCAAATATGCGTAGTCAAATTAGTTAGAGATTATAAAAAAACACTTGCTATAACAAACAAGAATAATTTATGAAGATAATAAATAATCATGAAAAACGCAGCGCATCACTTTTTTAAAACCTCTTTTACTAAACAAATATCCTGGTTGGTACTACTTGCTTTAGTCACGCAGACAGATAAAATTTTATCAATTCTCTTTCCCATCGAAATATTCTTTCCTAACTAGCTGTATTTAGTTTTCAATCATTTCCTTTCTGTTCAATACCAGAATTTTGTTTTTTTCAAAATTGGCAAAAAAAATCTCTATTTGTAACTATTTTATAATAAAAAAAAACTTTTTTTTAATTTTTTTAGAACAAAATTTTAATAAATTTTATTGAAACCAACTTCTGTAAATTTTAGACTATAAACTAAAATCAATGTTTCTATTTTGTCACCAGTAATTTATGATTCCAATAAAGAAAAAAATACCCTTTTAAAGAACAAACTTAACTTTTATTAAAATTATTAACTTACAAACGCACTAAAATTTGGTTAAACTACAACAACATGACGGCTTGACAAACAAGATTAAACCAACTTGCATATCAGAACTACTTAACTAACTTCAGATGCCTTTGTGGAAGATTTACTTATATTTGAATGATGTACGTTGAGATGACGTGGATCGACGATTAGGATCTGTGGATTGACACAATATAGTTTATTTTCTAAATATATTGTATATTCGCTAAAAATTTACTTTTAAAATAACATTGTTGAAGGAATTTGAGTTTCGCATTATTATTACATTTTGTAAATTTCCCTTTGATTTGATAATTTCAAAAACAAACAGACAACTACGCATATATTTATTAATAACTGTAGTTTAAATCATATTTTAATCACTAAAAAAGTATTAAGGCATCTGACTACGTTCGGAATCTTGATTTTCAAGAGCGCATAAATGGATAATTTTCATGATATTTAGTGTCACTTAGATTAGAATATATGCATAAAATTGTTTTAAGGGCATTTTGACAAAACAATTTATTTAAATACAATATTTTGGCAAAAAACTAACTTAGAATAATCTTTTTTTTTTCCAATGTTCTCTTTTTGGGAAGAATGTCTCTATTAGAATAATATTTTGCCAGTATATATCTCAGACCTCTGTACAAAGGCTCAACTAGAATTTTTGAAATATGTAATTTGAAGGGAGTTTATCTACGTATTTTGCGACAACAAAGGAGAAATTTTAAGATAAAAATGCCAATAATTATTTCAATTGGTTGTAACTCTGAAAATTGTGTGAATTTATTTTTAAAAAAATAGTTCACACAGACTCTTTGGAAAAGTCTTTACTTTATGTAAGCAAAATATTGGAAAAATAAAAGTATTTTTTATAAAAGGGGAACGTTTGGATAAAAGATTATTCTAAGTTAATTTTTTGCCAAAATATTATATTTAAATAATTATATTTTGTCAAAATGTCCTTAAAACAATTTTATGCATGTATTTTAATCTGATTGACACAAAATATCATGGAAATTATCCATTTATGCGCTTTTTTTTTAAATCACAGTTCCGATCGTAGTCGGATACCTTCAAGCAAGCTGATAAATATATATTCTTTTTTAGTTTACCTTTTTCTCTATGCAACCTAAATTGTCTCAAAATATTCAAAACATCTTATTTCGTATTCCCCTATTTGCATTACTGCTAATCTTAAGAACAGTTGAATAAACAGTAACAGCTACAAAAAAATTTCTAATTTTTATTTTATATCCAAAAATTTTTAAACCAAATTTAATCTTGTAAGATCATTTATGAGACTAATATTAAAATTGCGTTTAAATCGGTAAAATGAATGAATACGTGTGATGCTAATATTCAATAAAATATATTCTATTTCTGAAGTAAATTCAATAGTATACTTAATTGTCCTAATTGAAATTTTAAATTTTATGACATAAATCTTGTGTTTGTCTGACATAAAATAAGCAATTTCGTTTCAGATATGCTGGATTCTATTTTTTCGACCCTCAAAGGCAGAAGTAGTGATTAAAACCAAAAACTGCTACTACAACGTAGGTAACTCACTTGTTTAAATTTTAACTACTCTCTAGTACTATCTATCACCTTCAGACGCAACTTGATACTATTAGGAATATATATATATATATATATATATATATATATATATATATATATATATATATATATATATATATATATATATATTTATATATATATTTAAATTGAAATCCTATTTATTTTTCACTTTCATTATTCGCAAGAAAACTACAAACATGGTTCTTGAAATAAATTTTCTTAGAAAACATCCAATACATTTGTACTCGGATTCCATTTTCAATACTGCCGAGAATTTCGTGGAAGAAGGGACTGGAGATATAAAATTTCAATACTTTTATTGAATCCCACCAAAGTTTCTGCAGTTTTTAGACCCAATGTTATATAAACATTTCAAAATACTCAGAAAGTATTTATTTCAAACAGAAAGCTTCAGTAACATGTTACACTTGCACCCTAATCTTAAAGAAATGCATTAACTGCCTGTTATGATGATTTAAGTTAGCTAGGACAATTTTTAAAAAAAAAAAATTAGAGAATGGCATTCAATGTAAAGGTATGCAAACTTATTTGCGAGCTGGATATATTTTAATCAAACTGGATATACTGAAGTTCAGAAGTTTTGTAAATTGAAGGCTCCCTTCTGAAAAAATGTCAGCAAGTCTCTGGGATCAGTGATTACCAGGTCAGCTGAATTTGCAGTATTTACTTAAATATGGATGTCAAAATGAGATTTTGGATATTACCCCATGATCTGTGTCTTTTTGTAATATTTTCATTTGTGATTTGTTTAAAAATGATTTAATGAATTAATATATATATATTTTATTTAATATATATATATATATATATATATATATATATATATATATATATATATATATATATATATATATATATATATATATATATATATATATATATATATGCAATAAATCTGGTCTGGTAAGTTACAGGTAGTGTTGGACGGTGGTTAGATAGGGTGGTGGTTTGTTGATAAACAGAAAACCTTTAAGATTGCTTTAAATCTTCTTTTATTCAAGACCAGATACTTACAATTTAATATATTTTAGAATAATTAAATAAATGGGACGCACAGATGCACATAGAAGGAGTGGTAAGCGGCAGCATAAATTTACAGGCCGAACACAGATACAAAAAGAATGTGCGCAAAATAATTTTCATTCCGGCTGTGAAGATCGCGTTACTCCGTTCTAACAAGAGATATGGTTGGTTAGAACGGGTGGGAGCGAGGTTTCTGATGCAATGTCACTATTCGATTGCGATTAAGATTAACGCATTAGTCCTGAATCAAAGGATTAAAAGTTATTTAAAGAAGATTATTTTAAAGGAGTTTATTAAAAGGATATAAAAGAGGCAATTATTATGCATTTCTCCCCTCCGCAAGACGCGTGTCTGCGCAGGTCCCTACGCACACACCCGTATTTCTCTCTCTCTCTCTCTCTCTCTCTCTCTTACAGATATATTACATTTAAAAATTATTATTTTAATATATATATATATATATATATATATATATATATATTCCTTACATGGTCTTTTTTTGGCGAATTTTGAAATAAAACGCTTTACCAGTATATTCTTTTACACGAATATTTTGTTCTAGCACAAATCCTACCATATATATATATATATGTTTGGAAATACTAGAAATACCCTAATTTTATAATTATTCATTTTTTTACTTCATTGTACTTTAACTTGGGCACAGCATTTTGTTCTTCATTATAATCGGATTTTGTATTAAAGTGTTGAGTTCGTAGTATGCAATAAACAATTTCAATAAAGATCCAAAACATGTAATTAAAATTTAAATTATTTTTTATTTAATGGTGATACATGAGATATAATTTGTGTTATGATAATTTTTTTCTATTAAAGGCCGTTAGTAATTAACGAAGTTCTTCATTTGAATCAAAGGCGACTGTTGTGCTAGATTTATCTAACACATCTGCTGATGATAGAATTTGTTACCCAGTTCGTAATAAAAGTACACTCTTGTTGTCAAATAGTACTTAATAGTTTTTAGTTAATCCTTTTGTCCCTAGTTTCGATTTCAGTTTTTATATGTAACATGGATTTACACATTAGATTTTCATTACACCTTAATTAAAATTTTTTTGTTATGAAATGTAGTAAACAATTGTCGTTTTTACTTAATAACTATGTAACGCGTATTTCCTCATTGCTTTTTTTGCACTGATTTCTAAGAAACATACCTACCGTGTAAAAAAGAGGTTGGATATGTATATTAGATTTGTGCATCGGAAACTTCTGTTTGCGCTCCTGTTACAAGTTTCAAAGAGTACTTGATGCATTGACACATATTTGGGTACATACATATTTTATGCCATGGAATGTATACATTCTGACGCAGCAAATGAGCTAAAATGAAGATGATTCATTTTAGTATTAAGTGTGACGATATCGTGTACCTATAGTAACAGATAATAGTAGCGGGCAGAAATGTATTGGAAGTGTTTGGTGAAGAAATAATTTCTAATAGCACATGCAGAAAATTGCTCGAACAATTTGAAATAGGATATATCAACTTTGAACTCATTAAAGGAACTGCAATAGGGGTAAACATAACATATATATGCTTTCTCTTTCGATAGCTTTATTTTACACGGAATTTAGCAATAATTTTCTCTACAGTCCTCATTTCCGTGTTATATTTGCTAAACTTATGTAAAGCAAAAGTTTTTAAAAAATCATAAATTATTCATACAGAATACTGCAAATATAATGAAAATGTTTCCAGATAGATAATTATCAAACTACAGTTCAATCAACCAACCTTTGAATAATGTCTAGTTGAGTTAATTAACTATCCGATATCGCCAACTACGTTTCTGGGTCTCATAAAAGGGTCAAATTCACAACTCAGGTATATAATTTTTTCGTGCACATAGTCCATCAATATTCGTATTGATTTTATCCACACATGAGTCTCAAATGTTCCATTTGATAATTTATTACAGCCGACATTTTATGTAAGAGTTTTAAAATTCGAGTGATTAATAATCCTTATTTTAAACATTTCAAAAAAGAAATATGTTCCCTGGAAGATTTCCTAAACTTTTCTCATATTGCTCTTTCAATGCAAGATATTCAGTGAATATATTTTATATTTAATTTAGAAGAAACAATAATATAAATGCATCGCTTTTAATAGTTTTAATAATAATTAATAAAATATAGTAAAAAATTAACAATTTCTAAATTAAATAATAAATCATTTTTATAATATGAATTATATATTTAAATTATTTTAACTCTCAAGAATGCTAAAAAATCTTAATTCGTTTTATATAATTGACGAAGAAATTTCTGTTGAAAGACCTTTCAAACGCATTCATTATAGAAGTTTTCTAAATAATGATTATTTGTTTTGAGCGCAATATTCTTATACGCATTCAAAGATTTGAAATTGATTTAATATTATTTTGGATGAAAAATATACATTAACTATGTGCCGCATGACCCTACCTCTAAAAACTATTATGACTAGTCTATTATGATTGGTAAGTAATCATTATTTGGGAAAAAAACAAAACAAATATTTCTCGAAAACATGTTTTGTATTCAATACGCATAGGAGTATGAATGGATAAAAGAAATTTGCAGCTTAAATCGCAAAAAAATGAAGTAAAATTAGAACATAATGGTTTTTGTTCGCTAATTGTGATTCCTTCTTGTTTTTAATAGTCAATAGTAAATGGAGATGTTAATGGATTCGGTGTAATGCCATGGAAAGAGTTTCCAAAATGTTGGGCTATAAATCACGTACTTGGAAGAATAATATATTTCTCAGATACTTGCAGTTGGTTGTATACTTATATATGAGCTTTGTTCATGCAAAATGGAACTCTATTCACTCATAAAACAAATAAAATAACGAATCTGAGTACTTCTCAAGCACTTCTCTTTTAAGTTTATGTTAAAAATAATTGAAATAAAATTTTTATATTACAAAACTTATAAAATAAAAAGTCTGAAAATATTTGCAAAACTTTATCTTTGAATTTTTTTGAGAAATAAAATAAGTTGTAGCAATAGACAATAAAAAATGATGCTTCTTTCATTATTGTAAGGAATTCTTTAGTTGCTTCCATTGAATTATTACGTTAAATTAAGAAAAAAGAAAATTTCAAGTTTGTCACGATGTATCTTAACGACGTTTTACAAATAATTTTATAACACATTTGCATTGTATAAATTTAATTGATCATGATTTAGCTTTCTTAAATTCAACATTTGATAGTATATTAGAAACTCAATTATATGTTCTTAATCTAGTCCCCTTATAAATTTCAGCAAATCATATAATTCATTATACATATCTTCACATATTGTTTTGAAAATTGCCCCAAGTTCAGTAATATTACAGTATCTGAATTTAATTTCTGAAATCTCGAGCAATTTCGGAAATTGTATATTATCAATTGTAGGACAATGTGATAAAACAGCAGAAAAATAGATAAAATTATTTAAAACTTTTGAAGTACATTAATTTTTATCCCTTTACTTTCGTAATATGAGCATCATGTGAATTAGTTCTTTCTTAAAGTAAAGAAATAAACCTTCATGAGAGCTATGTTTTTGCTAATCAAATAAGTAGAACTACTGCTTTAATACGATATATTGAAAATTATGTAAATATATACATACGCACACACACACACACACACACACACACACACATATATATATATATATATATATATATATATATATATATATATATATATATATATATATATATACGTTAAAGCTCTAGAAATAAGTTTCGTAGGTAAAGTGAAAGTGGTCAAGGAAAAAAAACACTATAATTGGACACTAGTGAAAGAAATCGCAATAAGAATATACATTCGTTACTGACTGACTTAATGACGGAAGGAGGGTCAGCGTAAGAAGAATGACGCATACATATAACCCAGAAGTAGAGAGAGAGAGAGACAATGGACTGTCTTACCCGAGGTAATTCGAGTACAAATCAAGTTAACAGACAGACGTGTTCTGGCAAAGCAGTCACCTATGGAGATACGTGTGACCACATAAACGGACAAGGGGGACTAGTGTGTCCGTCATCCATGGATGCCTGCAGATCATGTATGAAAATGTCATGTTTGGTCTAATGGTTGGCCGCTGGAGCTGCACGTTTGGTAAAAAAAGCTTGAGTGTTTAAGATAAAAGTCGAACTAGATATACCTCCATATTCATGAAAGAAAACAGCATTGCAGGCTTTCCGACATCGCAGAGCACAAAGTTTTACCAGGATGGTTTCATCAAACTATTACACGCTACGAAATGGCAGTGGTAACTATGTCGAAAAATAATGCATGATGTATATTTCACGATACAATGTTGTATTTTTTTCTATAGAAAAGTGTATATATACATATATAAATATATGTGGATTTAAAGATGTGTGAATCATCTTTGGTGTTCGATGGTTCACTTATATTATGCACTTTTAGGATTTTTATATTATAATGTATTTCGGAATGCGAATGCGATGGCGAATAGTTTAATTTTTCAAGTATAATGATTTAATTTTAACTTTTTAACTTTTGATTTTTAAATTTTTAAAATTTTTGAAATTTGGATATTTCCGATTAACTTACCAAGTTGCAATAGGGGTAAAGTTGGCGCCATCAAACTAGTTTAACCCCACTTATCGGTCCTAAGTCCAAGGTTGCACTTGGATATTTTATAATTTTTTTTTTTATAATTTTTTTAATTTTGTTTGAAAACGATGGAATTTTATCTTTTATATTCGCCATTGATATTCTGAAATGGGATTTGGTATTATAAGATTCGTATATTTCAACTTTTCAATTTTTCAATTGATTATTGTGATTGATTGTTAATGATTGAATTTATATATTTAAATATATATAATAAAGAAACTTTTCTAAAATTTGAGAAAACAACTTTCCGTCTTAGCATTCATTTTACTACAGTTCCATACCAAACTTATTTCAAGTATTGTTAAGCTGTAAAACATTTATATATTGGAATAGTTAACACATTTAATGAAGAGAAACTATTATACTAAGAAAGGTATTATAATAGAAAACTATATAATTGGTTGCATACTCTTATGAGATTTCTTCTAGTTAAAGGATTTCCTATTTCCTTTCGTTAGACGCAGACACCTTTCTCCTGTGAGTAACAATTAAATTCCAATAAAATACTTTCCTGAAACTAAATTATGTCACTCTATGTATTCAAGCTTTCTCCTTCTAAGTTAAGTGCAGTTCCCTTATAGGAATATAACTTGAATTGCAGAATTAATTACTGCTTCAGACGCTGGAGAAAGTTTTGTGGTATTGTTCCGAAAGACGGAAAGTCGCTAAATGGTTGCGTCGCGTGCAGTATCAGGTGGGGTAGTAAATTGATCTACCTCATAGTGGGAGAAAATTAACCTTTGTTTCCTGTCGTTGTCACATGTGGATTTGTTTGTAAGTTGTCATAAAATGAATAAGGGAGGCTTTCATGCGTTGCTGTTGGTTTGGTGAACGTGCCATGCATTTATAGGTGCATACTTCACGATGAAATGTATTCAATAGTACTTTTTTCTTACAGAGGTTATTTACGAAGTATATATATATTTTAATTTCTTGATATTGAAATTTGATGTAGGTTATGACATTATTCGTAGAATTAAATACCTTTTATGCGGTAAATAGTATTTTATATTCTTAAATGTAGAATAGAGTGAATTGGATTTTTTTTCTTTTTTCTTTTTGAAAATTTCAATGTAGATTAAAGCCGAAAAAATGCTCTTTGGTATGGAGATGAAGGAATAAATACAATAAAAAATTAATTTTCATGTTAAGTACTACAACAAGAGAAAAAATTTTAGGTACAAACTTATTTTTGGTACAAAGTTATTATTTGCTAAGGAAAACATGTATTTTTTTTTCAAATTTATTGAGAGGAGTGAGTGATAAATAGTTGTACAGACGTCGTACTATAAAGAGGAACAAGGGCTACTGGTGTCAGACCTCGTAATTTTGAACCATGGTCAAGTGGGGAGAACGACAACTGTAATGGTACTCCCTTCTCCTAACCTGCACTCCACACCAACATGAAGATTTTGAGCCTCAACATATTTATCTTGCATCGGTAGCATGGCATGCCTTCAGTGGTACTAGGATCAAACTCATGACACACCAACCAAGATTTTATTATCTTGACCACTAGACTACCGTGGCTACTTATTGAGATAAGAGGACATATATTAATCAGCTTCAGGAAGAAAAAAATTCCGTACACGTAGCAGCTTCTTTAGTTTATTAAATTTAAAATAACATAATTATGATATTAGAGTGTGTGACAAAAGGAAAGTCGGATAAAAGCTGCAAAAGGGCTGATCCGACGGTGTGAGGAGAAAGTTGAGGCCATGAACTGTTGCAATGTGCATTGTACTATTCTCACTACTCAAACAGTACACACTTATTAATAATCATCACTTTTAATAATTTATGCTGCAGAAAAGTATTTTTTTCTTGAATCTAAAATCAAATCATCAAAATTAAGACTACCATTTTTTCGAAAATTTACCCCCTTAGGGGCAATATTAAATATTGAAATTATTTTTTTTAATTATTTTTTTCCTAATCACCATCCCACAGAACATCTATTCCATATAGGTAGATTCCGAATAACATTTTTTTTCCTCCATGTAACCGCTATCCACCCTGATGTATAAGTTATATATGTCCCAATCTGCTTTGTCAGTTTTTAATCATCGATTTTGTTTTCTAATAAAATGCATATGTGAAGCAAAAACAAGTAATATAAAAGTATTTTTTCCTACTTTGAATGGATGAATAGAAATTATTTTATTAGCGATTGAAAAATTGAACAAAATATATAAACATAGCATGATTATTTGAAGGAAGTATTTACCAAAAAACTTACTTAGTTAGCATTCCTTGCTTAAAGCTTTCTTTGTATTCAGTTAAAAGCAAGTAATATGTATTTAAAAAAAGGTCAATTCCAAATTTGAATGCATGAATAGAAAATATTTTACTAACGATTGAAAAGTTGAATAAGATATATAGGGCAAAAGTGATCTAATAGTAGGTATAGAAAAAAAGAGCATGAATTGTCTGCATTGTTGTAACAATGCACACCCGGTTTGCTAGTTTGGCTAAAAAATGATTTTCGACGCCAACTTTTGTCATTATTTTAACAGTTACATTGTTATGACAATAAAGACGAATCTAAGTTGGCGTCGAAAACCGGTAATTGATATAACTTTAATTAATGAATTAATATTTGAAAATCTGTATTAACATCAAGTGTAACCTATTACAAGTTAAAATAAATATTTGAACTAGATTGGGTGAACAAAAGGTATTTCATTAACGATTGAAAATTTGAGCAACATATATATATATATATATATATATATATATATATATATATATATATATATATATATATATGCGAAATATATAGAGAGAAAGTGAGCTAATAGAGTCGGAATTGAAAAAGCAAAGCACATTTATCATTTATCCTCATTAAAAGCTTATTGTTATAAACTTAAATAGCAGTTCCTGGACTTTGTAAAGTCTCGTTTATTTATTTCAAAAATCTGTTAAGTATATTTGAATTTGATTTTGGAATCTACTCTATATGTATTTACTGTGTATTGATTTTAAGTGACCAGAACAATTATTCAGCTGTCCCTGTAAGCTTGTGTGGTCTTTTTTATTCGAGATTATTAGTTTAGTTTACAATAAATCTCTCCAATTTATTATTTTCAACTCCATTGAAATTTCAATTTGGTCAATTTATGATTTTCATTATATCTCATTGTTTCACTTTGAAACTCCTCCATTTCATTGATTCCACCGAATAATGACAGTTTTAAAATATTGATTTTGAAAGGATCGTTGGCGAGATATGTATATTTTTATTTCAATCGTTTGCTCAAATGATAAGTTCACAGCAAGAACTGGAAGGTAAAAATATTTCCTCTTAAGTAGAAAACTTTTAAGAAATCGGGAACTGATATCGAATTTAATGCCATAATATAATAAGTACATAACTATTTTAAAAGTATAAGTACACAGTTATATTTTAAGTTGTAAAAAATATATTAAAATGTAATAAATCATTAATACACACACACACAAGCAAAATAAATAACAAAAAATGTTTTAGTTAAAACATTTTTTGTTCTAAATCCAGAAAAAAGCTCCAGCTTTAAATTTTTAAATACATTGAGATAAGTATGTTTTCTTATTCTCCGGTTCAGTGTCATACTTATATTGGGAAAAAAATTCTAGCTTAGAAAAGGATTGTGTGTGTATTAGAAAGAGTAAACTATTAATTATTCCAAATTGTTTACATAATTTTGTCTCTTTAACTCTTTCATTGGAAAAAAATTAATTGAGCCTCTTACGGAAAAAATTGTCACATACCTTTTCTCTAAAGAACAACGCCAATGTTTAATGCTATTTCAACTGATTCTATTATTTGAAATAAGAATTAACCAGATGGTAAAGGCATGCACTATGTAATGGATACCAGCGCATTGTCGGAATCGATCTAAACGAGACTAAAAATGGCTAAAATGGTTAAACTTGGCTAAAAATGGAAGGAATCTCAACCACTCAATTTCGGTCACGCTTGAAGATGCTAATGTCAGTGCCAGATATAGACTCAAAAAATTGTGAGAGAAGGTCAGATATGTAGTAAAATTGATGCAAACAGAGACAGTACAAAGACCATTACTAGTTTGAGAGTCCGTTATTTCGGAGGTATGAAAGTTAATAAGATGGAACCAGATCATATAGAACTTCTAGAAACTGCCGTGAAACGGAATTTTCTCCAGAACATATTTTGACCTGTCCAACTATACTTGTAGCTATTTAAACCTTGGGGGAATTTTCTTTCCAGGGAGAGCTGTACAGTGAAAAGATTGTGGAACTGTCAGAATATATGATTCCCGCACATGAATCCATTTGACTTTTTCAAAGTCATCAGCCAATCAATAATATATAATATTTATAAAATGAAATTCTATATCAAATTACTTTTCATTTAGAATAAAATTTATGTTAACCATGTTTCTCTCACTCAATTTTCTAAATCTCTTAAATGTGCAGGAATTTCATGGAAGCAATATTTGCAGAGTGTATTTTAAAGCAATAGTTTTATAAAATTTTCTTCACGAATATCAAATAAAAGACTTTCAAAATTTTGAAGATTTATTTTTTTAAACTGAGGCACTCTACTTATAGAGCAAAAATGACTTATGGATACATTATAAAGAAGTACTAACGATATTTTATCTTCACGATACATGGGCACTACATAGAACAATAATTTCTTAAAATACAATCCTCCGTTCCTAAAATTTGTTCTTCTTTCAGGGAAATTATATTTTACAATCTTCAAATACTTACATAACTTTCGAAAATATATATCGTTAATGTGTTTGTAAACTATCGTTTTTTTCTACTAATAGTATGGTAGACTTGTTTTCCGTAAAAATAGGAGTCGGTCTATTCATTGGCTTTTTTCCTAACACATTATCAATGAGTAATGTTTCTGTCGATGCAATCAGTTGGATCTCCTAAGTGTTTTTCTTCCTCTCTATAGTATGAAAAATTACAAGGAATAAAAAATCTCTTTCTTTGACTTTGCTGATAAATACTTGCTCTAATTTTCAGGTATAGAGCATCTGGGTTGGTAAGTACCGTAATATATCATTCTGGAATATATCTTAAATCGTTGATTAAGATGGTGATGGTTAAAAGAAGAAAAAAAAAAGTTACGTACAAGATAAAAAATGGATTACCTGCCATACTGAGCTTGATCTTTTAATATTCTGGTGATTTATTAAGTTCCTCAAATAACTGATGATGCAGTTTAAATGTGACACTTTTATATATATATAATTATTTTTTTTAAATTTTTATTACACAATACTTTCAAGTAAATTCCTCAGAAACCTATGTGTTGAATAAATTTAAAACTTCTAAACTAAAAGAAACCCTAGAATTAAGAATGGTATCCACTCATTGCTTTAAAAACATTTTACTGTACTAATTATATCAAAAACTGATCTTTGAGTTAATCAAAATGACATTTTTTACCACGCGATTTAAAAGCATTTTTCCCATTACTTGTCTCACTTTTTATAAGAATTGTTTCACTAACATATCCCTGGAGTTGTACTAAATAAGTAGAAGAGCCATAGATTCGTTAAAAATAAGTCCCATGCTCCATATCCGTATACTTAAATATCAAACAGACTGATATGTGTTAAATTATTTGTAGCTCAAACTATGAAATGGACGAGGATTAAAAATTGCCCACTCATATGCTATCCCCGTCATATGAGACTCAATCAACTCAAATTACTAAGCCCATTTCAACAGTAATCGTGTTGATTGCAATGATAATATAATAAATCCTTCCAGCAATTTAAACTCTTCAGATAAACTCCAAAAGATAAATTTCCTTTCTGAAAGGATTAGTCTTTATATAATTGTGTAAAATTATACTATCAGATTTAAAGAGTTAATTAAAACTCTTTTTTTTCCATATTTATTTAGTTTGTTCACATTTAGCGATATATAAATTTTCAATTGAAATTTGAAGTAAATACAATTGAGACAGTTTACACTCAATTCTGCATGGCTAAGAGAGAGAGACGGTTATTAATTGAACAAAATAACTCAGCACATGAATAATGAGGATCGATTTCATAATTTTGAATGATGAGATTGACACTGGAATTAGTACTCACTAGGACTTTCATGTATCATTAGTAAGACAGAATATTGTGTGAATTTTTTTAAAAAATATTTATAAATGCTATTTTTATTATTAATCATATCACAGCAGCCGGTGAGGGGCCACTTTTGTGAAGTACTTTTACTTTATTTTATATACTTCCCCCTATTCTGTGAAAAACTTAGGGGAGAGACACTTATTTGAAACCATTTTGTATATGTATTTTGTTCTGTATATAAATAAATTATCTTCTCGGAGGGTTGGTTCAAAGCTGAAAATCCTTTGAATGAGCTTGGTTCTCTCGAGTAAGTAAGTAATTACCCATTCTCTGAACTCCCATAGAAGGTTTTTGATCCTCGGCTTCTTGAATATGCATCATTCCATCTTTACTAGAGGGATCTATTCGCGCTTTTCATATTAATACTCTTGGATAATCTTTGGGCTATAAATTCGCGTTATTACAACAAGCCCTTCGGAAGAAGAGAATCATGATGTTTAAATTTATTATATATATTGTGAAGGTTTTCTAGCTTGAGGGAGTTGGGGAGAAGATACACTAGAGTCAGATGATATTGCTACTGAAGGTATAAAATTAGAATTATAGTGATTTGATTTTTATTAGGAGGAAACCTTAAAATGACGATTGTTTACTAGGATTGATTTGATATAAGATTAAATCGGATGAAAGGTTAGATAGTGTATAAAGGTAAGGATCAAGTTTGATAGTATCCTAATCATTCGTGTTTTACCGTCGTTGTTCCACTTTCGCCGGTAGCATTGATGCATTATATTACTATTATCAGTTGAAATTGTTTCTGTTATTTGTGTGGTAAATAAACAGATTAATTGGTTCATGTCAAGTGTATCTTCTCTACCTCCTACACATCTAAGTGCCCGAGAGAAAGGTCCAAGTCTCTCACAAGAACATAGCATTTATCTAAACTAAACGCAGTGATACAACCGCCCAAGAAGGGCCAAATCCTACTGTGCTCATCTCAGTTTTCATTATATCGGGCACTGAGTAACTTCAGTAGATGTTCTTGTGTCTGGTAAGTCTAACGCAAAACCACCAGTGTTTATTTTCAACTCAAGTTTCGTACTGAATCATCGACCCTTTGAAGGGATGACTGGCTGAGTACACCTTGACCAGCCAGGGATTTGAACACTGGATCTGTAGCGTGGAAGTGAGATACGCTACTACTCAGCCATTGGGCTTCAAGAACATAGCCTTACACGTAACTAATTTAAAACTCTAATAGAACATTAACAAATGTATTCCAAACACGCATTTCTTTTTAATTGCAAAAATCTCTCGCAGAAATAGTTTACTTATAACACATGAAGAACAAGGTTGTCAAATTTTTCTTCCACAGATAATACAATGAATATTCCATAACACTTTCCACGCACACATAAAAATACAACTTTCAGAACTGTCTACTACTACTTTCATGCTGCACGTATTTTTAGAAAACATTTCCTTCCAGAGGAGTCCATTTGAAAATTTATTTTTCAGCTGACGGATAAAATTGCAAATGCTTTCGCTTTTCCGACATTCAATTAAAATTCCGCAATGTTGAGTAAATAGTAAAGAAATAATTCATTCATATCATTTTTCATAACGGAGCAAATGCTTTTTATTCATGAAAATTCTTTTATTCATGGATTTGGGAGTCAGCATCACAAAAAAAGTTTTAAATTAAGGTAAAGTGTACTTTTTTTTAAAGTTACACTTGAGTTTTTTTTTATCATTTACGAGGAAGGAAATACATATCCGCTTTTCCACTTCTTTATTTTCTAATAAAGAACATCTCTCTGTTCCTCCTTTTACTTTTTAGAATTCATCAAGAACTTTTCTTCTCTTTATTGCTAATTGCGTATGTCTGTTATTTGAAGATGATTTGAGATTTCATACGAGTAACCATTACCTAAGACTCGACCGAAAAATGCATTATTAGAATGAAAATTTTGACGTATATGTATATCCTTCGCTCTCAGTTGGAAAATATATTTAAAGTACACAATTAGATAGAAGAAATTCCAAAAAGTAAAAATACTTACATTATTTTTAAAGTTTTGCTTTGGATATTTTTTAGAAAAAAATATTATTTTCCATGAGTACATTGTGTCCTACAAAACATAAATACGTTTAAAATTGTATTCTATATTATACATATCCATATGTATGGTAAATATGATGACTTAATGCTATAAAATATGTTTAATACTTAAAATTCTGTGCATGGCGCGTTTCAAAACAAAATGTCATTCCTGCATAGATATGAATGATTTTAGTTCTAATTTTTCAGCAATATATATATATATATATATATATATATATATATATATATATATATATATATATATATATATATATATATATATATATATATATATATATATATATATATATATATATATATATACACATATATGACATGTTTCGAGTCAGAATCAGTCTTAATTTTTAAAAAGAATCTTTATTCTATGATTTCTCGATACCATCTGGCGTTGAAAGAAAAGGAACACCAAAGGGAAATCTAAGTGATGTTACCACTTAAGCTCAGATGTGAGAAGCACCTCTGATTTTATGAGTGTACTTGAAAGTTAATGATGTCATATAGGGGTATTAAATATAATGATCTGGGATCAGAGATGTTTAGTGGTTAGGCCATATGTTTCCGATAAATAATTGGGTGTATTACTTAATACTTGAAGATGTAATGAAAAATAAAAGGAATGTGCCATATAGGGAATTTAATTTTAAATCTAATTTAATTATCCTTACATATGTAGGGAAAAAAATGAAACAGTATATATGTAGTAAAATTAGATGTCTTAAATTTACATGCCTTTTCCCTATCAAAAATATTTCAACATTAATGAAATATAGAACTGTATGAAATTTTTGTACTTAAAAAGTGGGTATTAAAGCCAACTTTAACTTTCTCAGCAAATATTTGCTATAAAAAATTCTGAAATTACCTATATTATCCTGAAACGGTGATTACCATTTCTCTCTTTCTAAATGATTTTAGAGAATTTGACATAAATTAACTACTTGTATTTGAATCTATTGATCACGATATACACTCTGTCGCAAAAAAAAATATATGCACCCAGAAGAAATTGAGCTACATTCACGAAATTTGGTATGCATGTAGTGTATATGAAAATAAACAAATCATTAAAAATTCAGAACAAAATATCATTTTACTAAGCGGTTACAACTTGAAAAAGGTTAAAAATCAGTAAGTAGTAAAGCCACCTCTGGCAGCTATACAAGCCGAAACTCGGCGTGGCATCGATTCAATTAGATCACTTATGACCCCCTGTGGAAGGTCCTGCCATAGTCTTAATTCTCCTGTCCAGTTAATTCTCCTGTATCTCGGGACGGCTGCAGTTGCCTTCCCAGCGCGTCCCAGACATGCTCTATTGGCGAAAGATCTGGTGACCTGGCAAGTCATGGTAGGACGTCATATCCTTGAAGACATTGTTGGGAGAGTCGCGCAGTATGTGGACGAGCATTATCTTGTTGATAAATGGCACCTGGGCGACTTGATAGCATGGGTAGCACAATCGGCGTTAAAATATCTTCCACGTATCTGCGAGCTGTCAAAGTGCCTTGAAGGACCACTAAAGATGATCGTGTGTCCCAAGAAATTGCTCCCCACATTGTCACACCTTGTGAAATTGCTGTATGCCGCTCGACAATAAATGCCGGATCGGACCGCTGGCCGGTGCGCCTCCAGACACGTGTGCGGTGGTCATCAGCACTGAGACTGAATCGGGATTCATCACTGAAGATGACACGTCTCCAGTCTGTCACACTCCAAGTTGCCCGAGGTCGGCAAAAATCCAGTCGACACTGCCTATGATGTGGGGTCAGTGGTAAGCGTCTTAGCGGACGTCGGCTCCTCAAGCCAACTTCGGTCAGTCGTCTCCTTATGGTTTCTCTTGATGGCACTGGATGTCTGGAAGGAGGTAAGTGGCATTGAATCGATGCTAGTGACGTTGTTGGTGCCGAAGTGGCCACTCTTCTGATTGCACGATCCTCGCGATCATTTGTGTTCCTGGGACGTCCTGACCCTCCGCGACGGTACACTCTACCTTCTGTGATCCACTTTTGCCAACACCGAGCAACTACCATATCGCTCCGACCGAGGTGGCGGCCGATACGTCTATTCGACCAACCTGCTTCTCTGAGGCCTATTATACGGCCCCTATCAAAGTCCGTCAGCTGCTCGTACTGCCGCCGGTTACGTCTTAGAGGCATCCTAAGTATCAATATCGTCTATCAAAGTCATCAGTTTCGTTTGGATAGCCGTACGGCGCTCGTACTCATGCTTTTAAACTCTCCCAGTTGCGCAACTAATATGCGCATAGCACACTTAGCCTTGTCTCATTGGCTTCGAAATTTTAATCATTTGCATATCTCTTATCAGACTACATTCTTGCCGAGTTTCGTGATTGTAACTTGATTTCTTCTGGGTGCATATATTTTTTTGCGACAGAGTGTATATTCTCTGATTTTATTTTTAAGAAGAATCAGTACATTTTTAACTTAGTATTTTTATTGTTTAAAAGATGATTTTTAAATATTTTTGAAACGTAATTTGAAGTGTTAGAGAAAATTTAAATGAATACATGTTGAAATTTGACAATTATGACGCTTTGTGCGATAGAAAATGGAAATGTTGAAAGTGACTTCCTCTTTTAGTGCAATATAAAGGACAGGCATACATAATTTAACTAACCATAGAATCACTTCCATAGATACAAAATCCTATGCCATATATCAGGATAAATTTCAATATGTTGGTCATGTTCAGAAACGCATGAGTATTAGATAAACTTTATAAATATTGGCAAGACTTAAGTAAAAAAAAGAATTATAAGTGGCACAATAATCATCTTTCAAATTAGTAGGCAAATTTGCAAGGTACTTTGAGGATGTTGTACTACAAAATAAAAAATCCCTAAATGATGTGTGTAAGGCATTATCGTTCAACAGAAGAAGAACCGATTCATTAGTTCTACTGGGTTAGTTCTATTTTACGATGTAATTATTAGATGGGAAAAATCCACTGAAAGTACTTCACACAAAAATAAAAATGGTGTTGTGCCTATTACTATTATCGTGCAATAAAACCCATATTTCCAGAGTTATCTTCGTCTAAACTGTTGAAAATTGCTTAGTGTAAAACTTCGGGATTCAAATGAGTATTTTAATTCTAATAATAAGCTATAGATCTAGCTGTCTCTCTATAGAATAAGCTGCCTCAACTAATAGCTGAAATTGCTATATATGATTCAACAGTGGCATATAATGTTGGAATGACGATCATAAATTAGGGTCTGGGTTCTAAATTAGAGAGCATGTTTTTTTATTATTATTTATGCTTTTCAGGCTGGAAAATCAGGGATAAAGGCAGAAATTCTGTCAATACCTTCAACATTAAATGCCGAGAAGATTATGAGCATTAGAAAAAATTAGATATGAAAAAGGACTTACAAATCTTCACTTATTTTACATATTAGAAATGTAAAATATGTTTGTATATATATATAATTGCGGTTTACCTTAAATAATATAATAATAATTATTTAAATTTGGTTTTCTCTTTTTTAATTTTTATATTTTCCCACAAATAAAAAGTAAAAGTTCTGATTGATGAGTTCTAATATTTTACTAGGGCATTGAACTTGCAAATCTCTAATCTGTGACCCACGGTTTACTTGAGGGAATAAAGCAGATCTCCTTTCAAGGCATGATAAATACTAAAAAAAAAATTCTAGTTTAGAATTGTATGGTATTTCAAAATAATTTTTTCAAATATGAGATGTATTTAAAATAAAAGATTTTAACAATAAAAAGACAATATTTCGGTATAATTTGGTATACTTTGTTGTACATGCATCGAACCTTACCTTGCGATCAACAGAAGGTAAACTTATTTGTTATTTCTATTTTAGTGTTCATATTTTAGGTTATTTAAGTAATTACATTGTCATTCAATAGTAAATAAATCAGTTAATATTTTATATATTTTACTTTATTGTATAATTTGTAAAAACACCGCTTTATAAAATGGGAAAAATTTTTGATTTTCGATAAATCAAAAATATTTATTAAAATACTAAAAAAAATTATTTCTGAATCACTTCTACTTTTTTACATAGTTAAAAACTAGGTATTATGTTTTAACTAGAGCCTAAGCCTTTTGTGGTACACTATATACAACAAAAAAGTATTGATTGAAAAATTAATAGGTTCTGTATATACCTATGCATCGAATAATTTTTTAATAATTTCGCTATGTTTATCTCACAACTATTCTAAATTTGATGTCAATTACAACCTTGAAAATATTTTAATCAATGTCAATTATATTAATGGAGAAATATGCACTCTAGAGAAAGCATTTCTTACAAGGTTTTATTATGGAACGTTAATATTCTTATAAAATAAATTTTAACGCATGGTTCATGAAATTTAAAAGCATAAAATTCAATATTAGAAATGAATCTTAATGCCTCAAGAGAGACACAAATCAAAAAACAAAACAAACAAAATTATCCTAATTGAACTTACTTGCTGAAATAAATTGAATTAAATGTATTTCGAATATAAATAAAAGTTTTCTAAAAATGCATGCTATTTTTATTATGCTCTACCATTTAAATTATATCGGGCAAAAGAGTTCATGTATTGTTTAATTATTTACATTGTGTATTTAAAAGGTATCACTTCATTTTGACTGTGTGTTTATGTATTATTTTTTAAATAAAATATTGCTACTTAATTCCCGTTTGTCTCACTTACAAATAAATACCTTAAGCAATATTATATTTAGAAATTAATTAAGCATCTTTTATGTAAATAAGGATCTTTGCTTCGAATAGTTTGAAATATTTTTAAAAATGATTAAGGTTTAAATATGTCTTTGATATCAATTTTTTTGACGTATAATGATTTAAGTATTTATTTTCCTGAATGTAATATATAACTACATAATTATTCATCTGTGAAAAATAAAATTAATTTTTTTTCATATTCAGACTGTACATGTATTTTACAAATGAATTGCTTATTTTTATTTCAGTAAAATAACTGATTTTAATCATTATTTTGTATCCAATCACCAACTTGTATAAGCCATCAAAAAGAAAAACATTCATTTTTCTGCACTAATCTCAGAAACTGTTAATCTTTTCTAACAACATGTTTCAAGGAGAAGAAAAATAATATCCCCCCGAGTTCATAAACACTCAAACGGCCAGCCATCTCTTTAGAATATTCAGCATAGCGGGGAGAATATTCTTCTATAAAAATTCCGGCTAAAGACTTCATATTTCATTCAAAATCTGCTTCGAGTTTATTCAAAAGTAGAAAGAGGGTAGTGCTTAGAAGAGGTTTAATATCGAGGCAAGTCGTGCGCGAAGAATCAATCATTCCTCGACTAAATGCCGCGTGCGAAAAAGATCAAACTTTACGCGTCGTTTTGGAAGAGAAAATTGCTTCTTGTGGAATTTCAACAAGCAATTCCAACTGAGGATGATTTCTGGCCAAGCAGGGCAGGAAAAAGGTGTTTCAAATCCATAAGCTAGAAGATTTAAACTTTTTATCCATGAAGTATCTTTTCAAGGAAAATTGATGATGCACGTTAAAATGAAAGTGAAAGTTTTTTATACGGGATGGGATTGAGATGATGCAAATAAAGAAATGATTTTCTCAAAGTTCTGTTGTGTTAATGGATTTGCAAAATTGATAGGTATACTTTTATACAAATTGTTTTATTTTTATCTAAATAATCAGTTACAATAAAACGTAGAATGAATAGTTTTTTTTTGTAATTGATTTTTAAAAACCGTTTTATAAAGGGGTATTAAATTATTTTTCAAGTACACACACAAACATTTCTTTTTCTCAAAAATAAAAATTTAATTTACTTATGTAAGTGAAGATCATTCTTTATGAATAAAATATAATTCTAGAACTATTTTTTTAAACAATAAGTATTAAGAAATAGCCACATATTAAAATTAATTTTATTTTAAGTATTTTGATGTTTAAATATACTCGAAAAAATTAACTCAATAGCATTATTGATAGCAAATATATTTGTTACATAAAATCTACATGCAATTAATTTAATGGGGAATGTGTAATGAATTATTGCTCCTTATACCTCAGAATATGGTATAAAAATCAAATTCAACTTTAAAAATGTATAAAATATGATTTTTTTTCTTTTAAGAATTACAATTATCTTTAAAACTCTTATTAATTTGATATCATTTTATTATAACAGAAACTGCAGTGAGAAATGGAATTATTATTTGTTAGTAGTAAGTAAATAATCTTTCTTTCTGAAATTGCTTGGTTTATTTTTTGAAAAGAGAATGTTATTTGTACCATGGGTAATACAAAAATTTCTGCCAGCAGACTTTTAGACTTATGAGTTAAATTGCTATGGTATACTAATCTAAGAAGCCAAAACCTTATAAGTACTTCCTTAGTTTTTATCAGAAGTTGGTATTTTCATTGAATTATATAATAATATACCCCGTCAGAACAAGATTGTGATTGAACATTAACGTCGCACTCCGTTCATCTACACGATAGCTTTTGGCGACGACCACGTAATTTTGAATCATGGTCAAGTGACGTGGTCAAAACCTAAGCTGGCATCCCCTCTCCTTACTACCACATCACACTAACGGGAGGACGTTTCAGCTCTCGACAGATTTAGCGTGCATCGTTGCCCTACACGGCCGGTCCTTACTGGTACTGGGTTCGAGCCCGTGACAAGGCAAGCCACGATCCGATACCTATACTATTCGGCTACCGCGGACACCCATCAGAGCAAGACCTGAATGTTAGTGAATTATGGCGTAAAAATTTGGTTTTCTGAACATACAAGGTAGGGTAAAAAAAATTTAGAGACTATGTCAATTACAAATTTTTAAAAGATAGAACAATAATTTAATCTTATTAGCTTTCAAAGTATTGCCCTCCTGATTTGGCACACTTGTTACAGCGCTTGTATAACTGTTCAAAACAATCATGGATTCAATTTTTGAGGTGTCCTTCAGCTGCTATATGTAATTGTTTTAAAAATTGATGTAAACAAATCTTTTTAAACTCACACTTCTTTAAGCATTCAAAACTATTTTCCAATATATATATATATATATATATATATATATATATATATATATATATAAAAATATATATATATATATATATAATATATATATATAATATATATATATATATATATATATATATATATATAAAATATATATATATATATATATATATATATATATATATATATATATATATATATATATATATATATATATATATATATAAAAATATATATATATATATATATATATATATATAATATATATATATATATATATATATATAGAGAGAGAGAGAGAGAGAAGAGAGAAATTTGTATTATATATCAAAAACAAGAAATAATAGATAATGAACATAACAAGAATTAGCGTAATAAAAATATAAAAGCTAAACATGAAGATCAAAATTATAGAAAAATAAAAAAAGAAACTACAAAAATGAAGAACCTAGCGAGTCAGAAAGCAATTTTGGACTTAGGACTGAATAAGTGGGTTAAACTAGTTTGAAGGCTCCAACCTTCCCCCTTTGCAACTCCGTAGGAAAACCAAATAAAATAAAATAAACAAAAATTCAGAGTATGTAAAAACTCAGAGAGTATGATAAAACCACTCACTACTATTATGTAACAAACTCTCCCAAACTCTTTATGCAGAAAATCGCAAAACAATTACGTAAGAAAAGTAAGAAAATCCTAAAACAATTACATAAGAAAAGTGTTTTTCAAAAAATAATTTAACAAAATTTCTTTACTCACAGAGCTTTTTACGAAGAGAATCAAGCGTCTTGACATCAATGAAAATCAATTATTCACAAAGTTAAAAAAATTCGAATATAAATAATATATATATATATATATATATATATATATATATATATATATATATATATATATATATATATATATATATAAAAAATAGCTCCCATAGATCGTTTTTTTTTCGTAATAGAAAATCAGAGAAACTATTTTGAAAATATATGTTAATTAAGACCTCCATAGATGTATAAATTAAGTAACGGTAAAAAGTAACTCCAAGTCAAAAAGAAAAGCCTAACAATAATTATTTATTGTCTGTTTTAACTATAGTGACATTTTTTTTCGTTCTCAGTTATAATTCTATAATATTTTGCTATTTTATAAATACTCACTTTTAGATGTGTATCAATAAGTTACAGAAGAAGCTATACCATGTGTTACAGTATACCACGATTAATTGACTCTGAACCAAATGTTTTTTTTACAGAAATTCAGTAACTTCCCAGAGCTTTTCTGGTTAGATAAAACAAATAAGTTAGTATAAAAAATTTAACGAAGTTTTAACTGATGTTTTTTTATATGTAACTATTAGCATTGATAAAATGCTGCCTCTTCAGAAAGAGTACCGAAACATTTGGCATATAACGCTCATTTTAAACACAAAAAATAAGATCGAAATTTATGGGTGTGCGCTATACCACCGGGTGTAAAAATGAGAGCTTTAAAAATAAAAAAGAATGGGCTTAGGAAAAATTAGACTTCTAAATACATCAAAATAATATTTTTTTTAACAAAGAAATAGCATTCTTCATGAACTTAAATGGTTGTACCTTTAGAAATATAGTATTTTTTTCTAAAGCTTGTGGTAATACCTAGCCTAATATACAAAAAAAATTACCTTAGTGACTCATTTAATCTTCATAAAATTTTCAACTTCAACGATATCACAAAAGTGTGTTTAATTTATTATATTTAATAAATGAATGAACCAATTAATGATATAGAATTTACTTTATTTACCTATCTCGCTCTCCATCTATCTATATCTATGCATATATAATGGATGTTTGTATTATATGACCTCACTTCTCTCCAACACCGTTCAACCGATCTCTGTAAAAATTGTCATGTATATGTATATTTTTGTGAAGAAAGGTTTTGTGCTTCCTCTTTGTTGCAGCTCCTTAACAGGTCGCGCTACAGTACATCAACTTCAGCACCCTTCAATCAAGCTACCAACATGGCCGCCAAAAGTGATGCCAACTTGGCTCTATTGCCAACATTGCGTTATGTTTCATTTGAACCGCTATTATAATGTAAGGAACGACATTACTTGTGTGTGTGTGTGTGTGCGAATATTATAATTTTAACATAAAATAAAAAACAGAAAATAATATTAACGCATTGCACATCCAGATATTAAATATTCACACTATTTTAAGCCTTCATTACACAATATTTGTAACATTGTGTTTAGGGATTGCAATATCGGTTTTCCAGAATATCGAATACCAGTATTTTGAGTCTTTTATACAGTCTTGTGATACTGGTATTAATAAGCTTGACTATACCGTTTTTTCGGTAATTATCAGAATCCTTTAAAATTGCCTCCGCTATATATTCATGGATCGCCAACATAGTTAAACAGTGTACGTTTTTGTTTTCATGTCTCTCTAACGGCTGAAATTAATTAAACTGTGGATATAAAGTTGCATCCTACAATTAAGGTAAGTGATAAAATATGTGAATAGTCCAAGGAAGCGGGCCAAAACGATTCTGTTACAGCTCAGAGTGATACTGCACAAACGCAGGATTCGTAGGCTGATATTCGCATCTGTGAAATAAAGGTTGCAGCTGTGAAGAAAGTGCGCAATGTTTTAATATTTTTCAAATTAATGAGTTTGTTATTCACATTGTATTTGCATATCATGCTTGGGTTAAATATATATTTCAGATTCATTATATATATATATATATATATATATATATACCTATAAATGTTAACCCATAAAAATGAATAAAAATAACTTTTAGGAATATAAAAAAATATCACTTGAAAATACTTCGGTTTGGTTGCATTATTAAAATAATGAAATGATTATGGTGGCACAGTGTGAAAAGTGTTCAAGAGTTATTAAAATGAATGGAGGAAGTACAAGTGGATTCCATATACATTTAAAAACGCGCGCGCGAAACATGATACAAATTTCTTAAAGATGAAATTATCTAATTGTGATGCAGATGCACATTTAAGCACAGTTTCTAAGCCCATACCATCAAAGATTTTAGATTATTTTGAAAACTAATCCTAGTGATAGAACGATTTTCGAAACTGAAAAATCCAATCTTAAAAGCTGGGATCGACTTAAACCAACAAATAATTTTTTTTCCAATAGTTAATTCAACTTAATATTATGAACTGCATCAGCTCTACTTACAATAAATTGGCTGTTGATGCACTATGTAGGAGAGATTCTAATTTATTAACAGTTCATGCAACAATAAATTTCGTGTTGCAGTCACTGAAAGAACGTCACGCATCATTATCTGAAGAATTGTATATTACATTGAAAAATTGTACAAAAAGCATACCGAAATAGAAAATACCTTACGGTATTTATATAATTATAATGATTTTAAAAATGAAAATAAAATAGAAGAAAATAGATTAACCAATTCAAATTCGATTAAGTATATAGTAAATTTTCTTAAATTTTTGCACCACAAACCCATTCACATTCAGAAGAATTCGGTACAGTTATCGAAGATGATGATAACTCTAATGTCAATAGAGAAAAGGAATTGACTCTTAAGCCAAAATTAGAGTTAGCAATAACAAAAAAAAAAAACATCTCCACAAACCAAAATACAATACATAATACCAACTATTTTGAAAACTATCTGATGCGAAATCAATTTAATTGAAGATGAGGAATTTTGAGGTAAATACTTGAAAAAAGTACATCGCGCATTGCTAACAGTACCATCAACTAACGTAGATGTCAAAAGAGGTTTTTCGACACCAGGTCATTTTAGCACTAAATTACATTCCAGTTTTAATGACAGTACGATTGATGCATCATGTTTTTTAAGATCACGTTTCAAAAATTTGTAATAATACCGCAGACTGAATAGTGATATTTATATTATCTTTTGTGATTTAAATAAGTAAAATGCTCCTTTACTTTTTTGTGATTCTTTATATACTGTTATAAATCATAATTACAAATTATTCTTTGTGTTATTTACACTTTCTATTAAAACTGGCAAATAAAACAAACACATGTGTCTCCTTTCTTTTTCTAAAATTTCTACTACTGGTATTAGAACCGGTATTCCGGTATTATGGTTTAAACAATTCCGAATACCGGTAATGAACTTTTGTTCCGATATTGCAATTCATAATTGTGTTACTTTTTCTGAGTAGAAATAAGCTTAGGAAGGTGTTTTCACAAATCACAACCAACAAGAGTGTTACGAGGCGTTATAAATAAAATGAAATAAACTCTTTTCATCAGCTGTTAGATCCACAGATTTAAAATTTAACAAATAGGGTTTTTTGTTCAGATAGCAAGGTAGGTTTATGACATATGCAAGAATGCATTTGTTTTATTTGCAATTCAAGTCAAAGTAACTTAATAAAAACGTCTTTATCTTTTAATATGTATTGCCTAGTTTTTCAATTCACCCCGACGAATAACGGATATACCAGGTAGTAAGCTTTAAATTTACAAAGGAAAAAAATTGTATACCCTTTTACTGAGAAAGACGATTAATCTGAAGTAAAAACTAAGACTTAAATTGCATGCATTTTACATTACATGCACTAAGCGATCCACGAAGTTAACACTTATCCGTCATTAATACGAACCCCCTTCATAAACATGCTTATCAACAGCCTCTCTCATCATTTTGATGTTCAGTTGTATCAGCTTAATTAATGCATTTTTAATGTTTGTTAATATTCGATGGAGATACATCAATCTAATTCAAAACATATTTTTGCCTTAACACTTTGAAGTATAAGAAACTTGATATGTAGTGTCAAGTAAAACAGAACATAGACTACTGAAAACTTCTATATTTTTTTAAACTTTGACTAATTTGGAATACGTTTTCAATTCTTTAACATGGAAATTTTAGTACATAAAAAAGGTTTAATAGTTTATATGACCTTTAAACAATTATTTAGCGATAGCTTAAAATAAAGATAGCATGAAGAATATCAGTAAAATTCTTCATTCCTAGTATTTTGTTGATATCTTATCCCAGCTCTAAAACAAAATACAGATGACCTAAATGCACGATCTAATGATTCTACTGCCACTAAAATTGCTTAACAACAATCTTGAGTTCCGTATTATGTTTCAATGTTTACGAATCTCTAGAGAAAACTCTTTATCTCGCTTTGGTATTTTCTGTAAACTACAGAACAATTGAATTTGAAACCTTTCCAAGTAATTAGTTAAGAATTGGAAGTGAAGCTGATATGCGAAGCCACCAATAAGCATTTACTTATGTTTGCGTTGGAGTAATTTAATTCTCGAGTACGACACGTGAATTTTCAATTTTTTTATCTAGAAAAGTTTGGGGATAAATATTCCAGTTCGATATTAAAATAAAACACCAACAGGAAGAGAGATAAAAGTTTATAATAATTTTTTGCTCCATTTACATTTTAAAAAAATCATTGTTTGATTTTATAACAAATTGGGAAATCATATAAGACCTAAAGTACTTTATGATTATTGATTAGTTTTTACTGGTATAAACGCTTCTGTAATAATTATCATAAATATCTTAAAGATCCATTTAAGATTTTAATGCCAACAGAAATTTGGTGGAGATAAATCTGTTTTAAATTCTAGAATTAGTTGCAATATCTTAAAATTTTGAAAGCTCTCTTAGGTCTAATAATACAAATGTTAAAAATCCGAATTCTCATTTTTTCACAAACGATTATTCTATTGCTGCTTTCAAATATAACATACAATATGTTTAAGTATGTACGTGACTTGAGGGTGATTTTAGGGATTTAAACAGTAATCAAGGATAAACATCTAACATTAAGCTTCCTTGTTTTATAAATGCTTAATATATTCTTATCAGCTCTGGATCTCTCTATATATACTGCTGATAATGCTCTAAGTTGTAGATTGATAGTAAATTATTTTGATACATTTAACAATATTAAAGATGACCTTTTTTGAAGGATAAAGTTCCAAAGTGTAATTGAGCATTATATATATATATACATGAGATATTTGCATGTAACTTCCAAATACGGAAATAATGATTATGAGCAAGATAAATGACAAAATAAGTAGTAATCCGTAAAAATAGGATATATCATGATATATGTGACATGAATACACTTTTACTTTGAGAGAATGCTTTATATAATCCACATTATTCAAAGAGGTATGTTTGATGGATTATGATGGATTTCAGTTTAATACTCCCGTCATTGCAGATCGTTATGTTGATTCGATGAAAAGATTTGCGAAAAAGATATGGGGCATTTTGATTTAAAAGAAGCAAATAGAATATCTTTGAAATTATTTCAATAGTCTTACTTTTAAAGACACGATAAATTATAATGCTTGAAATGTTTTTCTACAAAAGAAAAAAAATTGTTTTAAAGCTTATTTTGAATGTTTCAAATGCACTAAATAAATCAGAAGATCAATTGCTTATAAAATTCAGTCTGATTTTTTAATATAAACAGTTAGTATAATAGCTGAAATAAAATGTTCATTAAAAATTAATAAACATTTATTTCATAAAATATTGTTCTAATTGATTCAAAGAATAAAATGCTTCATTTAATAAATAATTATATTATCGTAAAGTTTTTGAAGTTGTGATTTTACTTTGAAGGGTTCTGAGAAACATAGCGTGTGTATTTTAAGGAGAAATCTACTAAAAACATATTTAGATATGATTCCTTGCTTAAAGCTTTCTCGTATGCAAACAAAAATGAAAAGGTCTTAAAACATAAAACTCCTCACTTAAAAAAACAAGATTAATGAGTGTAAACAATTTTATTTTTGTTTGCTCAAAACATTAAAGGTTAATTAATGGTTTATGTACGTATGTGTATGTGTGTGTGTGCTTGTGTTCAGCAACACAGTTCCATGTGCAGTACTTTTCAAATCCAATTCTCAATCTTTAAGACTTAGAAACTGCACTCTGTAATAAGAAAAAATTATTCGAATAGGGTGGATTTGGGCACATACACATTATCTGTATAAGACTAATTATCTGGAACTCAAAACACTGCAACGTAAAATCCAGGTGGTGCATAAAACAGTAGTCAAAATCCATTGCTAAGACAAGATTTTCCAATAAATGTGAATCTGCCAATTCAAGTGAACTAAACCAATGACCCGTTCATGAATCGGTGAACAGTGTTAAAAATGTCACCAGTAAAAAATTGGTGTACAGTTGGATTAAAAGTAGTTCGAGTTACAAATGCAGAATCGCTCAATATTTGGGTCGAAACAATGCTTCCATTTAACAATGTTTGAGACAGTGGGTGAGACACGGTCCAAAAGAGCTTCAAGACACTTTGAATAAGAGCGACGGGATGGCAAAATAATCTGTTTTTACAGATCATCATAAGTAGTTAGTAATGATCTAAGGGTTCACTGGAACATCTGTGACTTTTTAAGTTAATTATTTTCATAATTTTTTGATTGCCCCCTATGTGTAAATTTTGTATTCAAAATTTTATATAAATCTAACCATTTAATTTTGTAAGGGAAGAGCTTAAAACTTATGAAGTGATTTTAAAAGGCTACACTCTTCCAACAAAAATTGAAGCATATGTATGAAATTTAATTTGCGCGTACGTCAAACTATGTATAACAAAAGTTGGTAAAGGTTTTATGAGAACATGATTAGTATTCGTACAATACTTCTTTTTATGAATGCTTACTAAAAACTCCTTAAAAAGAGTGTAAAGTCTAACTTCAATTATTTTTTTTAAAAAAATAAGTATTGTTTTGATTAAAAAATGAATATCAACTTTTGTTCCATGTACTATTAGCAGCAAGTGAAAAATTTTTCCAAGTAATAAGCGCAATACAAAAATGCCTTAGCGTTTTAAATAAAAACAATTCAGTTATTTTATCTTTCTGAGATTAGTTAGTTTAAAATTTGATTTACCATTGGAATGTGAACAAAAACAAACGTAAAAATATTATCAATTTATATTTTAATCAATGTAAACCGAAAATTTCATGACTTGAACATATTGATAAAATTCATTGTATATCAATGTATAAGTTTTTTTTGGAACTTTAGATCAGTTACTGAACAGTAAATTCAATTCAAAACTCCAGTTGAGTTTTCACGATTATTCATTCTGTGATAATATCACTTTCCTTTTAAACTCAACCGCAGTATGACATTTCACTTATAAGAATTTTTTATTTAATTAAATCATTTATATGTAATATAAACTACATTAGAATTCACTTCTGTTTAAAAATCTAAAACAAAAAAAATGAGATAATTAATATTAATTTTCCGAGAAAATACATGCATGATTCCATTTATATATATTTCTTCAGAAATACTTGTGTAATTAGTTTTACTTCTAAATATCAAGCACACTCTGAAATTAATCCATGCTAAGGAAAAAAGAAATTAATTTAACTAAAAACTCTTTCCCCTGGGTGAAACTGCTTGTTTAATTAGTTCTTACAAGAGTAGAGGTGATGAAAAGTTTATATCGATTTTTTCCATCAGATGGACCCTCAGTATCTGTTCTACCAGCATGCTCTCAATTAGTTCCCGGTGAAATATTTTACTTTTTTCAGAAGTAAAACATTTCCCTTTTTCATGTAGAATATTATGTTTATTTTTTAATTCTAATTCAGATCATGGTATTCACTTTTTTTCTTTCTAGACTTTGATAAATAGGCATTATAAATGAGTGAGTGTTAATTAAGTTATAAAATATTATTAATATCTGTGACGCGTTGAGAAAAAAATTTTATGTTGTTCTAAATGTTATAATTTAGAATTTTCCCTTCATATTCCTTTTAATTTAAAAGTGTAACTAAATCAATAAAATATATATTGATGTGATAAAATTTTAACGAAAAGGCGTAAAAAATAGTTATTTCTGCTCTTAATTTTATAGAAAAATGAAGTTTTTACCTATCAGATTTGCATATACGTACATGAAAAAATAAAACTAGGTGCATTAATATCCTTTGAAAATCGTATCTCAGCTGAGCAAAATGATTTTTTTAATGGTTTACACATAACGAAATTATAGTCATGTTAATTAATTAATCTAATTCATATCATTTCCTTCTCAAATTTCATTTTCGTATTGTAGATGATTTTTTTTTGTTTATATCTGCATTTCATTTAAATGCTGATTAAACTTGAAAATTTTCTCAAATTTTAGCTCATTTATTCTGAAACAGGGATTTTAAAAAAGGGTTTTATAATGTTCGTTGAAGGTTTGAAGCACTTGATGTTATAAAATTTTAAATGTCACATTTTGAGGGTATTTACATCAATTGATAAATTTTGTTTGAATATCTTGAAAGAAAACTTAATTTAATATGAGCATATTAAAGTGATGCTTAAAATTAAACAAATTAGTAAAAGTAGTCAAAATTCTCGAAACGTACACATTTGAAATCAAGCTTAATACTTCAAAACAGTTATATATATATAATATTTAACTTTGATTACTTAAGCGTGTACTCATGTATAGTTAGAACATTTAGAGGAAAATTCGTTTAATTTTTTTATTTCGTTTTCTTGCATATCTCAGCGAGTTTCAAATTGTTTATTCTCAACGCTCTGTAAAGTATGTAAGAAAACTGTTAAAAAGAAGGAAACACCAAGTTGTTGGTAATAGAATGAGGTAATAAATTATCTTGACTTAACACTTTTTGAAACGAATTACAGTAGTCTCAAGTACACATTGCATTTCAACGAGACCTTATTTTTAAAGAAAATGTTGCAAAGGAGCTTACTCAGGGGAAGAAGGTCAATAAACCTCCATTATAAGGAGGCAAAGTCATCTTCGCAACATCCTCTCTGTCTTGTAAGTTTCATGTGGACACAGAAACCCAAATCTAACGTGATATTGTAGCCAGAAATCTACTTAAAAATGTCTGCTTGCAAAAAAAAAAGAAAAAAAAAAGGCTTGTTGGGGCGTATTTAACATTTTTGTGCACAGAAAACGTGGTACAAAAGCATCGACATTGGATCCGGCATCAGTCAGTGAGAAGAACTTTATATTAAGTCTACGTTTAGCATAACTGCTCATTTTCGACACACCTTACTTGAGATAACCAATGATTCGACCCATACCCTCCTAAATCGCAGAAAGAGACCTGAATAACTGCAAGGTCTGATGATCAAAGCATGAATATTGTTCATCTGTTATACAGTGAAGTATAGGGATGAGATATTAGAGCATATGTTCACTTTTACAGCCATGCATTTGGCCTTTATTTTATTTGTATGGATGTCAATATTGTCTTTCATAGTTCTCATCTGGACGACGAACTTCTAGAAAGTGAACATATCCGTAAAGGTAAACAGTTAGATTTGTAGAACTTAGTTGTGTGAATATAGGATGCTCTCTGGAATGTAAACAGTATTTGTGTTGCCCTAACTGGAACCATACAGCCTAAAATGGGTTTCTAAAGGAGTGATGTCCCATTTTCTCAAGAACTCATAAAAGTTGCATTTCCAACAAAAATTCAAGATATGAAGGCATTAGAGAGGAAGTGGAATAACTGTACAACTATGTACTTATACATTTTTTATTTAAAAATATAAATGAATTATCTTAATTTTGAATAACGTTAAAAAACATTTAATAGGAAGAACAGCTAGAAAGAGAGAGAGAATGGATTTTTACATGTATCAAATCGATTAATAATTGGAATTTTCAAATGTTAACCCATTAAGTTAAAAATACCCTGCATTAAAGAATTCAGAAAAAATTGAAGTCAAACTTACGATAAGAAACTGTGGCTGTTAAGGATTGGTTTGATAATTTATAATATTTAATAAAAATCTATTTATCAAGATTTGTCCACTACCGATCAAAAGAGTAGGAAGTCTGAAAAAAATAATCTAGTATGTTCTGCAACTAAAAAGTTTTTTTTAGATATTCCTGGTAAAAATAATCCAATTTGAGTATTGTTTCTAGCACCTATGTTAGAAAGACTATTATTCAATTATTTTAGCAAAAATATCTGGTAAATCAAAAATACAGAAAACAGCTTTTATAAGTTAATTAAATTATTTAGTTTAATTAATATCTTCGCATAATTATTTCTTCTGAAGACATTAACCATGATAAAATATTTGTTGAGCTGTGATGAGAATTGTACATAAGTTAATTTGGGTGGTACCTATTTTATATAACTGTATTCGAATTATTTTAATTACAATTCTTAAGTATGTATAACATTGTATTCATTACGCAAACATTACAAGTTGAAAAGTCTCGCCCAATCCCTTTTAATTAAAGTATTTCCTAATTCTGAGAGCTAGGCACTTTATTCTTATAGGTTGCAATTAAATCCCAATAAAACTACTCTAGGAAATGTAATTATGTCACTATGGATATACAGAAGCCGATTATTTGCTTTTTACTTATATAACCCTTTCGTGCGAATATATAACATAGGGCGGAATAAATTATTGATTCATATACCAACAATGTTTAGCAGCATTATTTATAATGCAAGAGAAATATAGAAAATTGTTAAATGGTTCTTTCACGTGTATTTACTTTCGAGTTAGTTAACTAAACGAATAAACTAAACTAAATGACTAAAACTTAACTAAATGACTTACTGGGGAAAGTTACCCAGTGTTTATTGTTGTTGTCACATATGAATTTGCTTGTAAGTTATTAAAGGCAAATTTGAAAAGATTTCATTTTGTACAATATATTTTCCAATGTATGTATAATGCTTCCATGAATTATGAAGTGAAAAAAGTAAAGTACAGTGAAATACTATTTTTCCAATTAAAATACTTCATTATTGACGCATGGTATACATTGCATTGTATTATTACCAAAATTAGAAATATAGACTATTACAGTACTTTCAATTGGCAACCATTAGTTTTCTCTCAGTATACATGAAAAAATTCACAGCCCAGTAATAATTATTTTACATTTTTCATTCATGGAAAATACATTATGAATACCTTTGTAAAATGCTTTTTCAAAAAGTTACGTATTTCTTTATTTTGACAATGAAATACAATACGTGTGCATGAGTATAATAATATATTTGGTCTATTTTTTAATGTACAATTTATAAAATAGTAGGTATACTTTTTTTAATTATAATTACAATATTTTATTTAGTGCTTCAGGTATCATGTTTATCTCAATATATTTTCCACTTTATCATAATTTTTTCATTATCTTACTTTTTCGTATTAAAAACATCTATTTTTACTTGTTAAAAAGTTGCATGGTTATTTTCTCAATATTGTTTTCTTTTTTTATGAATGCCACTGATTTTTTGAGAATATGATTTATATCGCAATTATTTAACATTTTCAAATTAAAATAAATATTTAGCAATTATTTTAAATGTCGACGGAGATGCAATAATCGATAAATTTATTTATAATTAAAATAATAGATTTATATATTATATATTATAAAAATAATAACTGAACATATACTATAATGTATAATTTCAAAAGATAAGGATTAAAGGAATATACCCACCTATTACTTCTCACACTTTTTTATTTTCCCCCTCACCTTATTCATAAGTCATGTCACTTAGAACCATTCAGAAATAATAACTTTTTTATGTACGACTAAAAATGTAAAATGTTCTAGGATTTTTTTTTAAAAAGTTCTAAACTATCCACTAGGTGCACTTTGTATGGAAAAAGATTTACTATAGAAAATGACCTACCTGAAATGTTCAAAAAGTTTGAACACTTTGGGACAAGATTTGTAAGCTGTAAAATGTAAAATCCTCCAAAACATGCATTGGCTCTAGAAAAAAATCCGACATTTTTTCTATGTATGTAAACAAGAAGTGCTATGCAAAAAGTGTAGGTGTAAAATAGTTTCAGAAATGTTCATGATTAACACCACTGAGATTTATGTTTGCCATGATGCCAACGATGCTATCTGAGTGCTGAACTTGTGCAATAGGTAAAGTTATTTGATGTGTACAAGATCAATGCTTTTGCTGTAGCTCGTAGATTTCAAGAACTTATGAATCTACAACGAATACCAATGTTTTTTAAAGGTGGCCAGGATATGTTAATGTAGTTGAAAAAGGCAAGAAAATGAAGAGTTAAATCTGGAAGAGACCGCAGTATTATTACATTTATGGTTATGAGGGCATCAAACAATTTATGTTAAATAAGCGTGAATATTAGGTTCTGGAGGCAATAATTTGCATGATATATTTCAAAAGTCTTGCTTATTTTAGCTTCGTCTTGAGGGTTCTTCGAAACTAATTACATGTTTCCCTGCTCATTATTCGCTACTGCCGACTCCTGTTTGATACGGATAGGCAACAACGGCTCACATTTGTAATTTGTTTCTCTACCAGAATGGTTGTTGATCTGTCTAAGGGATAAAATATCCTGCAAAAAGACGATGTATATCTCTACCTTTCGTACCTTTCTATTTCGTAATTGTCACATAAAGATTAGTAAAAATCTAAGATACACTATTAAACCTCTCTACGTTTATCAAAAGTTAACTATTTGGTGTGAATTAATGCTGACATTCAATCTTGGATCATTTTTCTTTGATAAAAAAACCGCATCTAGTTCTTTCATGCTTTATGTTACAGGTACTATGGGACGATGCAAACATTTATTGTGCCCAAAATTCAACAAAAGCATTTTCTTACATTGACTACTTTCATGCAAGATGCTGTGGCTCCACATGTCACAAGTTATTTAAATACATTTCTGATTTAATACTTTCCACATGAGTATGTGTACTCATTAGGAATAGCTCATTTAGAGATCCATCGTGCATACATTCAATGATTCTGACTCCATGCAGTAACTGCTTATAAAGCTGTTTAAAGTTGCCACCATATTTTACAATGTAGCGACGCTCAGAAACTTGAAGAATTCCGTTGCGCTTCTCCATTCCCGTTACTATCTGCTGTTGCATACACTGTCGATTGATTTGAAAGTTTTTAGATGTACGATGGTGGCCACATTGAGGAACTTTCATTATTACATCCTGAACACAAGTCAAGTTCTTCACTTGTGACTTTAGTCATAATATTTTCTTGCTTTTGAAAGCTGAGCTATGTTTTTAATTAAGCACATGTGTACTTTTATTCTCTCTTTTGCCATTAAGGAATATGGTTCGATGACATTGTGAAAAAACACTGGTAGATACATATTCTAATAATTTAAGCATTCTTTATAAGTCATTTTTTGATGCATTTGTTATTTCCCCATTATTATTCTTTCTATCTCTTCTATTTTTATAAGTTTTTTATTTGCAACTCGTTCATAATTTACACACTTAATCCATAGATATAATGTCAATCCACTGGGTCGCTTAAGCTATAGAATGTTATATGGGGGTTTAATGAATATTATAATGTTTTATGTACATAATTTATTTCAAAATATCACTAAAAAATGTAAATCAGATTTATTACAAGTTGAACCTGTTAGTCAGAATGATACTCAATTGTAAGTTTGGAGACTCTCATAAGTATAACTTTTTCAAATTTATTTTTTAGATTATTTTATTGAAATAAAATTAAAAAAGGTTAAATTATTTTAAATGATTTAATTTTAATACGTGAAGATTTCTAAAATTACTAAATTAAATTAATTTTTAAAAGTTACTATTTAGTTTCATTTCAGAGTAATTCACAAAATAAAACTTAAAATTGCATTTTATTCACTTCATTTGAAATACATATGATGGAATTTGATTTGACATCAAAATTATCGTGTATGAAATGTTCTACTATATTTTTATTTTGCACATTATTACAAGAACTCACTTGAAATTTGACATCATGCAGTTAATGTCTCCGAATTACAAATCATTTCAACATATATTATTACATATATACTTAGCATGCAACTAAGAATAGTCTGTAGTATTACGCTGTATATTTTAATATCATCTTATTTCGAATATTTTCTTAAATTAAAACAGTTTATACTATTATTAAGTAAGTTCAATTTTCCCTTTTAAGAAAATGTAGTACCATTTATACATACATACTATAAAAACTTATGTAACTTATTTTATGTAATTAATTAACTTAACCAGTACTATAGTAACTAATTCAGTGAATCAGTTATCAGTTAGAAAGTTCAAGAAATTGAGAACAAATCCTACGGAAAATGATAAAATCAGAACTCAACTGCACATTTCGAATTTATTATTCTCAATCACGAAACATGCAGCTTTAATTTATTGACTAAAGCAGATTTCTTAAACAGTTTTAAATTTCTAATATATCAGAAATTTATAACTTAATTTTAAATAACTGAAAAGAAATAAAATGTTTGTCTGTTATAATAAATAATGGATGTTTCACACAACACGTTCCGACCAACATTTTTAATTCTTCAGACTCTACCGAATTCTTTTCATATCGTAATTTTTGGAGCATTTTTATTGCAAAAAAAATCAAAATACAGTTTTCTACTCACAAAATTTCCCACAACAAATTTCCAAAACTTAGAAAAAGGGATTCAACTATCATTATACACGAAATTATTATTATACAAGAGAGAAATATTTTATTTATGGTTTTATGAGCCAACTTCACTAAGAAAAGTTAGAATGTATGTGATACGTTCCTTTCATAAGACTTTTTTTTTAAAACCATAAGTGGACTTCATTACTTTGGAAGAAAGGACATAATATTTTTCCACTTTATCTTCTAAATAAAGATACATTTTCATTTCATTCTTAAATATCAAGAGATTTATTATTGTCTCAGCAATTTTGCAGTTCTTTACTTCCTCATTATTTTTTAATGTTATGGGGTTCTTGTTAAATATTTTTTAGTTAAACTATTGTATAATCTAAAAATAAGGGTTTTTTAATAAAAAGAAAATAATATGCTGATAGTTAAAGTTATGCCCATAATTTAAAACATTTAATCTCAATGTATATGTTTCATACCTACAAAGGTAAGACGGTTACATTTAAAAAAATATATAAATAAGTTAACTATTATTTTAAAAAATGCCTATTTTTGTTTTATTTAAATTGATAATTTTAAAAAGCGTTTTTCTCTTCTTAATGTAACATGATTTGGAAAATAATTTCTTATCGTTTTAATCAAGCAAAAATGTGATCTTTTTTTTTCAAGATAGATTTATGTTTATTTGATACACTGTTATATTTTGTTTTAGAAATCATTTAGCTTTTTGTAATACTTGGAAAAATAATTATCTCAAGTACAGAGAGAGAGAGAGAGAGCACATTTTTTTATTGTACTTTGACGTTAAGTTAATTTTAGTCCAATGTTTATTAACACATTCCTTAAACGATGCTTAATAAAACAATACATTCAATCTAACATACTCTCTCACTATTTAAAATATATGTCCTTTTATTGCTGAATTTTATACACTTGAGCCGTTACTAAGAGTCTAATTTAAAATGTCTAACTCTTTTTAAAAAAATCATGAAAATACTTACTTTTAATTGTTAAATGTATAATGTTATTTGATTATTTATACATATATATCGGTAAAAGCATGTAAATCTAAAGATGGCATTTTGAGGATAAAATTTCAAATAAAAGCTTAACATTATTGCAATATATATATAAGTTAATATTTCTTAGAAAAAAATGTATTTTTACTGTTCAATTGAAAATCAAAGTTTTTATACATACTTATGCTTTTCAGGTTTTAACAGAAGACAAAAAAGCGGCTTAGAAAATAAATTCCTTACGTTATTTTATACATTGATCTGGATAAATATAAATATCAATCAAAAACTTAAGAAAACTTTGAAGAAATCATCGCAGAAAATTAGATATTTATATATATATATACAACAATATAAAGTTGAAAATGGAGAATATAAAACATGAAACTTTTGAAGTAGATCATATTAGGCTCCTCGAAATGAACTAACAGAGAAAAAAATAATTACGGCTCAAAAGATCACGATGGCATTGAGACTCGTCTCTTTTTATTACCGTAACGTGCCGAAACTACCTAACTTTATTCTTTTGTTGAATTATTTATTTATTTTGAAGCTCAAATCTACTAAAACGAAGTTAGATTAGAAATTGTGAAAGATTTATTGGAAATTTTTTTATTAGATTACTGTTCTCTTCAGCTGAAAAGATCAAGTGACCAATAAACCAGAAGTTTGGAATCAAATGATAGTTGAGTTATTTAGAAGGAAAGCTGAAGAAAGATTTAGATGTTTGTTTTGGATTTTTTGAATTTGTACTTTCCACTTGTTGATGAATAAATTTAAAATAGTTTCATCATTTCCAACTGCAGTAATGAAAAATAGTGCTAATACTACTATAATTGCTTGTATATACATGTATATATATAAATATATCTTTGATGTTCAAATAAGTTATATCTCTCTGTTAGAGATTAATAAAACTATTCATATATATATATATATATATATGCATAAACCAGTTTGGCGGTAACTTAGTTATTAATCATCGATATCCGCATGATCTATGTATCTTTAAATGCGTGCATTTAAAGTAATTATTAACTTTATATTAACCCCTTTAATTACCGAAGGCATATGTAAGCCTCCCTCAGTCAATGCATTAACTAACCCTTGCGTTCGTATACGCCTCGTTCAGCTGGTGGATTTTTTACGTGTGTTGTGTGGCAGGATTTCCTAAAAATAGCGGCCTAACTCGACACAGTTCTGCTCGATGAAGTACATAAAATAAGCCTAAAGAACTGTACATGTTCGACCCATAGTTTATGAAAAAAATACGAACAAAGTATGAGGTCGCAGCCGAACGAGACACATCAAAGGCAGTATTTCCAAATATTTATAAAGGCAGATGTTCAGAGTACCTTTGCATATCAAGGAAATATTCTTAGAGCCGGGAATGGATAAGTGCACTCGTCAGAGCAGCGCGGTGTCCACTGATGTACAAGCAGCATGCCGACGAGCAACTGAGCTCGTCTGATACTACGGCAGCTACTTCTCAATAAAACAACACTCTGATAATTACCTACAGGAAAACCCTCAGTAATATTTTCAATCTTAATAATATTTTTAAATATTTAGTATTTCAGTATTAATTCTCCAATCTCCAAAGCGCAGTTTATTAAAAATTATTATAAATGCACTTTCGCACACATATGTATATATACTTCAAATATTTATATTTAATGCATATTTAAGCCTGTAATCTTGTTTCTCAAGGCTCAGAGTTTGTTCTTATACTTTTTTCCACCTGTCTTATATGCATGTATATAAATCTCACGAATATGAAATATATGTTCTTCTATAAGCTTATATAAATATATATATATATATATATATATATATATATATATATATATATATATATATATATATATATATATATATATATATATTCTACCACTATACTACTATTTCTACATACATACACTCTCCCTCACAACTCCACTCATACTGATATTAACATTTGTCTATCATTCTTTGTTAATGAAAGTAAATTATTATCTTTTCCTCCTGTAAAAAATATTTGAAGCATTACGTATTTCTTAACATTTTATCACCTCTTAAATTTCTGTATTATTCTTATTTGCATCTGTAATAAATTAAATATTACGTTCTATTCTTAGGATTAAAGTTCAAGTTTGTTTGTCTCTTTTATTTTATATACCACAATACATTGTTTATTAACTCAAACATACGTATTTTAGAACAAATGTTGAAGATCTGTTCCTTCTGAGCAATATTCTAAAAATAAATAAGCATTATTCTTTTTTATTTTATAAGCACTCAAACATCTAGCCATTACTTTAAAATATTCTGCACCACGGAGAAAGATTCTTCCGTAAAAATCTAAAATAGAGGATCTTAATAGAAATAAAATTCATATTTCATTCAGAATCTGCTTCGAGTTTATCCAGAAGTAAAAGGAGAGAGAAATATCGTAGAAAAGAGCAATATCGTAGCTCACTAAAATCAATCATTTTTCTGCTAAATGCGGCATGCGAAAAGGATCATTCTTTACGAATATGTTTTAAAATATATATATTTTTTTATCGTGGAGTAGTGGACTATTAAAATAGAGAATATATTCTTTAAGATCAATGGTTTGGGGCAAAGAAATTTACATTCAAAAGTAAGGAGGTCTAAATTTTGTATTCATAATTAGAGCGTTTTTCAATGAAAATACCGCATGCAAATTAATTAATATTTGTAATAAGTTAATCGAAATATGATTGTAAAAGGGAAAAATATTAGATGTTGCATTGATGTATAGATTTTGTTTTAAAAATAAGTTCATTATGCATTGTGAGGTAGGGAACAATTTTCTTTTATCTGAACGTTCCAAATAAGCAGTGTGAAATTTACTTGTAACGAATTGGTACGGCACTTTATCGCTAATACTCTTGGGCGTCTTTGGTGATTGTAAATTCGCGTATATTTCCAACCAACTCTAAAAGAAGAAACCGGGATATACAAATTAGTCAAAGTATTTACGGACAGTGTTGTAAGTTAGCAGTAGAGGCTATTACGCCAAAAGATAGGTTGACGGAGTTCTAAGAATATTCAAGTTGATTGTGCGATTAGCGTCTCGCTGATTATTAGGCAGCGATCTACAATTGCAAAAGTTGATCCGCCAGGAAAGTAAGGAAGTAAAAGGCAGGTGAGAATTAAATTTAGATTTTCGGATCATAAGAGTAAATATATAATAAAGTTAGTGGGAAGTTAATGAATGCTAGTAATTCAAATTGCGAGTATCTCTCGGTCCTCTTATTCCGGTAGTCCCGTTCGATATTGAGTTTAATGTTTGATAAGTATCGTATTTCGTGATTTAATTTAATAGTAAGGGTCAATAACATTGACGTAGACATCTTGATAAATCTTTGAAATTAGATGGTTGATATTTGATTCAAGTGAATAAGTATCATTTGTTTTTGTAAAAATGTCGTATGTTTGCTCTTTCCCTCAATTCAATCTTGGTGTCCAGGGTGGAATCCAGGGAGGGGGGATTCCCACATACTTTATTATGAATTTCAATACTTCAAGAACCTAATCATTCCCATAATTTAATTTTATTCTATCAGATTTTAACATCACCATGAACTTTATCTTCTTACTCTTAGTAATATTTTTCTGAAATTACATATTCGTTTCTCTTTGTTTATGCTTTAATTGTTAAAAATTTTAAAGCTTTATATCCTACACTAGATTATGTATAAAATTTCAAATATTATGTTTAGTATCATAGTTGTTTAAATCAATATTTAATTGTTAAAAGGATATCCGTTTAAAATGATTGTAGGAAAAACTTCATAATGAAAATACATGTTAAAAAGTCCATTTTTTTATCACGCTGTAATCCTGATTTATCGCAAATATTTCACGTAAGGTATCCAAACCTCAATGTCAAAAGCGCAAGAGGTGAAGTAAAAGACGATATTAGTTCCGAGAAAAAAAATTAAATAACTTGTTTAAGTTACTTCTAGCATATTTTTCGAAAAAGGGAAAATTGACACTCTCCATCACATCAGTTGACACTGTGACCAGAAATTTCACATTTTATTTTGGTTTTTTCTCTAATGTGATCTTACATACTGTGCTATTAACCCTTTAACTGTCAAGTTATTTTGATGATTTGGGCTCTTAAATTGTCAAATGTTTTATTGCAAAAGTCAAATATTCAGTACAAGATCAAATATACTCAGTATTTCTAAATTGATATTTTAAATAGCATGCATAAACATTTTTAAGGTTTTGTAGCTACAGCATACTCGCTTGAAGTGGCTGCCACGCAGCATGATAATGTTACATGTCGTTTCTAGAGGATCACCATTTTCTAAAATAAAATAAAATACTTAATACATATTAGTACTTCAATAATTCAGTTTTGTGTCATGTAACTGGAACACCTTTCCATGCACAAACCAACTCCGCAATCATTGTACCAGAATCGTGTTACCTTTCTTATTTTTCCCGTCCGCTTCCCTTTTTGAACAACAAATTTTGCACCGTCTTGTAGGTTCACGTTTCACAGGAGTAGGAAGAATATGGGATATAAAACACAGTGTGTGTTTACTAAGACGGTCAGGATTATCAACTTTACATTATCTGCAAGGATACTTTTGTCGAGAAGCGGCATCATCATATTTATATAAAAGCTCTTCTACAACTTGAAAAAACGCGATTCTAAATTCTAAAAGTGTCATGCGTTTCCCAACTGCATATTTACAGAGCAAAAATGAGTTTCAGAGTACCTTTACTATCTTTTTATAATATTTTTTTCAACTTTCATACTGCCGGATGAAAAGATATTTCCTTATCACACCACCCCTATTGTAGTCAAAAACAATCTTCGGTTTAAGTATATCTTCCTTTTTTCTTTTTATTTAATTTTTGAGGCTGCATATGGGAACATCATAAATACTGTTTATCAAACACCATCTGTTGAACTGATTCCAAATGAACTTTTCTCGTTATAGATTCGAGTTCGACAAAGAGATGAAGGCGAAATGAACTTTTCTCGATATGTATCCGAGTATAACAATAGCATGTACTCAAAAAAAATTACCCGTATAATACTTGACCACTTTATTTTGTAGCATTAGTCTCGTGCCCGAGATAATCTACGGCATGGCAGTTAAAAGTTTAATTCAGTTACAAATTGTGCAAAACAATTAGCTGGGTTTGCTAAAATTAAAATAGTTTGAGTCGGGGTTTGACAGAGTAATGTGTCACCTAATTCTCTACAAAACGAAAATATTAACGTACTACATTAGTCAAGTTATTTCAAAAGCTTAACGAATTACCTAATATTTCCAAATAATACAACACGTGTTACTTTTCTATCCGTAACAAATATTGCATTTTTTTTATTTGCAAAACATCCTCATTTTAATACCAGCTACCAAAGCAATATTTGTAGTCATTCAAGTATTCTGCAAAATAGAACAATTAGAACACAAGTGGTTGCCAATAAAAAAACAGAGTTCTAGAGCGAGATAGATATTGATGATATTCTGTATGAGTAGCTGAGACGGATGGAGATTTTGATGTTAGTTTTTGTCACCATTCTGTGCAGTTCTTCAGTTCATTCTTCAACGGTGAAAAATGGAATGGAAGAAATAAATGTAAGAAATTTATCTTTGTAAGAAAACATTTTAACACTTATAATTTTATTATGAGGATTGATTACTAATGCAATTAAACTGGGCATTTTTTAACTTGGAATGGCATCTATTAACATTGTCTTTAGAATTAGAAGAAAAAAATGTGCTTGTGAAGTTCGTAAAAATTTTTCTCCACCACAAGTAAAATGACGTAATCTTTCAATTAGTTAAACACAAATATCCCCCAGTATTATTGTGAATATTACTGAAAAATTTTAAATACACAATTAATATGTATATTATTTTATAATTGAATACTTACCGTTGAATGAACAAATCAAGCGTAGTTAATTAAAACGATATATCTAATCTAAAAAGTGTTTAAATTCCTATACATTGTTTTAATTTAATTTGCAAGGATTCAATTGTATATATTTCATGAATAAATGTATGAAGTAAATTTTCCTGATTTTTAGCATGATTTTTTATGATTTTTAGAGAACTACATTAAACATTATTGAAATTAAAGTCAAAACTAAACCACACTTATTTGTCTAATTTCACTTTCATACGTTTAGTAAATTCAATGAAAATATTGGCGAAAAAATTTATTTTTCAAGCAGTAAATTTAAATTCAAATAATAACTTTCATTTTCCTTAAAAAATAAGGATATTTTGGAAAACAAAGAAAATTAGCCCGAAACGTCCGAAGGAAATTTCTGAGCATACACCATTTAAAAATATTCGTTTACTTTTAATGATATAAATGCATTTTAGATAAGTACTTCCTTTATTACAAATGATGCAATAAATACAACTCTCTAATAAAGAATTGCACGTAATCCATTCAAAGCATAAAATATTTCGTTTTGCAAATCCAACCTGACTTTCGAAAGCTTTTATGATAAGATAAGAATGAATAAATGGCTGTCGTCATTTGTATTCATTACGGGAATTTTTCTTTAATTATGTAAAAGGGCAAAACACCCACACACACATTTCGGAGTTTGAAATGCATGATGCACTTCTCAAATTTATATCTGCCTAATGATAAATAATAAAAGTTTCCAAAAAAAGAACTGTGCTATAAATCAGTGAGAAAATGTGGACAATATTTAAGTGTTTTTTTACGAAATTTACTGAGGCCATACGCTCAAGAATATTAATAAGGAATGTAAAATAAAATTCGTAGCAAAAAAAAGCCATTTAAAATAAAACAAAACGAGTAATACAAAAAATTTAAGTCAATTCCTACTTAGGTAATAAAGAAACATTTTATTTTAGTAAATTTTTATCAAATAATTACAATTAATATAAATATGTATATACATATGGTACAATCACAATATTATGCGGCAAAACACCTTTTAAATTAACATTTAAAATTTTAACCACATTAAATTTCTAATTAATTTTTTTAATAAAAGTTTAAAAATTTATCTTAAAACCAGTATAAAAGGAATGTTGACATCTAACTAGCATATGATTATTCAGTTTAAGTTAAATCTTCATCACAAATTTAACAAAATCTGTTTTATCCAATAGTTCTGCCATCTAAAGGATAATATAGAATTTAATATGTATCTTAAAATACAATTAATTAATTAATATTTCAAAAAACTGTATTAACATCAAGTTTCATCCACTACAAGTTTAAAAGGTGTGTTTGAACTTGAATGGGTGAATAGAAATTTTATTTTTTATTATCGACTGAAAATTTGAAAGAAATATATAAATATATACAGGGAGAGTGTGAATTAATAGTAAGAATGGAAAAAATCATCGTTTAATAGAAATATGAATTCATGACATCAAATACTGGATCAAGGTTAATTATATATGTCAATGCAGCGTTGGAGTTTTGGGAATACATATTGCAATTCACAAATTTTAATGTAAACGTTTTAAACAAGAAATTGTGGTTTTCGTTATTTTCTAGGATTAACAAATTTTATAGGATTTACCCAAATTCATTACATAAATGTACTTATTACAACACGATGTGTCTTCTTAATACCCATGCTAAAGTAAATAATATTTAGTGAAATTGAAGTTAATTTATAATAATTTAGTGCATGATCGTATATATTTATGTTAGGTTGGGGAAAAAGAAATCCATTATTTTTGCATGGAAATCAGAACTTTATTTAACATGCTTCCGATAGTTCGATTTGGGTCAAATGCGCACCGTTTTGCTGTTTAATTTGTTGCCCTTTTACAGGTAGCTTCATGAAGCCTATTTCATAGAAGTCTTGGCCCTTATTGATGAAAACATATAGTAATCGATTTTAACTATCTTCTCTTGATCCCAATTTCTTATCCCTCAGGAAGTTTTGCAATAAGAGAAAATGGCGGAATTCGTTCGGTGCTAGGTCCGGACTAAGTGGTGGATGTATTAAAACTTCCTAACCAAGCTCCCAGAGGTTCTAGCGAGTCACTACAGAAGTATGTGTCCTGGCGCTGTCCTGATGGATCACAACACCTCCTCTGTTGTCCAATTATGGCCATTTCAGGGGAACATCTAGCTTCAAACCTTCCAGTTGTATACAGTAGATATCTGCATTCAGTGTTTGACCATGCGGAAGCAACTCCTAATAAATTATTCATTTTCAGTCCCACCAAATACACAGTTGAATCTTCCTGGCCGTTAGTCCTGGTTTGGCCACCAATTGAGCTGCTTCACCGCACTTTGAACACGATTGTTTTTGCACAATATTGTAGTATTTGACCCATTTATCATCTCCAGTCACCATCCGCTTAAGAAATGGGTCGATTTCATTCCGTTTGGACAAGGCTTCGCAGATGGAAATTCGATCCGTCGTGTTTTTCGGTGTTAATTGGTGTGGCACCCAAACATGGAGCAACATTTGAGCAACTTTGCGCAAATGGCTTAAAACTATTTTAAGGTCGATCTCTAGCTTCTGGGTGATGGTACGACTACTAACATGCCGGTTAACTGCGATTATTTCTGTGATTTTATCAACATCCTCGACGATCGGCTTGCCTGTGCGAGGTGCATCTTTAACATCAAAAATACCTGAACGGAATCTACGAAACCAAAATTGCTTGTAATTAGCTGTTACAGTATCGGCACCATAAAGACCATTCGCAATTTCAGCCATCTGGCTTGCATTTTCAACTTTATCAAAGAAAAACTGTAAAAAGGACCGAGCTTTCTCTTTGTTGTCTTCCCTTTTTAATACCCTGTAGCTCACAACTGAATGAACCAAACAAAAAAAAAGCAAGATAATTCTTTATTGTGAAATGTCATCTAGACAACGAGCATATATTTGAAATTGTTTGATCGATACTTCACGAGATATCAACACTATAGCCATCTACCCAAAAAATAATGGATTCCTTTTACCCCAACCTAATATATATATATATATATATATATGACACATGCCGTTTAAAACCAAGGCATTTTTGAATGGTATAAGATGATTTCAGCAAGTCCTTGAAGGGATTAATGAGGATTAGTATCTTTAAATCTTTCTTTTATAACGTTACACAGGAGAAACACACACCACCGAAACACAAAATGCAAGACCTTGAGGCACGCGGTGTACATGCAATCACAAAAAGCAGCCATTTTTTTTCATCAGAAATCTCCGTATATTTATACCGAAGGACAATCGGAAGCTATCAAAATCGTATGACTTTTGGTAATGGTTCTACTGATTGGTCCAGATACTTGGATGATGTTAAATTGGATAACTCTTAAAATTTAAAAGCGATGAGATTTTAGTTTTGAAGAGATTAAGATTATGGGTATACCCTGTTAAGCGAATAAACTAGAAATTGATTGCTGCGCGAAGCCCGGGAAGGCTCAAGTTCCTAAAGGATTAAAAGCCCACAAGAGCAAATTAAGGTATCCGACTACGTTCGGAACCGTGATTTTAAAAAAAGCGCATAAATGGATATTTTCATGATATTTAGAGTGACTCAGATTAGAATACATGCATAAAATTATTTTAAGGAGATTTTGACAAAAACAAAATATTTAAATGTAATATTTTGGCAAAAAATTAACTTAAAAAAATCTTTTTTCCAAATGTTCTCCTTTTGTGAAAAATTGTTCTATTATAATAATATTTTGCCTGTGTATAGCTCAGACCTCTCTACAAAGCCTCTAATAGAATGTTTGAAAAATTCACATTATTTTCAGAGTTGCCACCAATTGAAATAATTATTGGCGTTTTCTTCTTAAAATTGTTCCCCTCTGTTGTAAAATATGAATAAACCCACTTAAAAGTTATATATTGCAAAAATTCCAGTTGAGCCTCTGTAGAGAGGTCTGAGATATATACAGGCAAAATATTATTATAATAGAAGCATTTTTCACAAAAGGAGAACATTTGGAAAAAAGATTATTCTAAGTTAATTTTTTGCCAAAATATTATTTTTGTCAAAATGTCCTAGAAAAATTTTATGCATATATTCTAATCTAAATGGCACTAAATATCATGGAAATTATCCATTTATGCGCTTTGCAAAATCACGGTTCCGAACGTAGTCGGATACCTTAAAGTGAATTACACACTAACTCACACACACACACACATATATATATATCGTAGATATCACTTGCTTTTTTTTATTTTTGTACTGAGATGATATTTTGTCGGATTGTATTCATTGTTCTTTGTAGAAGGGAGTAGATTTTTTTTTATTTTTGAAATCTATATTTTATTGACGAATGAACGGGCAAAGCGACGACAAAAAAAGTATAACACATACATAAATGAACAAACACGCTAACATCTAAGACAGTCACAGAAGCATATTATTTTTAGTTCAGAATGTCTCAGGCTTATTATAAGTTTTGCCAATTTGAATCATTTGATTTTCGGTGAAAACTTTGGTCATGGATCAGAATAAAGAGTTGATATAAATAAATTAATAATCACTCTTTATATTCGAAAGGTCCAAGCTATGAATTTTTTGTCCCGTATGGGGGGACGTATTATTGTATACTCTATTAAACTGATTAAATTCTTTGATATTTTGGAACATTCTAGAAATTGATTTGTCTTACGCTTCGCTCTCTTGATTTTGCTTTTTCGTTGCTATATTCATGTTTTATAAATCACTTCTAGTTTGTACATTGTGTTGTCTTATAAACATCTTATCATCGACTATAAGCAGAAAGGAGATTAGAAAGTTTCTTGAATCCTTTTGGAAGTGACTACATTAAAAGAAATTGCTATATTTCATTAGCTGTCAGGATCTTATATTTACGTTATTGTTCATCGGTACTAGGCCTTGCATATATACATGTATACCAAATGTCTCTTAATATAAATTGATAGATTAATCTTAAACCATAATCTTAACGCAAAAGAGCAGATAGTCGTAAAGTCTTCAAACAAAAGATAAGAAAATGCACCCGGAATTTAAGAGATGGAAGCTCGTTAAAATAAATTACGTTGGATAGAAAATGTTTGATAATTATTTTTTTTATCGCCATGAGGTTTTTGTAAGAGGAAACTACACTTTTAATGCTTCAAAGTTTTCTTCTTTTTTTAAAAAAGAAAAAAGCATATTTGTAAGGAAAATAAATCTGGTAATAAATGAAGTTAAGTACCTTACCTTAAATCAATATGATCGCATTGAGTAACGCTTAAAGATATCTTTTAAGTAAATATATATCATATTTTTCAATTATTATATAAATTTCAAGTAAATATCATTTAGAGGAAGATAAATAGCAAATAGTTTTATAGAAGTAATATTCTTATGACTCATTAAGAAAAATAGATAAAATTAATAAACATTCACTTCTACGATAATTCATCTCATCTTAAAATAAATGCATATAAATTCCTCATCAAAAATGAATGATTAATTAATAGAACTTATCAAAGTTAATGGAAGCTAGTTTTTGTATTTTAAGCTTTTTGTATTAAAGACTTTTAATTGCGTAATAGTTAAAATATTTGTCAGAAAAATAAGTAGCAATGTTTTTAATTAAGTTAAATGTAACGAAAAGTAACAGGTTTTAAGTAAAAAAAAAACCTTAGGAACTACTTTTTTAATTGTTTTCTTTCCAAATAGTTCCAAATGTTTTTTTTATTAATTATGGTAATGATTTTGATTTTAATATCGGAAGTTGGTGACATACAAAATAATGAAAATCAGAATTTCTCTTGGACACTAGAAATATCTACTTTTGATTTCTCAAGAATATTTAATTTTGACTGAATGAAGGAAATATATTTGATCATTAAGTGAGAGCTACGTAATTTATTCTGTGATCATAATGTATTTTTTATCAGTAGTTCTATCTGAAAATATTATCAGTTTCAAAACTCCTCTTTCAAAGCTAGAACTGATCCCAAGATAAGAAGTCTAAGCTGATACTTACACTTCGAAAATTCACAGAGTTTTGTTTTGCTGATAAGAAGTAAATCTTAAACTACTAATAATTAAGTGTTTTAAACTCACATAGATCTTTCCTTTTAAAAAGTTAGAGAATATTTATACTTACTCTCTGCAGTTTCTAATCTTCTTTGGAAAAATAGAGAATTTAGTAAAAAATTAACTAAATGTAAAGGGAAAAAATTGTTCTCTGTCCAGCATGCTAAAACTCCCCATATTTATCAAATGTTTATTATTGTGATTTACTTTAAAATGAAACAGACATTTTTTGTTTCTTAGAGAAATCAAATTGGGTCATCTATTACATAACTTTCTATTTGTGCCACTGTTCCTCTTCATATTAATGCAATATTTTAGTATTCAGCACTGTTGGTATAGAAAACAGTATTTAAATTGATATGTGTTTGTTGGATTTTTTACTTTTTACTTTGTATCTATACTTTATTTTGTAGGTACATTAATGTGCGTAAGCACACATTTTTATCTCAATTAAATGTTTTTTTAATACTTAAAACTTATAAACGGAATTATACCGATGGGTTATTTGATAATTACTTCTCATTTTGCAAGATTGTTATTCCAATTTATCTTATTTATAAGAAAATACAGTCTGTTTATATAATTTCTTCCTTCACTTGTAACCCATTATTTAGAAAAATATAAAAGCATTCTATTAAAAATATTTCTTGAAAAAACAGATACCTTCTATGTATTTTAGGTATTCTTTTTCATAGTATAATGGAGTTAATTAGTATAATGGAATTAATTACTCTTTTTAAAAAAATTCATCAAGAATATGTAATTTTGGACAAAACATATTCTATATAATGTTTTCTTAACATTCTGTTTCGGCAACAAAGCCTAAACTATATCAACAGGAAGTGATATCTTCATTTATGAAAAATTTATACAAATTACGATTTAATTACTATTTCCCTTATGCAGGACTCCTACCTTCGTCATTGGAAGTTAAATGCAGAGCATAATCATATACCTGAACAATCTGAAACGATGATTCCCAGAATGCACAGTGAAATTCGGAAAGCTTGTGTTTTAAGCGTAAACCCTTAAGCAATGAGGTAATTTATGATAGTGAGTATACAGCGAAATGGATCTGCCACCACCCGAATGATCACGTGGTTACCGATGTTTCTGACACAATTCGGAGCCGTTATGTTTCCAATGTATTAATAGTGGAATTGATAAATATCATTGGAAGGACTGAGCTCGTACGTTTTTCACCGTTATCTTTGAGGCGTTTTCAAAGCACATGAAAATCCAGAAAATTGTTATAATTTACATTAAAGAGAAAAAAAATCAAATATTTTATGTACTTCCTTTTTTCTTTCTTTCACTTTTGTAAAAATAGTGATGATAACAATCCAGATTCAACAAAATCAAAACAAAGCTATAAATATTAATCTTTCAATAAATAATTACACTAATTGATGTTTAGAATTCATAATTTTAATTAGCGTGTAAGAAAGCTCCAGAAATAGCTTCAATTAAGTTGTATGTGTGTGTGCATTATTTTCCTCTAAAATTTAACCCCTATCCTTAAAAAATTTAAATCAGACACAGTCTCTTTAGATATAAAGGGTGTTTTTTGAGAGGTATAGAACTTTAAATCGCAATAAAACAACGATGTATTATTCGATTGACATGAATTTTTTTATTCGAAAGATAATCTTGTGGCATTACATTTTAAATATGATTTCTGGCATACGACTGCCACGGCTGGCTCGGATGTAGTCCAATCTGGACGTCCAATTTTCGATGACTTTTTCCAACATTTGTGGCCGTATATCGGAAATAACACGGCGAATGTTGTCTTCCAAATGGTCAAGCGCGTTTGCAGCTTATCCGCATAGACCAATGACTTTACATAGCCCCACAGAAAATAGTCTAGCGGTGTTAAATCACAAGATCTTGGAGGCCAATTCACAGGTCCAAAACGTGAAATTAGGCGGTCACCAAACGTGTCTTTCAATAAATCGATTGTGGCACGAGCTGTGTGACATATTGCGCCGTCTTGTTGGAACCACAGCTCCTGGACATCATAATTGTTCAATTCAGGAATGAAAAAGTTAGTAATCATGGCTCTATACCGATCACCATTGACTGTAACGTTGTGGCCTTCATCGTTTTTGAAGAAGGATTCCATCAGCCCATAAAGCGCACCAAACAGTCAGTTTTTCTGGATGTAACGGTGTTTCGACATATACTTGTGGATTAAATTCACTCCAAATGCGGCAGTTTTGTTTGTTGACGCAGCCATTCAACCAGAAGTGCGCTTCATCGCTTCGCTTATGAAAATTTACCATCATTTTCGAAATAAAATTGTACAATTTGAAAGCGTTGTTCAGGCGTGAGTCTATTCATGATGAATTGCCAAACCAAACTGAGAATAAATCACTTGACAGCTGTTAAATCGGTCACCATCTTGGAAAGTAATGTCAGCTTAAACTTCTATAACTGGAAAAAACACTCTGTATAACCTGTTTCAAATAAGTTTTCTGATATTGTACACGTATGTATTTGTAAATTTTAATAAGTTTAATTTTAGAAGAATCTTAAAATTATAAATATAAATGTTAATCTCAGAAAGAAACTTGAAGATTTTTGTGTATATATAAACCGTGTAAAAATCCACACCGTTGATCGTATCACCGCAAAATTTTCAACAAGCTACTCTGTTGTCCATCAACCTATTTTTGAGAAAAAAAAATTCTTACTTTTATGTTTGGTATTTTTTTTTAATCGATGGTCCTATTTTTATCAGCATTGCTGCTATCAACAGATAACAGCAGTATAAGTAGAGTTTATGCACGCATATGTGATGCACCATGCAATAGGAAAGCGCCAGATATGTTCAATTTAGTATGCTGAATCTATGAGTTAGGATGGTCGGCATCTCGAAGAAATTTTTTCCATGTTTTTTCATAGCCTTGCCTATGTGATGTCATTTTAACTGTAAATAAATTGACTTTTTACCTGGATTATTATGTTTTAATTTCACCCATGCAGAAAATATATTTACCTCCTAGCAGGAAACAAAAATCCGGTCTTAGCAATGTCTTCGAAGCAAAAATATATTTATAGTAGCCGAGAAGTCATTTTGGCGAATATTGGCCAGCGTATATCTTATAGCAAAATAGCTATAGTCATATTTCATATTTTTTCCTTTATGTTTACCCTCTTTAAATAATTACTTTGAAATATATCAACGTTTTGATAACTTTCTTGATCCCTGAAAATAGTCCAGTTAAACAAAGTAGGGCTTTTTATTTTCTTTCGGGATTCACTAATTTTAGAGTGCCATATAATCAAAATCAATGTATCATTTAAAACTGCTTAGGTAGTTTGTTAACAGCAAGCTATTGACTATGTAATGACTATTTTATAACAATGTTAGTAAACTTAAACTTAAAATTTGATATAAGGTATACTGAAGTAGAGGAATGGTTTTAAAAGCCTTAAATTACTACTAATAGCATTAAAAAAGATGAGGTAATACTAAATTTCAAAATAATATGAAAATATAAAGATGTATCGTTTTCATCTTATATATGTATTAAAGACGAAATTGCTTTTGTATATTTATCACCATATAATAGAAATGCTATTCAAAACTTTCTATTGAGAAAGGTGTTGAAAATATGACCCTCTATTAAATCAGAAATAATTGACACAATTCGATATTAAAGTCCGTATTGAGGTTTATGTACTCTTGCATAGGAATATAAATAAATGATTTTTTTATTTATGAATATTTCGCATTTGAAAAAATAACTAATAATGTGTAGACATGAAGAGTCATCTTACAAAAGTCAAAATTAATTTGTTTTCTGTTGCAGCCTCATGTACATAATTATGTATCAAATAAAAAAAAATAAAAAATTAGAAAAATAAATTTTCTAAAATCTTTTGAATTACAATTGACAACCGGATTTCATTTACATTCCATCCAGAATCAGAGAGGAAACAAGAAAGTGGTATTGTATGTTTACATTACATTGCAATTGCTTAGTTCATTACTATTGTTTCGTGTTTAATCCATTTTATTCTCGAAAATTTTCCTCGTTTAAAACGGGTAATGCTATATGCATAATTAGTGTCAAGACAAAACGAGAATTTCGAGGTAATGGTTTTCTAAAAAGCCATTCCATGAATAGCAGTGCAACATGCAAGCAGCAATAAGCATGAAATAGCAGTGCATGACTATGCAAAGAAGTCGAAATTTTATGGTTTTTGATGAAAGAATGGCATATTATGAAAATAACCCAGTAACTGGTGAAAAGAACTTATGCAGTATTACTCTGAAACTTGTTATTAAAATAAGTTTTACACAAAATGCTACCTAAGAAATTTGATTTCTACTAAATATCAAAAGATGGATTGTTCTTCATCTTTATTGTTAAATTGTCATTGTGAATTGTGCACACAGAGCTCTCCAGATCAAATAAAACTTTTAGCTGCCCTGATGCAAATTCAAAGCTTGTTAATGGTTTGCGATATTCTACCACAGCGTTTCTCAAACTGTGGGGCATGACCCCCTTGGGGGGCGTGACAACGCTATTGGGGGCACAAGCATATAGAAAAGTTGCAAGGAAAAGATTATATTTTAAAATATTACTAATTTACTGAAAATAAACCAGCAAAATACATTCTGACATAATAAAAAATAAAATACACATTTACACTGATATATTACACTTATAAATGTAACAGTGCTGCGCAATATATTTTATAATTAATTTAACAATACTAAGTTAAAAACAAGTTTAATAATTACCAGTGTTCCCATGGGATTTTCATATATAAAATGATACACAGAAATTAACACTGATCTTGATAATTTGCACGGTTTATAAATAATCCCTTAATTGACGATTAAAAGTTACGCGATTCCATTCCCAATGTCAACCGTATTCTACGTAGGTGCGGGTTTTTAGGAGGAGGAATAAAGAAGCAAATAATCTGAAATAAGTAAATCCTTTGCAAACATCGTCCATTTTTTACCATTGTAAGGTCCTTTTATTGCAATCCAAATACTTCGGAACAATTTTATGGATAGCAGTGAACATAAAAGATCGTACTCCGGAAATGCGTATATATACGTCCAGGGAATTTAACGCTTTAGTTGAGCGAAACGTTTATATTCGCCTGTGGCATTTCAGAAGTTAAAGTCGGATGATAGTTTTAGCAAGAAAGTATAGTGTTATTTAATTCATTACATTGCTTTTGTATGAGAGGAACGTGATGAAAATTATGATTGAATATAGGGTCGCGAATATTGAAACATTGAGAAGAATGTTTGATTCGTTTTTTTTTCTTATAAGTGCTTCACTTTGAACCTGCGCGTACGCTACTGGTGACGGATTTCGCAGATTTGAATCTCGATCAAAGAACACCACAACCCTTAATATTGCACCCATCTCTGCAATCGTTCACACCACACCAATGTTAGGTCATTGAGACTCAACTGATTTAACATGGATCAGCTTCTGTAAACAGTAGATCTTCCATGACACCTGGTCTCGAACCCATGACTCGGCTATGACAACCGTCATCTTACAGCCATGATCGTTTAACTCCAACGTGATGAGTACATGGACTGTGTTGATATTTCAATAAAATTCAATATCAGGGTTTCGAACCGGATCAGAACCGAAAACCGGAAAAAAACCGCTATTTTCTTTGAAACGAAAACTGGAACTGAATTGGAAAAAAAAAAAATATCGGTTTATTTGAGTTCCATATATTTTCAGTCATTTTGTTACTGTAATCAAATTATTAATATTTTCTAATTCTACGTCAACCATATAATAAACATCATTACTACTCGATTTACATTTTTAATATACAAAATATAAGAGAAAAATATTTTAGATTTCTAGCAGGATAATAAGATTACCTATTCGCTCTTGTATAAGTTTGCATTCGCGGTTTTAGCAGCTTCAGCTACACGTTAACGTTGAAAGGGTGTTTTAACAGAAGTAATCTCTATGAAACAACGTTAGAAAATATATAAATAATTAGAGACAATTTTTATATGCTAAAAATAAATAAATTATTACAAGGCCAAGTGCACGATGTGAGCGTCAAGCGACAAGGGTAGACATATTCATGTGCATACTTGTCAAATGCATGTTTGGTAATGGATAACGATGCAAATGCTCACCGTTCTCTACTCTCCGTTCCGTGCATGCTTGTTAATGGTAACAATTCACATAGTCCATAAATTTAAAAAAAAGAATAAATTCTTCTAAACATTGATAGAATTTTATATTTTTGTTTATGATCAAATTATAATTTTAGTTCAAATAAGAATATACACAAAATAAAATGACTTATACGGAACTGATTAGGCCAGTGAATTAGGGTTAGCAATGCTTTATGGATCCAACCAACCCAGTACAGCAGAAATTTTCGACATAATAGGGAAAAAAGGGCAAGTTGAAAGATTAAGCCTAATATAACACGTGAATGATGAAACTGATAATATAATAAAGTAAAAGAAATTTAAAACAGAGAACAAAAAAGAATCTCTCAAGGAGAGGAATAATAAAAAAAATTATATAGAAAAAAACTAGGAAACACTTACATGTAAGATAAAATCTGGAAATCGAGAAATCAACCTTCTACGTTAAGATCCCTCGCGAAATGACGTTGAGGATTGAAACACCAACACCAGAAGGAAAAAACCGTGGCTCCACCTGGATAGCTATTTAGCAATTAAACTTACCACTAAGATATATTAAAATAAACTAAATATATGAAGTTTTACATAAAAAAATGAACAAAGTTAAGAATATATAGTATCAAATAGAAATATATTACAAATATATAAGAAATATATTACTTGGATGATTATATACTAGATAGTTATATTGCAATTAAAATAATATATATGTATAAATATATATATATATATATATATATATATATATATATATATATATATATATATATATATATATATATATATATATATATATATTAGTTGAACCAGAAAAAATAATTATGGTTCGATGTTCTGTTAAATACAAATAAAAGCTTTTTTGATTTGAAATTGCATTAACGTCTTGAAAACAGATTCCCGGTTGCTGAAAGTGATTTAGCTTCAAATATACAGCAGTGCTGCAATATGCTAAGCCCTCTAAAAATATGTTATGTTTAAAAAAAAGTGGATATATTTTTAATAGGTCAAGATACTTTTTAGTTTATTTTATTATGTTTATTATTAAAAATTGCATTTTTTTAAATGTTTGATTTTTTATTTTTTCTTCCACATTTTTTCAAAGTACATATCGGAAAAAGTCATGCTAGTCAAACTAGTTCATATTTTACAAATACCCCTTCTGTATAGTTTTAAAGAGTCCTTACTACTTTCATGATTATGAAGTGAATATATTGTTAACAACAGAAGTATAAATCTTGTATTTTAACCATTTTTCTCATTTTTCATTTTTCTTTAGCTCAAACTACAGTAAAAACTTTAGATATTTGATTATCATTATAAAAGTAGTATTTTATCGCTAAAGTTTTATTATATTCATGATCAAATTTACAAAATAGTATCATTTTTGTTTGTTTGTGTCAATAAGAGAGTCATTCTGATAGTCACTATATACACATTTTCAGAATGCTTCCCATTTTAAAATTTTAAATAATTAAAAGCTGAGTATTTAATTCGTTTTAAATTATATTTCTGCATTAAAAATATTTTGATGTCAAAAAGCAAAGAATTTCAAAAACACTTAAGAGGGCATAGTACCTTTAAACGGCAAAAAAATCCAATTTTTAAAAAGTAATACAGACTGTTAGGAGCATTTTAAAACAAACCGCGTCAAACTCGGACCAAAATTACGGCAATAGCAACAAAAAATGTCAAACGTCAGCACTGGATTGTCCATTTAAATCCAATGTAAACAAACCATGTTCGTTATTTTCGGTTTTGAAATCGATGGTGTTATTGAAACTATTTTCTCCCCAGTTGTTGCTAATTTTTAATTTTATCTATTTTTAATGAGAGAAGGAAGTTTGCAACTCAACACTGCCCTAGTTCGAAGTATTGCTTGTTTACATTTGTATTTCATACTGTTTACTGCTGCTTTATTGAGTGTTGTCTCTTTATTCTCGTAATTCGAAAGCTTTTTAAATTTTTATTGATTGAAGTTTTTTTGCATCTTTTTAATTAGTAAAAAATGTCTAGTAAAGCTCAACGTAGAGGCAGTGATTAGCGCCGAAAATGAAAACGTTTTCATGCGAATCAATACACTCGAAAAGTATCAGATACGCTTGATGTTGACTGCATATCTGCTTCAGCTAAGAAATTATGCAAAGAAAATCTTCTTGACAAGGAAGTAAGAAATTCCAATCAATCTAATGGATATAGAATGATAAGCATTGATATTTTATTATCTGAACTATCCAAATATTTAATATGTCCAAACTGCAATACTAAAGCAGTTCTGAAAGAAAAGATTTTGTATGGATTGGTATCTGAGTTTTAGGTTGAATGTTACTCATGCAGTACATTGGCCTCTTTTAAAAGTTCCTCAGTAATTGCTTCAAGTAAGGACTATGAAGTAAATACACGAATAACCTATGCTATGCGCACAGTAGGATTAGGTTTTTGTGGAATAAAGAATTTTTGCACAGCAATGTGGATTTGCCACCACCAGTCTCATAAAAGTCATATGAAAGGATTAAATTTGGCCAGTCATGAAGTAGCAGATGACTCCATGAAAAATGCTGCGAAAGAAGAAGTATCAGCTTCTGGAAGTAACGAAATCTGTGTCAGTGGTGACGGTACGTGGAAAACACGTGGACACACTTCACGTATTGGTGTGTGTAGTGTCATTGGAGATTTTACAGGGAAAGTGATTGATGTTGCTGTTCTCTCTTCATATTGTAAATGATGTGAAAAATGGCGAGGTCCAAAATCTGGACATCCATATGAAGAGTGGAAATTGAAACATCAACCACACTGTGTAAAGAACAATATTGGTTCTTCCAGTAAAATGGAAGTAGACGGGATGAAGGAAATATTTCAAAGATCGGTGCCCCAACGAAATGCGAAATATATTAAGTATATCGGCGATGGGGACACAAAAACCTTCCTAGAGCTTCAAAGGACAGCACCATATTCTATTGAAAAAGTTGAGTGTTGGCCACAAACAAAAGCGTATGGGTGCTAGACTGCAAAAATTAAAAAGAATGAATCGTGGCAAAAAATTATCAGATGGTAAGAGTATCTGCGGTAAAAATCGTCTGACTGATAAGTTCATTGATACAATTACCACCTATTATGGCAATGCTATTAGACAGAATAATAGCTCCGTTAGTGATATGCGGCAGGCCATATGGGCAATTTATTGTCATTATAGGTCCACTGATGAGGAACCTATGCATCATTTCTGTCCAATTGGTGATACTTCGTGGAGCAAATATCAAAAGGCAGTTGCTACGAATAGTGCTTCTTTATTCAAACATAAAAATATTGTGCCAATTGCCATAATGGATGAAATAAAGCCTATAATAGCAGAACTATCTGCACCAAAATTGCTGAAAAAATGTGTGGGGGGTAAAACACAAAACGCTAATGAGTCGTTCAACTCGACTGTTTGGAAGTACTGCCACAAAACGTCTGGGTCATCTAAAAATATTGTAGACATAGCTGTAAATGAGGCTATAGTGATGTTTAATGATGGAATGAGGGGACTTATAAACATAATGAAATCTCTTGGCTTTAAAATAGGACATTTTACTGTTACCTATGCCTTTAAGGCCAATTATACACGCATAAAAAATGCCGAAATTAAATCAAAATCATATTGCCGCACGCATAATTTGCTACAAGTCCCGATAGCCGAGTTGGCAGAGCGTTGGACTGAACTTCCTCAGGTCTCGGGTTCGAATCCCGGCGCCGGCAGATTTATCCAAAGACTGGAATTTTGTTTCCGTTTTTAATGTATTGTTTTTCTAGGTTCTAGATGAATCCAGATCATTCTTTAGAGTGCATACTGGTTATTTCTCGAATATTCCGAAGTGTATAAAAGCAGAGTTCATCGCCAGTTGGGGATGTTCTCAGTCCAGTGTT